>JBCNJP010000017.1:31018737-31041171 GCA_039602395.1 Deinandra increscens subsp. villosa | reverse complement strand
GCATACTTCAAAGGCGCGTCGATCATCGAAAATTTCCAATTCCAATGACGAGTTTCAAAGCAGATTACTTTATGAGATTTACAAGAACACGTCATCCAGTCATGAACTATCTAGTAGTTAGACAATGAACGTTTTTTTTAGTTTTCTTATACCATTTAAAAATTCTTTGGTTTCTATTGAAATCATTCTTTATTCAATTCTTTTATTTAATTTATCATTTTGTACAATGCAATCTGACGTTACATTTTTGAGGAATAGCATTACGTTTTCAAAAGGGTGGTGTTATTTATTTATTTATTTATTATTATATTATTTTTAACAACGGTATATATTATTATAAACAAATTAACTCAAAGAGAGCTAGAGAAAATTTCATCGAAAGCAAAGGGTTGAAAAACCAATCATCCCAATGCATAATAATCTTATTATTCCTACTCGAAAGCCACGTAAAATAGAAAGAAAAAAAAAACAATCGAATAAAAAATCTCGTGGTTCTTAACTTTGCTGGATGGAAAATGAATAAGTTTCGCGTCTTCCAAATCAACCACCAGATAGTGTACATGATGGTTAACAAAACATCCTTTTTGTTTCTCAAAATGTTGTAATCTTTGATAGCATGAAATAATGAATGAGGACTCGAAGGATTCAAACAACCCACATCTAACAAAGCCATGATACGAGCCAAAACTTTCATGAACCACTCGCAATCTCCAAAAACGCGAGAAGAATATTAAACATGAGGCTTACAAATGTTGAAAATCAGGTCTTCTTCAACTTAATCAAGCAATAGATTTTGCATAATAAAACTTGTTGATTAATAATATTGAAGGTACATAAATCCTAACCTATGAACCCTATTTATAATACTACTAAATCTTGAAAAACAAGAAACCTAATTACACACAAATTTAGAAACTAAATAAAATAATTCTACCTAATAAAACTTTACTAATTAACCCCTAATTATTAAATAATTACAAGATTAAATCCAATAACGAATAGGACACATAATAGAAGGAATGTCAATCTCTCAATGTGAGAGATTGAGACGGGTGGGTAAACGATCTAGAATAAGTCTCCATATAACTATGTTAATCTTTTTTGGAAGGTACCTTAATCATCTAGTAGCAAAATCTCCCACCGGGAGAAAAAAACGATCAATGCGATTACACACATCCTAGACTGTGAATATTGAATCTCCCCATCCATCGACTAAACCCATTTGTCACCTTCTGCCCCAAAAACCACGTGATCCAGCGACTCAGATAGGTCGGACATTTGTTCATGCTCAATGCTACCCCTCACAGACCTACGCCAAAACCAAGACCACAAAACACCGTCCCAATAATTGCAAATGAGACCCTCTTTGTTTAAAGATAAAGCGAATAAACGAGGAAATCTAATACGTAGAGGCTGATCACCAACCCAATTTTCTTTCCAAAACTTAGTTCAATTACCATTCCATACACGTTTTTGAATCGCATTGCTAGGAACATAATTTATCTCGTGACATTTGTCAATAGACTTCACAATACGATTCCACACGCTAGATCATTTGCCACTTCGAAACTCACCAAAACCATGGCCGTGAATAGCCTGAATAATCTGACCCCAAAGTCAATCCTCACTTGTCATGAAGCTCCATTTCCATCTATAAAGAAGGGTCATGTTCATAGCATATAAGCTACGTACCAATGTCGAGGCCACCGTGATCATTGTTACCAAGAGTTAAAGGCCATTTGGCCCAGCTAGTTTTCCTATCATGCTCATCAAACCCCCAAAAGAATTTTGCCCGAATCGATTCAAGAATCTTGCTAACTTTAGAAGGAAAAAGAAATAAAGAAAATTAATTATGAACCAACCGACCCCAAGAACAAAGTAACGATAGTAGCCAGACTCCTGATCGAAAGTAAGCTCATTTTCCAATTATTTAATCTCTTCTTGAACTTGTTAACATCCGTATCACAATTAGAGATTCGACACATATTAGAACCGACCAACAAACCAAGATAAATGAAAGGGATACAATCCGATTTACACCCGACAATGCTCGCCAAACGATTAACATCCTTCATCGTAACACCGACACCAAAAATGGAAGTTTTTTGCAAGTTAATCGTCAGACCCGAAACCACATAAAAACATCTCGAAATCTCAACCATATGTAGAACATTTTCCTCGGGCCATTGACAAAGAAAAATATTGTCGTCCACATAAAATAAATGCAAAATACTAACTTCCTTGATACGAATATTTGTGAAAAACCCGGCCTTAATATCATCTTCAATAAAAACGTGAAGACCCTCATAACCAGGATAAACAAAAAACGAATCCATTGGGTCGCCTTGGCGCAAACGTCTACCAATATTAAATTTTGAAGACGGGCTACCATTAACTAACACTGAGGCTCTAGTCAAGGAAAGGTAAGCTCTAATACATCCAAGTCATTTGACACCAAAACCCGTAAAATCCATCATAGAATCCAAATAGTCCCAAGAAACATAATCATAAGCCTTCGCAAAGTGATTTGAAAATTCACCATTTTTTTTCTTATTATGAGCCTTCCAATGAACAATCTTGTTCAACATCAACGGGCTATCCAAAATGTGTCTTCCATTTATGAAAGCGGACTATTCCAGACTAACAGCTTGATCAATCACACCTGCCAAGCGATTAGCAAAAATATTTGCATGAATCTTTTATTGAATGCCAATCAAACTAATAGGATGATAAACCATGATAAAAACGGGACATTGTAACAATCGTGAAATTTTAGTATTAATAATAATAATAAAAAAATAAAAAAACTGTCATTCATTTATTTACTGATTATTTACTTAAATTTAACCTTGGATTTTTTTGAATTAATTTTTGAGATTTTATAATATAAAAACAAATATGGCATATCATAAACTTTTATATTTAATAAAACTTGTCATTTTTATAAAACATCGGCACATTTATTTGTTAAATAAAATCTCGATGATTTTTTCTAAAAAGTTATATGAAAATTTTGTTACATATTTTATTTATATGAAAAAAAAACTTATTTAAACTTTTAGTTTATAAAGTAAAATAGATATAAACTTATAAAACTTTTGATATTTTTTTTAGAAACAAAAATAAAGGGGTACTCTCATGTTTAAGGAATAAAAAAAAACAGTTTTCGCTCCCAGTCCCGTTTTCCGGCAGAGTCGCCGCCGGCGACCGCCGTCACTCGCCGGAAACGCCCAAAACTCCATAAAACTTCTGTTATTCGTCGTGGTTAATCTAGAAATGTCCCTAACGTTCATCTAATGATCATTAACGACTCAAAACTGACATTTAAACGCGGTTTAATCACCTTAACTCGCGAATAAATTCGGACATTCAAACCCGAATTAACTCGTTTCCGTTGTGGGGAGCCTATAAATTGTTCCTCGATCCTCCACAATCATTTGCGCACTCAAACTCATCAGAAAACTCCCAAAAATCGTCCTTGTGATCGTGGTTCCGACCGCCACCACCGCGAGCTCCGCCCCCCCCCCCCCCCTTTGTTTTCGTTTTCCGGCAACCTTTCGCGGTAATTCTTATACCATTAGTTTCGGAATTCATCAAGGAGTAAAAGCCTCATGTTAATTTTGGCTTTCAAACACGTTTAGGGCTTTGATTTGGTGACCTAAGTTCTAGGGTTTCGGGTATGCTAAAATGGGGAAGAAGATGACCCAGACTGTTATGTTTTAAGTTTTTGGTTTTGAAATCAAAAGGATGCCCAGTCCAGTTGGTAATCGCGCTGCCTGCGAAACATCAGGTCGCGGGTTTCGAACCCTGCAGGTCCCATTTTACGAATTTTTTTGTTATTTCTCCATTTTTTTGTTATTTTCAACCATAAAACCCTCTAAAAACAATATAATTTTTCAGAAAATTACATATATACCTATAAATGTTTCTAAACCCCATAAAATGTTTAAAACCATCATTTTTAAGTTTTTACAAATTTATAAACTTTATAAACTTTGTAGAACACCTGATAAACCTAATTAATTTTTATCAAAACCTTCATTTATTTAGTAATTGCTTTAGTAACAACTTTATTGCTTAATCTTTTATTATTTGACTACTCACTTAATTATCTAGTTAACAACATAATTATTTTGTCAATCATTTATTCGGTTACATTCTTTTTATTATTTGATCATTCAAGAGGACATTCATCCAATATGTACTCAATTATTTATGAATTCATTTCGACATTTATTATGTACTTATTAAATTGATTATCTAGGTATTTATTTATTTATTAATTCATTAAATTATTCACGTATTTAGTCACCACATAATAATGCTTCATAACCACAATAAATACGTATTAACTATAGTCGTTTTTCAAATTATTTGTTTAGTCAAATATTTTATTAGCCAACATTTTTTATATAGTTATTTAATAATTATCTTCAAACGATTTTATACACCAAAGACCTAAATCAAGAAAATAAAGTCATCTTCCCCAAGTCAACAATCCCAACGAAGCCCTAGGTATCTAGAAATCCTATTCTTCGTCAACGTAACATTAGGTTAACCAATCGCATCATTTATTTAGGAATCCCCCAAACTTGAATCATTCCCGTTACGTCAAGCTAGTAATCAACCAACTACTTAAGGTGAGTTCATAGTTCCCATTTTACTTTAAATCTTTTGGGATGGAAAACACGCACAAAGGTTTATATCATTATTACTTGGTTTTTTTTTAAAAAACAAAAGGATATTTATTAATGATTATCATTGGGAATCATAATGAGACTTTATTCGTGTTAAGCAAACTTAGTCGAAAAGGGTATGCTCAATTGCATAGCATCAGAATTCAATCTGATCTCCAAACTCGAATCCTTCAAGCTCAACGTAAACCTGTGGCTCAGAATGACCTACATAATGAGTTATCTTGTGGTGTGGAATCCCAGTTGGAAACTAAACCCGATGAACTCCTTTAATTCTTGAATCGAATTTGGATTCCTGATCGTGATGGTCTTCGTGATTTCATCTTAGACGAAGCTCACAAGACTCGTTATTCTATCCATCTTGGTGCTGACAAAATGTACAAGGACCTTAGAATCCTCTATTGGTGGCCTGGAATGAAGAAAGACTGCTCTATATGTTGGAAAGTTCTTAACATGCTCAAGGGTTAAGGCTGAACATCAACGACCATCAGGATTGCTTCAACAACCCGAGATTCCAGTATGGAAATAGGAAGAAATCACCATGGATTTCATCACTAAACTCCCACGAACACCAAAAGGTTTCGATAGCATTTGGGTCATTGTCGATCGTTTGACTAAGTCATCACATTTCCTTCCGATTCGTGAGGATTATAAGATGGATAAGCTATCCAAACTTTATATGGATGAAATAGTGTGTCATCATGGTGTGCCTCTATCCATCATCTCCGATCGTGACAGTCGTTTTACCTCAAAGTTCTGGAAGTCATTGCAAAAGTCTTTAGGAACACGTGTGAACCTTAGCACGGCCTATCATCCACAAACTGATGGCCAAAGCGAAAGGACCATACAAACCCTAGAAGACATGCTCAGAACTTGTGTCCTAGATTTTGGTGGTAGTTGGGACTCACATCTTCCCCTCATCGAGTTCTCCTTACAATAACAGCTACCATGCCAGCATTAAGATGGCACCCTTTGAAGCATTGTGTACGGTCGTAAATGTCGTTCACCTGTTTGTTGGGCCGAAGTTGGTGAAGCCCAAATCACTGGTCCTGATCTGATCCTAGAAACCACCGAGAAAATCTCATTAATTCGCGAAAGACTAAAGGCTGCAAGAAGTCGGCAAAAGAGTTATGCCGACAAACGCAGAAAGCCTTTGGAATTTCAAGTCGGTGATTCTGTACTTCTGAAAGTTTCCCCCTGGAAAGGCATAGTCCGCTTTGGGAAAAGGGGAAAACTTGAACCTCGTTATGTTGGACCCTTCAAAATTCTCGAAAGAATTGGTCCTGTTGCTTACAAACTAGAGCTACCTCAAGAACTCAGCAACGTGCATGATACTTTCCATGTGTCAAATCTCAAGAAATGTCTAGTTGATGAAAGCCTCCACGTTCCATTGGAAGAAATTCATGTGGATGAACGTTTAAACTTTGTTGAGCAACCTATTGAAATCATGGATCGTGAGATCAAGAAACTCAAGCGTACTCAGATTCCTATTGTTAAAGTTCGTTGGAATTCGAAGCGTGGTCCAGAATTTACTTGGGAGCGCGAAGATCAAATAAAAATCAAATATCCGCACCATTTTTCAGACGTTTCAGTTTCCACTGCGTAAATTTCGGGACGAAAATTTTCTAAGTAGGGGAGACTGTAACAATCGTGAAATTTTAGTATTAATAATAATAATAAAAAAACAAAAAAAAATCTTTCATTCATTTATTTACTGATTATTTACTTAAATTTAACCTTGGATTTTTTTGAATTAAATTTTGAGATTTTATAATATAAAAACAAATATGGCATATCATAAACTTTTAAAGTTAATAAAACTTGTCATTTTTATAAAACATCGACATATTTATTTGTTAAATAAAATCTCGATGATTTTTCCTAAAAAGTTATATGAAAATTTTGTTACATATTTTATTTATAAGAAAAAAAAACTTATTTAAAATTTTAGTTTATAAAGTATAATAGATATAAACTTATAACTTTTGATATTTTTTTAGAAACAAAAATAAAGGGGTGCTCTCATGTTTAAGGAAATAAAAAAAAAACAGTTTTCGCTCTCAGACCCGTTTTCCGGCAGAGTCACCGCCGGCGACCGCCGTCACTCCGCCGGAAACCCCCAAAACTCCATAAAACTTCTGATTTTCGTCGTGGTTAATCTAGAAATGTCCCTAACGTTCATCTAATGATCATTAACGACTCAAAACTGACATTTAAACGCGTTTAATCACCTTAACTCGCGAATAAATTCGGACATTCAAACCCGAATTAACTCGCTTCCGTTGTGTTTGGGAGCCTATAAAATTGTTCCTCGATCCTCCACATTCATTTGCGCACTCAAACTCATCAGAAAACTCCCAAAAATTGTCCCTGTGATCGTGGTTCTGACCGCCGCCACCGCGAGCTCCGGCCCCCCCCTCTGTTTTCGTTTTCCGGCAACCTTTCGAGGTAATTCGTATACCATTAGTTTCGGAATTCATCAAGGAGTAAAAGCCCCATGTTACACATTTAGGGCTTTGATTTGGTGACCTAAGTTCTAGGGTTTCGGGTATGCTAAAATGGGGAAGAAGATGACCCAAACTGTTATGTTTTAAGTTTTTGGTTTTAAAATCAAAAGGATGCCTAGTCCAGTTGGTCATCGCGCTGCCTGCGAAACATCAGGTCGCGGGTTTCGAACCCTGCAGGACCCTTTTTACGATTTTTTTTTGTTATTTCTCCATTTTTTTGTTATTTTCAACCATAAAACCCTCTAAAAACAATATAATTTTTCAGAAAATTACATATATACCTATAAATGTTTCTAAACCCCATAAAATGTTTAAAACCATCATTTTTAAGTTTTTACAAATTTATAAACTTTATAAACTTTGTAGAACACCTAATAAACCTAATTAATTTTTATCAAAACCTTCACTTATTTAGTAATTGCTTTAGTAACAACTTAATTGCTTAACTTTTTATTATTTGACTACTCACTTAATTATCTAGTTAACAACATAATTATTTTGTCAATCATTTATTCGGTTACATTCTTTTTATTATTTGATCATTTAAGAGGACATTCATCCAATATGTACTCAATTATTTATGAATTCATTTCGACATTTATTATGTACTTATTAAATTGATTATCTAGGTATTTATTTATTTATTAATTCATTAAAATATTCACTTATTTAGTCACCACATAATGCTTCATAACCACAAAAAATATGTATTAACTATAGTCGTTTTTCAAATTATTTGTTTAGTCAAATATTTTATTAGCCAACATTTTTTTATATAGTTATTTAATAATTATCTTCAAACGATTTTATACACCAAAGACCAAAATCAAGAAAATAAAGTCATCTTCCCCAAGTCAACAATCCCAACGAAGCCCTAGGTATATAGAAATCCTATTCTTCGTCAACGTAACATTAGGTTAACCAATCGCATCATTTATTTAGGAATCCCCCGAACTTGAATCATTCCCGTTACGTCAAGCTAGTATTCAACCAACTACTTAAGGTGAGTTCATAGTTCCCATTTTACTTTAAATCTTTTGGGATGGAAAACACGCACAAAGATTTATATCATTAGTACTTGGTTTTTTTTTTTAAAAACAAAAGGATATTTATTAATGATTATCATTGGGAATCATAATGAGACTTTATTCTTGTTAAGCAAACTTAGTCGAAAAGGGTATGCTCAATTGCATAGCATCAGAATTCAATCTGATCTCCAAACTCGAATCCTTCAAGCTCAACGTAAATCTGTGGCTCAGAATGACCTACATAATGAGTTATCTTGTGGTGTGGAATCCCAGTTGGAAACTAAACCCGATGAACTCCTTTAATTCTTGAATCAAATTTGGATTCCTGATCGTGATGGTCTTCGTGATTTCATCTTAGACGAAGCTCACAAGACTCGTTACTCTATCCATCTTGGTGCTGACAAAATGCACAAGGACCTTAGAATCCTCTATTGGTGGCCTGGAATGAAGAAAGACTGCTTTATATGTTGGAAAGTGCTTAACATGCTCAAGGGTTATGGCTGAACATCAACGACCCTCAGGATTGCTTCAACAACCCGAGATTCCAGTATGGAAATAGGAAGAAATCACCATGGATTTCATCACTAAACTCCCACGAACACCAAAAGGTTTCGATAGCATTTGGGTCATTGTCGATCGTTTGACCAAGTCAGTACATTTCCTTCCGATTCGTGAGGATTATAAGATGGATAAGCTATCCAAACTTTATATGGATGAAATTGTGTGTCGTCATGGTGTGCCTCTATCCATCATCTCCGATCGTGACAGTCGTTTTACCTCAAAGTTCTGGAAGTCATTGCAAAAGTCTTTAGGAACACGTGTGAACCTTAGCACGGCCTATCATCCGCAAACTGATGGCCAAAGCGAAAGGACCATACAAACCCTAGAAGACATGCTCAGAACTTGTGTCCTAGATTTTGGTGGTAGTTGGGACTCACATCTTCCCCTCATCGAGTTCTCCTACAATAACAGCTACCATGCCAGCATTAAGATGGCACCCTTTGAAGCATTGTGTACGGTCGTAAATGTCGTTCACCTGTTTGTTGGGCCGAAGTTGGTGAAGCCCAAATCACTAGTCCTGATCTGATCCTAGAAACCACCGAGAAAATCTCATTAATTCGCGAAAGACTAAAGGCTGCAAGAAGTTCGGCAAAAGAGTTATGCCGACAAACGCAGGAAGCCTTTGGAATTTCAAGTCGGTGATTCTGTACTTCTGAAAGTTTCCCCCTGGAAAGGCATAGTCCGCTTTGGGAAAAGGGGAAAACTTGAACCTCGTTATGTTGGACCCTTCAAATTTCTCGAAACAATTGGTCCTGTTGCTTACAAACTAGAGCTACCTCAAGAACTTAGCAACGTGCATGATACTTTCCGTGTCAAATCTCAAGAAATGTCTAGATGATGAAAGCCTCCACGTTCCATTGGAAGAAATTCATGTGGATGAAAGTTTAAACTTTGTTGAACAACCTATTGAAATCATGGATCGTGAGATCAAAGAAACTCAAGCGTACTCAGATTCCTATTGTTAAAGTTCGTTGGAATTCGAAGCGTGGTCCAGAATTTACTTGGGAGCGCGAAGATCAAATGAAAATCAAATATCCGCACCGAGACTGTACCAATCGTGAAATTTTAGTATTAATAATAATAATAAAAAAATAAAAAAAACTTTGTCATTCATTTATTTACTGATTATTTACTTAAATTTAACCTTGGATTTTTTTGAATCACTTTTTGAGATTTTATAATATAAAAACAAATATGGAATATCATAAACTTTTAAATTTAATAAAACTTGTCATTTTTATAAAACATCGAGATATTTATTTGTTAAATACAATCTCGATGATTTTTCCTAAAAAGTGATATGAAAATTTTGTTACATATTTTATTTATAAGAAAAAAAAACTTATTTAAACTTTTAGTTTATAAAGTAAAATAGATATAAACTTATAAAACTTTTGATATTTTTTTTAGAAACAAAAATAAAGGGGTACTCTCATGTTTAAGGAAATAAAAAAAAACAGTTTTCGCTCCCAGTCCCGTTTTCCGGCGGAGTCGCCGCCGGCGACCGCCGTCACTCGCCGGAAACCCCGAAAACTCCATAAAACTTCTGGTTTTCGTCGTGGTTAACCTAGAAATGTCCCTAACGTTCATCTAATGATCATTAACGACTCAAAACTGACATTTAAACGCGGTTTGATCACCTTAACTCGTGAATAAATTTGGACATTCAAACCCGAATTAACTCGTTTCCGTTGTGCTTGGGAGCCTATAAATTGTTCCTCTCCTCGATCCTCCACAATCATTTGCGCACTCAAACTCATCAGAAAACTCCCAAAATTCGTCCCTGTGATCGTGGTTCCGATCGCCGCCACCGCGAGCCTGCCTGCCCCCCTCTGTTTTCGTTTTCCGGCAACCTTTCGAGGTAATTCGTATACCATTAGTTTCGGAATTCATCAAGGAGTAAAAGCTGCCACGTTAATTTTGGCTTTCAAACACGTTTAGGGATTTGATTTGGTGACCTAAGTTCTAGGGTTTCGGGTATGCTAAAATGGGGAAGAAGATGACCCACACTGTTATGTTTTAAGTTTTTGGTTTTGAAATCAAAAGGATGCCCAGTCCAGTTGGTCATCGCGCTGCCTACGAAACATCAGGTCGCGGGTTTCGAACCCTGCAGGTCCCATTTTACGAATTTTTTTGTTATTTCTCCATTTTTTTGTTATTTTCAACCATAAAACCCTCTAAAAACAATATAATTTTTCAGAAAATTACATATATACCTATAAATGTTTCTAAACCCCATAAAATGTTTAAAACCATCATTTTTAAGTTTTTACAAATTTATAAACTTTATAAACTTTGTAGAACACCTAATAAACCTAATTAATTTTTATCAAAACCTTCATTTATTTAGTAATTGCTTTAGTAACAACTTAATTGCTTAATCTTTTAATATTTGACTACTCACTTAATTATCTAGTTATTTTGTCAATCATTTATTCGGTTACATTCTTTTTATTATTTGATCATTCAAGAGGACATTCATCCAATCCAATATGTACTCAATTATTTATGAATTCATTTCGACATTTATTATGTACTTATTAAATTGATTATCTAGGTAATTATTTATTTATTAATTCATTAAATAATTCACTTATTTAGTCACCACATAATGCTTCATAACCACAATAAATACGTATTAACTATAGTCGTTTTTCAAATTATTTGTTTAGTCAAATATTTTATTAGCCAACATTTTTTTATATAGTTATTTAATAATTACCTTCAAACGATTTTATACACCAAAGACCTAAATCAAGAAAATAAAGTCATCTTCCCCAAGTCAACAATCCTAACGAAGCCCTAGGTATCTAGAAATCCTATTCTTCGTCAACGTAACATTAGGTTAACCAATCGCATCATTTATTTAGGAATCCCCCGAACTTGAATCATTCTCGTTACGTCAAGCTAGTAATCAACCAACTACTTAAGGTGAGTTCATAGTTCCCATTTTATCTAAATCTTTTGGGATGGAAAACACGCACAAAGGTTTATATCATTATTACTTGGTTTTTTTTTAAAACAAAAGGATATTTATTAATGATTATCATTGGGAATCATAATGAGACTTTATTCTTGTTAAGCAAACTTAGTCGAAAAGGGTATGCTCAATTGCTTAGCATCAGAATTCAATCCGATCTCCAAACTCGAATCCTTCAAACTCAACGTAAATTTGTGGCTCAGAATTACCTACATAATGAGTTATCTTGTGGTGTGGAATCCCAGTTTGAAACTAAACCCGATGAACTCCTTTAATTCGTGAATCGAATTTGGATTCCTGATCGTGATGGTCTTCGTGATTTCATCTTAGACGAAGCTCACAAGACTCGTTACTCTATCCATCTTGGTGCTGACAAAATGTACAAGGACCTTAGAATCATCTATTGGTGGCCTGGAATGAAGAAAGACTGCTCTATATGTTGGAAAGTGCTTAACATGCTCAAGGGTTAAGGCTGAACATCAACGACCCTCAGGATTGCTTCAACAACCCAAGATTCCAGTATGGAAATAGGAAGAAATCACCATGGATTTCATCACTAAACTCCTACGAACACCAAAAGGTTTCGATAGCATTTGGGTCATTGTCGATCGTTTGACCAAGTCAGCACATTTCCTACCGATTCGTGAGGATTATAAGATGGATAAGCTATCCAAACTTTATATGGATGGAATTGTGTGTCGTCATGGTGTGCCTCTATCCATCATCTCCGATCGTGACAGTCGTTTTACCTCAAAGTTCTGGAAGTCATTGCAAAACTCTTTAGGAACACGTGTGAACCTTAGCACGGTCTATCATCTGCAAACTGATGGCCAAAGCGAAAGGACCATACAAACCCTAGAAGACATGCTCAGAACTTGTGTCCTAGATTTTGGTGGTAGTTGGGACTCACATCTTCCCCTCATCGAGTTCTCTTACAATAACAGCTACCATGCCAGCATTAAGATGGCACCCTTTGAAGCATTGTGTACGGTCGTAAATGTCGTTCACCTGTTTGTTGGGCCGAATTTGGTGAAGCCCAAATCACTAGTCCTGATCTGATCCTAGAAACCACCGAGAAAATCTCATTAATTCGTGAAAGACTAAAGGCTGCAAGAAGTCGGCAAAAGAGTTATGCCGACAAACGCAGGAAGCCTTTGGAATTTCAAGTCGGTGATTCTGGACTTCTGAAAGTTTCCCCCTGGAAAGGCATAGTCCGCTTTGGGAAAAGGGGAAAACTTGAACATCGTTATGTTGGACCCTTCAAAATTCTCGAAACAATTGGTCCTGTTGCTTACAAACTAGTGCTACCTCAAGAACTCAGCAACGTGCATGTGTCAAATCTCAAGAAATGTCTAGATGATGAAAGCCTCCACGTTCCATTGGAAGAAATTCATGTGGATGAACGTTTAAATTTTGTTGAGCAACCTATTGAAATCATGTATCGTGAGATCAAGAAACTCAAGCGTACTCAGATTCCTATTGTTAAAGTTCGTTGGAATTCGAAGCGTGGTCCAGAATTTACTTGGGAGCGCGAAGATCAAATGAAAATCAAATATCCGCATCTCTTTCCAGACGTTTCAGTTTCCACTGCGTAAATTTCGCGACGAAATTTTTCTAAGTGAGGGGAGACTGTAACAATCGTGAAATTTTAGTATAAATAATAATAATAAAAAAATAAAAAAACTTTGTCATTCATTTATTTACTGATTATTTACTTAAATTTAACCTTGGATTTTTTTGAATTATATTTTGACATTTTATAATATAAAAACAAATATGGCATATCATAAACTTTTAAATTTAATAAAACTTGTCATTTTTATAAAACATCGACACATTTATTTGTTAAATAAAATCTCGATGATTTTTCCTAAAAAGTTATATGAAAATTTTGTTACATATTTTATTTATAAGAAAAAAAAACTTATTTAAACTTTTAGTTTATAAAGTAAAATAGATATAAACTTATAAAACTTTTGATATTTTTTTTAGAAACAAAAATAAAGGGGTACTCTCATGTTTAAGGAAAAAAAAAACAGTTTTCGCTCACAGTCTCGTTTTCCGGCGGAGTCGCCGCCGACGACCGCCGTCACTCGCCGGAAACCCCCAAAACTCCATAAATCATCTGGTTTTCGTCGTGGTTAATCTAGAAATGTCCCTAACGTTCATCTAATGATCATTAACGACTCAAAACTGACATTTAAACGCGGTTTAATCACTTTCACTCGCTAATAAATTCGGACATTCAAACCCGAATTAATTCGTTTCCGTTGTGTTTGGGAGCCTATAAATTGTTCCTCTCCTCGATCCTCCACAATCATTTGCGCACTCAAACTCATCAGAAAACTCCCAAAAATCGTCCCTGTGATCGTGGTTCCGACCGCCGCCATCGCGAGCTTCGGCCCCCCTTCCGTTTTCGTTTTCCGGCAACCTTTCGAGGTAGTTCTTATACCATTAGTTTCGGAATTCATCAAGGAGTAAAAGCCCCATGTTATTTTTGGCTTTCAAACACGTTTAGGGCTTTGATTTGGTGACCTAAGTTCTAGGGTTTCGGGTATGCTAAAATGGGGAAGAAGATGACCCAGACTGTTATGTTTTAAGTAATTTGTTTGGTTTTGAAATCAAAAGGATGCCCAGTCCAGTTGGTCATCGCGCTGCTTGCGAAACATCAGGTCGCGGGTTCGAACCCTGCAGAATCCATTTTCCGAATTTTTTTGTTATTTCTCCATTTTTGTTATTTTCAACCATAAAACCCTCTTAAAAACAATATAATTTTTCAGAAAATTACATATATACCTATAAATGTTTCTAAACCCCATAAAATATTTAAAACCATCATTTTTAAGTTTTCACAAATTTATAAACTTTATAAACTTTGTAGAACACCTAATAAAACTAATTAATTTTTATCAAAACCTTAACTTATTTAGTAATTGCTTTAGTAACAACTTAATTGCTTAATCTTTTATTATTTGACTACTCACTTAATTTTCTAGTTATTTTGTCAATCATTTATTCGGTTACATTCTTTTTATTATTTGATCATTCAAGAGGACATTCATCCAATATGTACTCAATTATTTATGAATTCATTTCGACATTTATTATGTACTTATTAAATTGATTATCTAGGTATTTATTTATTTATTAATTCATTAATTCATTAAATTATTCACTTATTTAGTCACCACATAATGCTTCATAACCACAATAAATGCGTATTAACTATAGTCGTTTTTCAAAATTATTTGTTTAGTCAAATATTTTATTAGCCAACATTTTTTTATATAGCTATTTAATAATTATCTTCAAACGAATTTTATACACCAAAGACCTAAATCAAGAAAAATAAAGTCATCTTCCCCAAGTCAACAATCCCAACGAAACCCTAGGTATCTAGAAATCCTATTCTTCGTCAACGTAACATTAGGTTAACCAATCGCATCATTTATTTAGGAATCCCCCGAACTTGAATCATTTCCGTTACGTCAAGCTAGTAATCAACCAACTACTTAAGGTGAGTTCATAGTTCCCATTTTACTTTAAATTTTTTGGGATGGAAAACACGCACAAACGTTTATATCATTATTACTTGGTTTTTTTAAAAAGAAAAGGATATTTATAAATGATTATCATTGGGAATCATAATGAGACTTTATTCTTGAAATCAGTTAATCTTGTTAAGCGAAGTCAAATACTGTTAAATAAATTGCTTGTGTTTACCTATGTTATAACGTATTCTAGGGACCTGTACATGTAAGTCTCAGGAGCATCATAATCGTAGAGGTTCCTTTGAGGGAACTAAACATCATAATCGTAGAGGTTTCTTTGAGGAAATTTAACATCATAATCGTAGAGATTCCTTTGAGGGAATTGAACATCATTTATGTACTGGGTGAAGAATATGTGACTAATTTAGTGTAATACTTGCATATTTAGTTTAACATGTACGACTTTGCAAGCTTTTATCAATTGATTATCTATTACCGTTTTGTTACAAACCAATGACTCACCAACTATATATGTAGTTGCCCCTTTTTGCGTGTTTTTCAGGAAGTTAGAACCAAGCATGACTGAGACTAGAAGTTTGGAGATTTAGATAGGAAACCTATTGTCTTTTAAGTTTCTTATGCCTTGCAATAGACGTTTAAGTTTTAAATTAATAATAAAATATGGTTTCCTTTTATCCAAGTGCTTTAATTCAATTTTCGTGACACCTCGATGTTTCCGCCATCGGTCGGGGTGTTACAGACTTTGGACTTTAGGAAGAATGATGATAAACGAGGCATTACAACCAAAATGGATGCAAGAATTATAAAAAAAAATCAGGAACAAAGTCCACAACATCATCCTTTAACATATCCCAATATTTTTTGACAAAACCGAAAGTAAACCATCAGGGCCCGGAGCATTATCGAAACGAAAATCCTAAACTGCCTCTTTAATCTCCATTACGGACCAACAAGATTTTAATACTAGAAGATCACGAGTCTCTTCTCCAATGGCACGAGTCGCTTCTCGTGATTTTAATAATAGAAAATCATGAGTCGCTTCTCCGATGGCACGAAACCGGTTACTCCTATGAACCACCTTCAACTCATAACCACATTTGAACTTATTCGAATAAAAAAAGAAACAAAAGCGTTTTTTATCGTATTGGGTCATCTAACCAAACACCATCCACCGTAAGACATAGCCATTTTCCTTCTTTTATTATTGATAACTTCCTGATAAAATTTAGAACTTTGTCACCTTCCACACTCCATTTAATCTTGACTTTTTTATGAAGTTCCTCCGAAAATAGGTTTTTCCATGTCATCTAACTATTTAAAAAATCTCTATATGTAGCACCCTTATCATCATCAATTAAGCATGTGTCAAGCAGATCATTTAATTCATGAATCTCCTTTTTGATAGCCAAAACCTATTCATTTGGTTTCGGTCTCAACTTGCGCCACTTCTTAATCCTTTTTTTTGAGCAATTTGAACTTAGCTTTGAAAACTATACTAGCCAGTGACCTGGGTAAATACCCGGCACTGTAACGTAAAAAAAAATTAAATATATTATGGAATAAATAATTGGTAAAACATAATTCAATAATAATAAAAAAAAGTTCAATAACAATTACAAATTTGAGAAGAGAGATTTATACACTATATTTTTTGTTACATTGGTTGGACGACGGTCTTTATCCAAAATCAAGATCTTTATACCCTTCTTGCTCTTCGCCCTTGATAAAGCAACATATATTTGACTATGAGAGAAGACCGGATCTTTCAAGTGCAATCCAACTCTTGAAAGAGATTGACCTTGGCTTTTGTTTATCGTCATTGTAAAACAAACAGAGATCGGAAACTGCCTTCTCTGAGACCGAAAAGAAATTCTTTTATCTGTTGGAACCAATGAAAGTCTAGGAATAAAAGTTCTGAAGCCAATATTGCTTCCAGAAATAATAACGCTCAATCACGTGTCTTCCTAGAGATACGATCTGAAGGCGTGATCCATTACATAGGCCATTCCCCTGATCAATGTTTCTAAGCAACATAACAAGAACACCTACTTTCAACACAATTCGATGATTTAGAATGCTGGATATATGTAAAGAATTCAGGACGTCTGGTGAGTATAAGTTACGATCAAAGCTGTCACCTACCACCTCATCTTGACATACAAGGTCTAAGCTTAAATACTCATGTTCTTCACCGGGAACCAAAAAAAGCAGACGATTGTTGATATCATCGACAATTCCGTTAGTTGGTGCGAGAACAGCTCTTTCTGACCAAAAATCTCGATGACCAAAGTTGTCAAGAAGCAAAGGGTAAACAAACTCAATAATATCGCTGACCGGATCTGATGAATCATGAATAAAAAATCAGTAGGAATATCTATATTTGACTCACCATCATTATCTCCACCGACTTTTCCTTCTCCAATATCCAAAAGCCATTGAGCAAAATCAGTTGTTTCTTGTATCTCTGATGGATCGTTACCTTGAAGAAGACACATGTTTTTGGTTAACTTTAAAACCTTACATCTCTCCAAATGTAAGACGAAGTAAGGCAGGAAGTAAGAACATCTTGATTTGAAGCGCCTTGAAGGACGGGAAGAATCTGTCTGAAATCTCCGCCGAAAACAACAACTTTACCACCAAACAAAGGTTAATTTGCCATGTTATTACCGGTACATAGAACACCCCTCAAACTTTTATCTAATGCTTCAAAGGCATGCTTATGTATCATATGATCCTCATCCCATATAATCAACTTTGTTTGTTTCAATAAGTCTGAAATGTCACTATAACGTGAAATGGAACAAAGTGAGTATTCGGTGACATTGAGTGGTAAGTGGAACCTAGAATGGGCTGTTCTACCTACAGGTAACAAAAGTGAAGCAATACTGCTTGAGGCAACAGTTAAAACAATCTCACCTTTTGATCTAATTGCAGTTGACAGTGTATTCCACAAAAAAGTCTTCCCAATACCACCGTAACCATAGACAAAACACACACCTCCATCTTTATCAACCGCATCTATTATCTCCTGAAATATAAATCTTTGCTCATCCGTTAAAGAGGCATAAAGACGGTTATATTCACTTTCCTGAACTACTGTGTCATAGTCGATCTGCTCATTGATAAGGATGTTATTGGCAGACTCTATGATAAAGTTATCGGGAAACGACATGGTTGGGAAATTGGTGAGGCTTGAGTTGTGACGATGTAACACTTGCTCTATTTCATCCAATGTAAGATTCTTCATCTGATCATCATTGTACGATAAACCTGAAAATAATTAGTTATGTTAGAACACAATGTAAATGTAACATAAAACAATCTAGTATTAGAAGAAAAAATAAGATATATCCTTAAAAGAGAAAGGATATTAAATACGAAAGTAGTTGAAGACAGTTAAAAAGACATAAATTGAATATCCTCAATTTATCTCTATATACTCTAATACACTCCATATTCAACCGTCCTCAACCACATTATTCGCTTGCAACTTGCTACTACTTCCTATAAATAGCAAGCGGACTTCACCAAAGAAAGCAAGACAACAAGCACACAATTCACAAGCTTCTCAAAGCAATTACAACCTACTCCCATAGAAAAGTTATTTCTGTTGATATATTGTTATACTATAAACTCGTGTAAATCATTATTTACATTTGAGATATACAGAAAAACCCTTTTTATGAATTGTTGTCTTCCAATTTGATTTACTTTCCACAACTTGTTTATCTTGTTTAAATCAAATTGTGCCAATATTGTTAAAGAGCCCCTCACGGGACCTAACAATCGGTATCAGAGCAGATTGAATAACCAATATTCAAAGATCTTGCTCTTTAACATCTTTTCTTTAACATTCCCTCAAAAATGTCTTCAAGCTGGAATAATGGGAAATCTCTTGGCTCATTAGCAAAACCCCCTATGCTTGCTAGGGAGGAACATCCACAGTGGAAAATTAGAATTACCAACTTTCTAAAAGAAGTTGACAGTTCCCTGTTGGATTGCATAGTCAATGGACCTCATTGTCCCACAGTCGACATTCCTGAGATAAAGGAAACCGAAACCTCAGCCGGTGTTCCTGCTCGCACCATACCGAAAGATAGAAAATGGTGGAGCGAGGAGGACAAGACCAAAGAAATAAATGAGGACAGAGCCAAAACAGTTCTCATTATGGCTCTTCCCCATGAGATATTCTGTCAAGTTGACTGGAATACCTCAGCCAATGGCATATGGGATGCCCTTGAAAAACTTTTTGATTGAGGAGAGCAAATGAAAAGAAACAAGAGAACTAAGGCATTAAACGAGTATGAATCTTTCAAATCACTCCCAAGTGAGTCACTCTTAAACACTTACAACCATTTTGCCATAATAATCAACAATCTAAGAAAGTTCAATGTTTCTAAATCAAATGAGGAAACAAACATTAAATTTATAAAAAGCCTTCCTCATGAATGGAGAAGTCTAACCATGACTCTCCAATCAACTTTGGATTTGGAAGAGAAAAGCCTAAATGATCTCTTCTGTATTCTAGACTCTTAAGAGTCTGAAATACTGGACATCTCCAAAACCAAAGTCGATCCACTGGCTCTTTACTCTGAAAAGAAAAAAAGAAACACTAAACAAAAGCCAATCCATTCAAAAAGAAAAGACTTAAGTGACTCAGAAATAGAATCTTCTGAAAGTGAAACAGAAAATGAGTCATTTGAAAAATCACTAGCACTACTGACTAAACAGTTTGGGAGATTCAACAAAAGGAATCCCTCCTGGTCAACCAGAAAATTTTTCTCAAAAGGTGAAGAAAGCAAGAAACAACCTTCAGAATTTAACAAACCTGAAGTTGACAAAAGTGAAATAAAGTGCTTCAAATGTGGAATAATGGGCCACTATGCCTCTGAATGCAAGAATCAAAAACTCAAAGATGCAACATACTATAAAAGAAAGTATGAACAGGCCATGCAGAGAGAAAAATCGTTAATGGCTGAAGTTGAAAACTAGGACTCAGATTCATCATCTGAAGAAGAATGCCATGCAAACAGATGTCTTATGGCCAATGATGAATCTTACTCGTCTGATCTCTCTGAAGCTTCACATGAGAAATAAGTAAGCTCCTCTCATACTGATCTAATTTTTCAATTCAACAACATGTCAATAAACTACAAAGTTCTTCAAGAAAACTCCGAAAGAAACAAACTTTTAAATGAAAATAAGTTTAAAACCTTTGAAGAAGAAATAAACTCTCTCCTATCTGAACTTCATCAACTAAAAGGAGACAGAGAAAATGAATTGTCAAAATTAAGACAACTTGATACACAGAACTTGAGTAATAAAGCCAAAATTGATCATTATGAGACCGAGCGTGCAACTCTGTATCAAAGGTTGCATATGGAAACTAAGAGAATAAACGGTCTCATAATTGCTCATGACCAACTTGAGAACATGACAAATACACCAAGAAACTATAGTCAAGGGATTGGGTATATACATGGGACTAAAAGTTCCAAGACTGTCTTTGTAAAAAGCAGCAGTCATAATGACTCACAACTGGATAACAATGTCAAAAGCAGGAATCCAGCTTTTGAAACCTCAACCCAACATAAGTCTGATCTTGATGACTCTAACAAATCTAAATCTGAGTCAACAAACTCCACCGGTTCCTCAAGTCAAAACTTTGAAAACTTTGGGGAAAGAACAATTTACAGGCATTGTATGTGCACTGAAATGGTCAAACTGATTGGAAAACACTATAGCATGAAAAGTATAAACCCTGTAAATGCTAACACCTCTTTAAGTGTTTCTTCCAAATCTGTGAAAATCAAAAGAAGGAAAGAATCTACAGAAACAATAAACAAAAAACCTGTAAGGAATATTACTTTGGTGATTTCCGGCTGAAAGCCAATTTTGAGTTGTTCCGGCTGAAGTCGAAGTTCAAGCGGAAATCTCGAGTTCAAGCGGAACAGGCAGTTCAACCGGAAGAAGCAAATTTTGTCTTATAGTGAATATTCCGGGTGAACTCGATTATCCACCAGATAATGAGTTCAACCGGACTTTTCCTGAGAAGTCTTTTTCAGTTGTCCAATCCTGCAAAAGCTTCTTGGTTGCTTCTAAATATACCAAAGCCGCTCTCCTAAAGAAGAATGTTGCTGATCACACGCAAGATATCACATCTGTCGAAGTTTATTCTTTTGGTAGTAGTATTTGACTTTTTGTTTAACGGTTTAGATTAGATCGTTTGAGATCAATGGCTGTCATTGATCTCATCTGCACTATATATAGCTTAGTTAGCTCTTTGTTTACACACGGTTCTCGATCACCTTGTAATAGTGTAACTTTGAGTTAATGCAAATAGTGCCGAGTATTTTATACTTTGTTGTTACTATCTTTATGCAATCAAACACTTACATTGTACAAGTGAACTAAATTATGCTTAAGTAAAGTGAAATATAACTTCATTCCGCAAGGTTATATTTACTGGTAGAGAGTTTCTTGTTAAGTTAAATCTGATTAACACTGATCCTACAAGTGGTATCAGAGCTTTGGCTCTTACTTTGAAGACTTACAGTGCTTCAAAGTTGATACTCTACTAGTTTACTTTACAAGCTTTGTTTTCGTCTTTCAAAAGTTTTTCAAAAATGACTGAACTCAGTTTAGGATCTTCAAACGGCAGCACTAACAAACCACCAATGTTCACTCCTGATGACTTTGACACTTGGAAACTCAGGATGGAAGGTTTTGTTAGGAGCCTAGATCGCCGTATATGGAAGTCCTTGACTGAAGGTCCATACAGTCCCATGGTTTCATCAGCTGATGATGCAGAAGTTAAAATTCCAAAACCTCTAGATAAATACACAGAGATTGACTATGCTGCTCTTGAATTTGACTACAAAGCATATTGGACTCTACAAGCTGCACTTCCCAACTCCATCTTAAGTGGGTTTAAGGGATATAAGACTGCATATAGCCTGTGGAATGCTTTGAGTGAAATGTATGAAGGAACCAGTGAAGTTAAGGAAAACAAGAAAGATGTTTTGAAACAAAAATATGAAAATTTCACTTTCAAATCTGGTGAATCCATGACTAACCAGTATCTGAGATTTGTTTCTTTACTTGATGAACTGCAAAAAGTAGATGTAAAACTAGAACAAGTTGATGCAAACC
>JBCNJP010000017.1:30996532-31018237 GCA_039602395.1 Deinandra increscens subsp. villosa | reverse complement strand
ACAAGTTCAAGAAGAGATTAAATAATTGGAAAATGAGCTTACTTTCGATCAGGAGTCCGGCTACTATCGTTACTTTGTTCTTGGGGTCGGTTGGTTCATATTAATTTTCTTTATTTCTTTTTCCTTCTAAAGTTAGCAAGATTCTTGAATCGATTCGGGTAAAATTCTTTTGGGGGTTTAATGAGCATGATAGGAAAACTAGCTGGGCTAAATGGCCTTTAATTCTTGGTAACAATGATCACGGTGGCCTCGACATTGGTACGTAGCTTATATGCTATGAACATGACCCTTCTTTATAGATGGAAATGGAGCTTCATGACAAGTGAGGATTAACTTTGGGGTCAGATTATTTAGGCTATTCACGGCCATGGTTTTGGTGAGTTTCGAAGTGGCAAATGATCTAGCGTGTAGAATCGTATTGTGAAGTCTATTAACAAATGTCACGAGATAAATTATGTTCCTAGCAATGCGATTTAAAAACTTGTAGGGAATGGTAATTGAACCAAGATTTGGAAAGAAAATTGGGTTGGTGATCATCCTCTACGTATTAGATTTCCTCGTTTATTCGCTTTATCTTTAAACAAAGAGGGTCTCATTTGCAATCACTGGGACGGTGTTTTGTGTTCTTGGTTTTGGAGTAGGTCTGTGAGGGGTAGCATTGAGCATAAACAAATGTCCAACCTATCTGAGTCGCTGGATCACGTGGCTTTTGGGGCAGAAGGTGACAAATGGGTTTAGTCGATGGATGGGGAGATTCAATATTCACAGTCTAGGATGTGTGTAATCGCATTGATCGTTTTTTCTCCCGGTGAGAGATTTTGCTACTAGATGATTAAGGTACCTTCCAAAAAAGATTATCATACTTATATGGAGACTTATTCTAGATCGTTTACCCACCCGTCTCAATCTCTCACATTGAGAGATTGACATTCCTTCTATTATGTGTCATATTCGTTATTGGATTTAATCTTATAATTATTTAATAATTAGGGGTTAATTAGTAAATTTTATTAGGAAGAATTATTTTATTTAGTTACTAAATTTGTGTGTAATTAGGTTTCTTGTTTTTCAAGATTTAGTAGTAGTTCATAGGTTAGGATTTATGTACCTTCAATATTATTAATCAACAAGTTTTATTTTGCAAAATCTATTGCTTGATTAAGTTGAAGAAGACCTAATTTCCAACATTTGTAAGCCTCATGTTTAACATTCTTCTCGCGTTTTTGGAGATTGCGAGTGGTTCATGAAAGTTTTGGCTCGTATCATGGCTTTGTTAGATGTGGGTTGTTTGAATCCTTCGAGTCCTCATTCATTATTTCATGCTATAAAGATTACAACATTTTGAGAAACAAAAAGGATGTTTTGTTAACCATCATGTACACTATCTCGGTGGTTGATTTGGAAGACGCGAAACTTTATTCATTTTCCATCCAGCAAAGTTAAGAACCACGAGATTTTTTATTCGATTGTTTTTTTCTTTCTTTCTATTTTACGTGGCTTTCGAGTAGGAATAATAAGATTATTATGCATTGGGATGATTGGTTTTTCAACCCTTTGCTTTCGATGAAATTTTCTCTAGCTCTCTTTGAGTTAATTTGTTTATAATAATATATACCGTTGTTAAAAATAATATAATAATAAATAAATAAATAAATAACACCACCCTTTTGAAAACGTAATGCTATTCCTCAAAAATGTAACGTCAGATTGCATTGTACAAAATGATAAATTAAATAAAAGAATTGAATAAAGAATGATTTCAATAGAAACCAAAGAATTTTTAAATGGTATAAGATAACTAAAAAAAAACGTTCATTGTCTAACTACTCGATAGTTCATGACTGGATGACGTGTTCTTGTAAATCTCATAAAGTAATCTGCTTTGAAACTCGTCATTAGAATTGGAAATTTTCGATGATCGACGCGCCTTTGAAGTATGCTTATCGTGTTTTCTAGAGTTGTTGAAATTAAACATATTCTTGATCTTTGAAAACGCACCATGATTGCCCTCTCCGAGGCGAATAGTCTTTATGCTCCTTTCACTATCAAACCCTCTGGTTGTGGAACTCCTCCATAGTTTGTTTCTATCCACACTTCTTGAAACGGATCTTGAAAGGGTTCTTGAAAAGTTTTCCATTGCTTTGTGTGTTTTGTGAGTTATATATGATGGTTGTGTTGAGAGAAATATATGGTTGTGATTGCTATATATACATGTTGATCTAGGTCCCACTGTATGGAGTATTATAGATCAAATAGGCATGTGTGAGTAGTCCGCTTTTGACCATATTGAGTGGTCAACAAAATGTAAACGTTGGAAAATGATTTAGTAATAATTTAGAAATCATAGTCAAGTGACAAAAGTGACCAAACCTCAGGGATACAAATAGTGATTTACTCTTTTCTAAATTTACCAAAATGGGTAAAATTATGGGGCTCAATGAACGGTTGCTGATTTTGAAAACTTTGTGAATAAGATGAGTAATATGATGGTGTACCGATGAATATTTTGTCTCTAAACATTTGTGGGAGTGGGTTGCCCACAAAACAAAACAAAAAATAAGTTCTATTCTAGTTAAACATGGTGAGAATTTTGTGGGTTTCCCAGAATCAAGGATGGTCGAATTGGATTTGTTCTATATTAAATCTCTATGGGGTAAGTTCCATCTTGATTGTGCTTTTTCTCCTTTGGTTGGCAATACCGAGGGAATTACTTCTATTTGGGATCCGACAATTTTCGTGAAGTCTTCGATTACACTTTTGGATCAAATCCTCTTCGTTGAAGAATCGTGGGTTAAAATTTCTCTGAAGTGTTATATAGTAAAAGTTTATGCTCCTCAATCTTAAGCACAAAAAATCATCCTTTGGAACGTTATTCTTGAATTTATGAATCAAAACCCGAGTATTTTCATTTTTTTGGTGACCTGAATTCGGTTTGATCGGAATCGGAGAGAGCCGGGTCGTCTTTTTCGAGGAGCAATGCTAATCACTAATGCTAATCACTAACTGTAGGAGCGCTAGCAAATTGGACCGTTTTTTAGTCTCTCTAATTCTTCTTGATATGGTGTAAAATATTGAGGTTATTGCTCTTGAAAAGTCTATAGTTGATCATCGGCCTATTTTGCTTCATCAATCCATGGTGGATTTTGGTCCTACGACTTTTAATTTTATAATTCTTGGCTTCAAGATCACGATTTTGATTCAATTAACAAAACTTGGGTTGAGAACGTCTCGCATGATTCGAAATATATATTTCAAAACTAAGTTCAAGTTGCTCAAAAAAAGGATTAAGAAGTGGCGCAAGTTGAGACCGAACCCAAATGAATAGGTTTTGGCTATCAAAAAGGAGATTCATGAATTAAATGATCTGCTTGACTCAAGCTTAATTGATGATGATATGGGTGCTAAACGTAGAGATTATTTAAAAAGTTAGATGACGTGGAAAAACCTATATCGGAGGATCTTGATAAAAAGAAGTCAAGATCAAATGGGGCGTGGAAGGTGACGAAAGTTCTAAATTTTATCAGGAAGTTATCAATTATAAAAGAAGGAAAACGACTATCAAAGGTCTTACGTTGGATGGTGTTCGGTTAAATGACCCAATACGATCAAAAACGCTTTTGTTTCTTTTTTTCTTTCGAGTAAGTTCAAACGTGGTTATGAGTTAAAGGTGGTTCAGAGGAGTAACCGGTTTCGTGCCATCAGAGAAGCGACTCGTGATTTTCTAGTATTAAAATCGTCCATAATGAAGATTAAAGAGGCGGTTTAGGATTGTGGTTCCGATAAAGCTCCGGGCTCCGACGGTTTACTTTCGGTTTTGTTAAAGAGGCGGTTTTGCCAAAGATTAAAGAGGCGGTTTGGGATATGTTAAAGAATGATGTTGTGGACTTTGTTTCTGATTTTTTTGTTTAATAATTCTTGCATCCTTTTTGGTTGTAATGCCTCGTTTATCATCATTCTTCCCAAAGTCCAAAAAGTCCCATTTTTATCATGGATTATCATCCTATTAGTTTGATTGGCTTCAATAAAAGATTCATGCAAAGATTTTTGCCAATCGCTTGGCGGGTGTGATTGATCAAGCTGTTAGTCTGGAATAGTCCGCTTTCATAAATGAAAGATAAATTTTGGATTGCCCGTTGATGTTGAACAAGATTGTTCATTGGAAGGCTCATAATAAGAAAAAAATATGTTGAATTTTCAAATCACTTTGCGAAGGCTTATGATTATGTTTCTTGGGACTATTTGGATTCTATGATGGATTTTACGGGTTTTGGTGTCAAATGACTTGGATGTATTAGAGCTTACCTTTCCTTGACTAGAGCCTCGGTGTTAGTTAATGGTAGCCCGTCTTCAAAATTTAATATTGGTAGACGTTTGCGCCAAGGCGACCCAATGAATTCGTTTTTTGTTTATCCTGGTTATGAAATTGAAGATGATATTAAGGCCGGGTTTTTCACAAATATTCCTATCAAGGAAGTTAGTGTTTTGCATTTATTTTATGTGGACGACAATATTTTTCTTTGTCAATGGTCCGAGGAAAATGTTCTACATATGGTTGAGATTTCGAGATGTTTTTATGTGGTTTCGGGTCTGACGATTAACTTGCAAAAAACTTCCATTTTTGGTTTCGGTGTTACGATGAAGGATGTTAATCGTTTGGCGAGCATTGTCGGGTGTAAATCGTATCGTATCCCTTTCATTTATCTTAGTTTGTTGGTCGGTTCTAATATGTGTCGAATCTCTAATTGTGATACGGATGTTAACAAGTTCAAGAAGAGATTAAATAATTGGAAAATGAGCTTACTTTCGATTAGGAGTCTGGCTACTATCGTTACTTTGTTCTTGGGGTCGGTTGGTTCATAATTAATTTTCTTTATTTTTTTTTCCTTCTAAAGTTAGCAAGATTCTTGAATCGATTCGGGCAAAATTCTTTTCGGGGTTTGATGAGCATGATAGGAAAACTAGCTGGGCCAAATGGCCTTTAACTCTTGGTAACAATGATCACGGTGGCCTCGACATTGGTACGTAGCTTATATGCTATGAACATGACCCTTCTTTATAGATGGAAATGGAGCTCCATGACAAGTGAGGATTGACTATGGGGTCAGATTATTCAGGCTATTCACGACCATGGTTTTGGTGAGTTTTGAAGTGGCAAAGGATATAGCGTGTGGAATCGTATTGTGAAGTCTATTGACAAATGTCACGAGATAAATTATGTTCCTAGCAATGCGATTCAAAAACGTGTATGGAATGGTAATTGAACTAAGTTTTGGAAAGAAAATTGGGTTGGTGATCAGCCTCTACGTATTAGATTTCCTCGTTTATTCGCTTTATCTTTAAACAAAGAGGGTCTCATTTGCAATTATTGGGACGGTGTTTTGTGGTCTTGGTTTTGGCGTAGGTCTGTGAGGGGTAGCATTGAGCATGAACAAATGTCTGACCTATTTGAGTCGCTGATCACCTGGTTTTTGGGGCAGAATGTGACAAATGGGTTTAGTCGATGGATGGGGAGATTCAGTATTCACAGTCTAAGATGTGTGTAATCGCATTGATCTTTTTTTTCTCCCGGTGGGAGATTTTGCTACTAGATAATTAAGGTACCTTCCAAAAAAGATTAACATAGTTATATGGAGACTTATTCTAGATCGTTTACCCACCCGTCTCAATCTCTCACATTGAGAGATTGACATTCCTTCTATTATGTGTCCTATTAGTTATTAGATTTAACCTTGTAATTATTTAATAATTAGGGGTTAATTAGTAAAGTTTTATTAGGTAGAGTTATTTTATTTAGTTTCTAAATTTGTGTGTAATTAGGTTTCTTGTTTTTCAAGATTTAGTAGTATTATAAATATGGTTCATAGGTTAAGATTTATGTACCTTCAATATTATTAATCAACAAGTTTTATTATGCAAAATCTATTGCTTGATTAAGTTGAAGAAGACCTGATTTTCAACATTTGTAAGCCTCATGTTTAATATTCTTCTCGCGTTTTTAGAGATTGCGAGTGGTTCATGAAAGTTTTGGCTCGTATCATGGCTTTGTTAGATGTGGGTTGTTTGAATCCTTCGAGTCCTCATTCATTATTTCATGCTATCAAAGATTACAACATTTTGAGAAACAAAAAGGATGTTTTGTTAACCATCATGTACACTATTCGGTGGTTGATTTGGAAGACGCGAAACTTATTCATTTTCCATCCAGCAAAGTTAAGAACCACGAGATTTTTTATTCGATTGTTTTTTTCTTTCTTTCTATTTTACGTGGCTTTCGAGTAGGAATAATAAGATTATTATGCATTGGGATGATTGGTTTTTCAACCCTTTGCTTTCGATGAAATTTTCTCTAGCTCTCTTTGAGTTAATTTGTTTATAATAATATATACCGTTGTTAAAAATAATATAATAATAAATAAATAAATAAATAACACCACCCTTTTGAAAACGTAATGCTATTCCTCAAAAATGTAACGTCAAATTGCATTGTACAAAATGATAAATTAAATAAAAGAATTGAATAAAGAATGATTTCAATAGAAACCAAAGAATTTTTAAATGGTATAAGATAACTAAAAAAACGTTCATTTTCTAACTACTAGATAGTTCATGACTGGATGACGTGTTCTTGTAAATCTCATAAAGTAATCTGCTTTGAAACTCGTCATTGGAATTGGAAATTTTTGATGATCGACGCGCCTTTGAAGTATGCTCATCGTGTTTTCTTGAGTTGTTGAAATTAAAGATATTCTTGATCTTTGAAAATGCACCATGGTTGTCCTCTCCGAGGCGAATAGTCTTTATGCTCCTTTCACCATCAAACCCTCTGGTTGTGGAACTCCTCCACAGTTTGTTTCTATCCACACTTCTTGAAACAGATCTTGAAAGGGTTCTTGAAAAGTTTTCCATTGCTTTGTGTGTTTTATGAGTTATGATATGATGGTTGTGTTGAGAGAAATATCTGGTTGTGATTGCTATATATACATGTTGATCTAGGTCCCACTGTATGGAGTATTATAGATCAAATAGGCATGTGTGAGTAGTCCGCTTTTGACCATATTGAGTGGTCAACAAAGTCGATTTGTTTATAAAATAAAAATCAACGATCGATCATGTTGCCAAGTGCCAACCGCAAGCGACGAGGCTTCCTCATATTCTCGGAAGATGGACAAATTAATTTAATTTAATGTTTTATATAAAACAAGTGATGGAAGAGTGCGACAACCCAAGCAAAGTATTTTGTTTCCAGGTTATCAATTTCTTTTCAGTTTTCTAACATTTCGTGTTTGTTAAAGTGATCTGTTGTATGCTTAATTTTCTTTCTTGTTGACAAAGCAAAACAAATAAAAAAGAACATTCACTCTTCGAGAAAGTCACGATGAATCTACTGGTTACTACTCAAATTATTTTTTCTTTTAAATGCTAGAATTTTAGAAAATTTAATTTTCACTTCCTCGTCTATATATAGTACTAGTTTTTTATTACCGTGTGTTACACGACTGAGTTTTTAAAATATTATAATTAAATCATAATCTACTATGGTAAATTTATTAAAATATACAAATTAAAATTGATAACTAATTACAAGATTTAAAGTTATACGACAATAATGTATTTTCATAATTATATAAACATTTGTTAATAACTGTAATTATAGGAATAATTAGTAATCTAGTCACGGAAAGTAAGGATTTTGTGGCTACACCGGAAGGTGAACAAGTTCAACCTGATGAAGTTGTAGCCGAAGGTGAACAAGTTCAACCTGATCAAGCTGTAGTCGAAGGTCAACAAGTTCAACCTGATTAGGTTGTAGGTTATGAAGTTGTAGGTGCTGAACTTGGAGCTGAGGAAGGCGTGGGTGGTCAAGTTGAAGGTAATGAAGGTGTAGCTGTGAATGACGTTGAGATGTTAGATGTTCCAGCTGCTGTTGTTGATCAGCCAAATGATGAGGATGATGATGATGTTATTGAGATAGATGGGTTTGAGAATCGGATTCCAGTTCATCATGACAATCCAGTTCAACCTCTAAGTCACTTTCTCTTTGATGAGGTTGTTGTGGCCAGAGAACGTTTTGTAAGTTTTAATAATTATTTGAAAAATATGAATATTCACCAACTATATATGTCATTAATGTTAAACATCATCTGTTTGTTGCATCGCGTTTCGATGAAGCTTGCAAAGATGGCTTATTTCTATGCAAACATTCAACTGAATGTCAGATATCGAGGTGCTGATGGTGAAATTATGGAGTTGAGGTCTAAGTGGAATGCAGGTTATATGAGGTCTTATAAAAACTAAACTAATTTAGTTCCTGTGTTATTTAAATTAATAAAGTTTGATATTCATTCAGCTTGCATATAACCTTAGGTACAATTTAGCTGAATGGAAATCGTTTGCCGAGCGTCATGGCATAGAGGTTGGTCAACCCCTTCATTTGAGGTATGATTTTGTGCGTAGAACACTCTTGCTTGACTGATTACAACAGTAGGTGGTCTGTTGGTGATGTTAGTATAAAAATAGTTTTAGTTTTTGCATGAAATTAGGTTTCATGATTAACAATGGTTTATGTGGTTTCACAATTTGCTGCTTTCTTTTGGTATATCTTTTTAAGCAGCTTTATGATTGTGGCGGTTAAACACTTTTTTTTTATGATTTGTATGTGATGACTAATTTAGTTGGACGATTATAGCTTTTCGCATAATGGTAAGTTTTTGTTAATATGATCCTACAGTATGGTATGTTACATGTGAGTTGTTAGTTTTTGGTATCATGGTAGATTTTTTGTATTATTGAACTAAATGGTTAATTTTCTGTTAGGATGTTGTGGTTGATATCGATTTCACTGCATCACAGCATACGTGTTGTTTTTCGGTAATAACATGTTTATACAATTATAATGTTTTCAAGTATGTAATCTAAGTTTGTAGATAAAATTGATTTGCAATTATTTTGTTGTTACTTTTCTCTTAAAATCACATAACATTTTAAACTATAAGTATTTTTAAAATTTATTTAACAGTGTTTTCACATTGACGACGACACTTTTGAACTACCATCATCGAAGGTACACGTATAATAACTTCAAAGGTAAGAAAAATGTAATTTTTTTCGTGGTTATAAAACACTTCATTATTCTATTTTTTAAAATTATAAATTATAAACTTTAATTGTTAAATATAGATATCAGTAAAGATATGTAAATTATAAAATTCAAATATGATTATCCTTAAGTTAGGAAATTATCATGAAAATAAAAAGCCTAAGTTTTTAATTTTAATATAACATTATCTTCTCTTGAATTCAATAAAATCTGCATATATGTAGCAGATTCTATTTTGTTTCGAATTTTAACAAATCAAATCATCAAGTCAATATATGATTAATCGAGATCTTTTCTCAAATTAAAGTAAATCATATTTTATTAAATTTATAATACCGATTTTTTTAACTGAAATTGCGATTTTAGTTGATTTGAATTTCAAATCAAATCAACCTATCCATAAATAACTAAATTTTCAAACTTTAATTACGTTTTTTGTTTTATTAGCTATTATATTGTGATTAATATGATAATATCAATTCAAAAATATAATTGTTTTATTTAGGTAATTGACATGATATTATCGTTATTGTTAATTAATATGATAATATCAGTTACAAATTTATTTTTTCTGAAAATAAGTTCCTTGTCCAACTATATATTCGAAAATTTTGTTCTTCAATTCCCTACATCATCATACACACTCAATTTGCAAATTGAAGATAGACTGTGAGTTTCTTTATCTCCTTTTAAATAGTTAATTGTTTCGGTTGTTTATCTTCTATCTTCGTTTAAATTTACTTTTCATTTCAACTTATATATTCGTTGAAATATACTATTGCATACAGATTTAATGGCAAATCAGAGCTATAACCTCATCATGTATCCGAATCTCAGTCGTGAGAATTTTATTCTTAAACTTCGTGTATTGAGGGTTTGGAGAAGAAGCCAGTATAGAGATAAGACTAAACCCTATTCACTTCGTGTATTGAGGGTCTGCTCATCATATATCGGAATCTCAGTCGTGAGAATTTTATTATTAAACTTCGTGTATTCAGGGTCTGGAGAAGAAGCCAGTATAGGGATAAGACTAAACCCTATTTAATTGAGATGGTAATGGTGGATGGGAAAGTAATATTTTTGCATGTTTGCTTTTAGTCAACGTATTTTATTTATTTTATACTTGTATACTTTATTAATTTTTCAGGGTGACAGAATTCAATCATATTGTTTGGCCAAATGGTTTGGTCGTTTTGAAAAGTTTTCCAAAGAAGATGAGGTACTTATCATTAAAAACCAACCTTGAGTGAAAATAAAGGGAACTTCAAGGTCATCAGTAACCCCATAAAGGTGTGTATGAATAACAACACTAATATTCAGTGTTGTGACTGTTGGAGCGGCCCACATAATGTTTTTCAGTTTAAAGACTTTCAAAACATAATTGACATGGAGGTTGATAAGAGCGTCTCTATTGGTAACATTATTATTAACTCTTTCACTTATTTTTAATTTTTAATTTATTTGTTACTGAATTTTTTCAACTTCTTATCGTTAAAGATATCATCGGCATAATTAATAGTTGTAATCCTCCTAATACTTTTGGGAAAAAGGAAGATGGGACCCCGAAGATTAGGAATTAACTTTTCCTTGCTGCACGTAAAGTTAGTTTGTTTAATTTATTTAGTTCATATTTTCTTTTAATATTATTAATTCTTTATTACTCTATTAATTTTTTTTACTTTTTTAAAGGGGTCGTATAATCTGGCTTACATTGTTTGGTGAATATGCAGAAAGGTTGATTGAGTATATTAAAAATCAGAGAGATCAAACTCAAGTTGCCATTTTACTGCAATTTCCCATGTTCGATGTTTTACAAGATGTTTTACAAAAGTAAGTTTCTTAAAATCCCAATAATTTATTTTATTCGTTTATATACTAAACAAAAATAATATTTTTAATTCTGAATTTGATAAACTTTTTACATACAGTCATTCTATTTGTAATTATTTTGAGGTATCCAAGCTATTCATAAACGATGATATTGATGACATTGCTCAGTTCAAGAAGAGGTCTCTTATACATATATAATTGTAATTATTATTACATACCCTTTTACAGTGATACATAAACATTGTAATTAAATGACATTTCAAACCTATTGTTTCAGTTTTTATGAGAAGCATTTTGATGTTCCTTCATCAAGTGTGAGTATACTGTCTTCTACTATATCATATTGTGGAGGATGATTTCTTGGAAGATATAGATTTTAATCACATTGCCGAGCTCAATGTGATAAATGAGGTAACTTCTGTTCACTTTATATAAAATAGTATATTTTAAAATACAAAAACGGTATCCTATAATAAATTTACTGTTTTTCATTTTACAGGTTAAAAAGTTATTATTTTGGGAACGATTAAAGTGCATGTTGGAAGGGTCTGATTGGTATTATCATTCTTGCAAAGTTTGCAACAAAATCGTTGAGAGATTTCTCAAACATGATGCGACTACTACAAGTGGAGATATGTGGTATTTTAAACATAAAACAAAAAGTAGTTGTGAGGATGAAAAGATTGTACCCAACACAAAGTTGTATTTTTTTAAAGTTATTTTATAACATGTTAATAATGATCAGAATATAGGCTCATATTTTCAACACTTTTTGCAGGTTTAAGATGTGAATCAAAGTACATGACACCACTGGATTTGTCATATTGACTCTTTTTGATAAAGAGACGAGAAAGATGTTGAAAGTCACCACCGCTGAATTGGTGGCCAGGATTGTTCAGGTAATAGATATAAAGTTAAGTAAATACCTTATTTGGCTTTTTTTATTTACTCTATTATTTTCTCACTGGTTTTCAAGAAGAAAAACATCTCGTTGAGCTTGAAATTCTTTTCGAAAAAAGATTGGCTATGAAGATTGATATCAGTACCTTCAACATCGAAAAGGACTATAGATATTTTACTATTGAAAAGCTCACTTTTAACAATTCAGTCATATTTGCGCTCGATGACAAACATGACAAAGATCTGGTCAGTTTTCAGTCTTTACTATTATTTCAAATTTTTACCATTACTTCTCTTTCAGTATCTCACGTCCTGTTTTAAATCTTATACTTAGAGTGTTTTGTCGCAATCGGTCAACTTATCGTCTCAAGGCTATAGTAATCATGAAAGTGGTGTAAGTAAGGTATGCATCTATCTTTAAATATCAGTTGATACATTTGTCATTTTCGTGTTCAATACCTATGTATACTATAGTCTTATTTAATAATCGTTTGATATCTAATTACAGGATTTGTCAGATTTGTCTGACAATCATGACAGTTCTGTTTTTGAAGCTGAATCTTAGTGATATGAAGAGTCAAAAGATTTAAAAGGCAAAGGTATATATCAGAATGATGATTTGAAGCTCAAGATTAACGATATATACGATGTTGAAGATAGTGCAACCTCATCTCCAGCAAAATCTATCCCTGAAGCTGTTACTGAGAGTGAAGCTATGATCGAGAAAGAGTTGTTGGTTCCGAAGTTGGTGAAGTAGGTTGAAAGCAATAATGGTCGGTGGTCCAAATGAGTGCTTTTGTTTTTATGTTTGGTAAACGGTTTTGAACTTTTTATTTCGTGTTTGAGTTTAGTTCATGACATTGGGTTTTGTGGTTATTTCTTTCTTGACAAGGGTATTTAATATGTAAATGGATGGTATGGTTTCCTTTAATTTGTTTCTTATTTCACTTTTGCTATTAAATTTGTTTTTCAAATTGGTTGTTAATGCATATGTAGGTAAAATTTTGGTAATTACTTTGAAAAAATATGATTTTGTAACTGAACTTAACATAAATTAGTAATATGTAATTGGAGTGTTTTATATGAATATTTTTGTAGTATATACATATATAAACCCATGTACTTTTAATTTAAACAATTCCACCTCCAACTATTAAATAATTACAATATGTTTGTCTTACAATTTATTTTGTACAATTGAATAGGGTAATTTCAAACTTTCCGATTTAAGATTAATTATGTTTACCAATCATAAATTTCAAAGTCATTTTTAGATTTGATTTGTTAGAAATTTCCAATTTTAAATTTAAAATTTTAACATACGAATTTAATGCCGATTGGCGCCATTTTTTTTTAAATTTCATTTTCAAATTTGTAAATAAAATTTCCGAATTTACATCCATAAAATCCAAACTTTTATATTTTTCTTAAATTTTATTAGTTTGTATATTTAGTTATTAAATCAATTATAATCTTCCATAACTTTTAAACATTACATCTCGTATTTATACACCATACAGGTTTAGTCTCTTCATTCATTCTCTTCTCCTATCAATAATCTTCATTGTTTGATTCATGCTTCCTCTAAGTTTTTTGTGATCAAGTCAGCGTTGAACATGTATGTTTTACATTATTTCACTAAATCCTCTCTCTTTTCAATTACAAATCTAGAATTCTATATATTTTCAAATCAGAATTAAACTTTGTTCATATCTTCGTATGAATGAATACATGAATGATACGTGTTTCTTTATTTCATTATTAGGCAATTAGACTTTGTCCGCTTTGTAAACTTTTATTTTTTGTTTCATAAACAGCTATGGATAATAAAGAAAATAAAGGAAAAAGGAAACTTTGCATGGATGAAGAAAAACAAAGAAAATCGCATGGGATTCTTGAAATGTCGACTTCTTCACAAGTCAACAGAAACAATTATGTTTCTCCTTTGTCTTACATTTCAGATAGTAGGATTCATTATTTAAATATGTCAAGACAAAATAGACAACACAGGAAAATTCTTTTGAATGAAAAAAGAGGAAGAACATCTCAACCATCATCAACACTATAAATTTCTTTGCATGCGACAAACAAATAGTACTTATAGATCTCCTCTTAGTGAAATAACAAATAGTACGATTTTCCTTTAAACTCTATCTCAAGTAATTATATTAGCAACATTTTTTTAAAAATATATTGATTTACTATTTGTGTCTTATTTTCAGTTACTATAGGTAGTTATTCAAATTCTGCGAGACAAAACAAGAAGAGAAGGAAGATGGTAATGGTCGAATGGAAACATAACAAATTGTAAATATATTCCAATCCGTCCAAGTCCGTACAAGTCAATAAACCACCTTCTACAGTTCCTTTATCTGACAAATTAAACCGTAAGAGCACTTTATTTTTTTAAACTAATATATTTTTTATGATTATAAGTCTTTCTATTACTTTGTGAAATTTATTGGGTTTGTTTTCTCTTTAGATTGAACTGCTTCTTCGATTTCTTTTGCTGATACTTCTACACCTACTTATAGATCTCCTCTAAGTGACATATCAAACGGTATTGTTTTTATTTTCAGTTTTCGTTTTAAGTAAATTTACTAACCAGTCATATATATATATATATATATATATATATATATATATATATGTGACATATCAAACGATATTGTTTTTATTTTTAGTTTTCGTTTTAAGTAAATTTACTAACCAGTCATATATATATATATATATATATATATATATATATATATATCAGTAAAGTTCATTGTAGACCCCTTAAAAACTGTAGACCCCGTAGACCCCTATATTGTTCTATAAAACTCACTAAAAATTATAAAACTCATTGTTGTTAAATTTAATTTTTTTATTATTTTTTTCATATTTCTATCTTTATATTTTAATTTAGGGTTTATTTATAATGTTTTTAGTTTTTTCTTTATTTTTTATTTTCTTAATTTGAAATTATAATTTTCAATGAGTTTTATAGAACGTCGATTTTTAAAGTTGTAGTGTGTTTTAAAAAACAATGAGTTTTAAATACAACAGTGAGTTTTAAACTTAAGAGTGAGTTTTATAGAACATCGATTTTTTAAAAGTTGTAGTGAGTTTTAAACACAATAGTGAGTTTTAAAACTCATCAATGAGTTTTATAATTTTTAGTGAGTTTTATAAAACAATATAACTTTTTTTAACATCAATTATATTTCAATGTCTCCAACAACTTTCTAGGTTTTCTTTTTGATTTTTAAAAACTTATCGCATAAAAAAACCAAACTCAACAGTAATGAGTTTTATAATTTTTAGTGAGTTTTATAGAACAATATAGGGGTCTACGTGGTCTACAATGAACCTCACCCTTATATATATATATATGTATATATATATACATGTTTATGTTACATAAAGAAATTTAACGTGTTTATTTTATCTTTAGATCCAATTCCTTCCCCAATTAATGTTGTCACTTCAGGAACAATTGCTTATAGATCTCTTTGTAGTGATGTATTAAACGGTATGATTAATATTTTCAGTTGTCGTCTACAGTTATTATAATTAAATAAAAATAAATCGTATTTAATAACTTATTATATTACTTTTATTTTGTTTCCAAAATTTAAAGGTGATTATGCAAATTCTTCGAAACAAAATAGAGAGAAAAGAAAGAAGGAAATGGCAGGAAAAAATAAGAAATTGCAATTATCTTCATATATGTCGTCCGCTTCACAAGTCCTTAACCCTCCGCCTACAGTTTCATTAAACGACAATTCAAATGGTATCATTACTTCCTTTGTTTTATTAAAACATATAAATTGCAATTTATATGTTAAAAATTTAGTTTTTTTTAGAATTATTAGTACATTTATATTATCTTTTAGCTCCATCTTCTTCTGTGACCGTATCAAGAAATGCTATTAGAAAAGGCAAATGAAAAGTTAGGGAATAATCTCCGATACGCATGGTTGATTTAAATTCAGACGAAGAAGTTGACGTTTAATGTGATAATGAAGTAAACGATTATAAAGGCATCTCTAAAGGTTTGACAATTTAATATGATATTCTTAATTTATTTATTAGTTTTCATTATCTAACGGTATTTTACATTATTTTTTATTTTCGTTACACATTTTTATTGAAATAGAATACCTTGATCATGGTGACTAGTGCGTTATATGTGATTTATGTCAATCAAAGTTATGGAAGGACGAGTTTGTTCACAAGAGGACAAACACTTTGGGTATGAGCTATTCATTTTGCTGCGTATATGGAAAGGTTGAACTTCTAGATTTGAAACAACCTGAGGACAGCTATCTTAGGCTTTTTAAGTCTTCTGATGTGAAAAGCAAATACTTTGCTAAGAATATTCGACGTTACAATTCTATGTTGTCTTTTACCTCGATGGGTGGCAAAATTGACAAGAAGATCAATAAAGGTAGAGGGCCGCTTACATTCCATTTAAGTGGCGAAAATTATCATAGAATTGGAAGTTTGCTACCTCAACAGGGTGAGATGTCAAAATTATCTCAACTATACATCTATGATACGGAGAACAAAGTTACAAACCGTCATTCGGTTTTTGGGTAATTTTCTTTACCTTTTAGTTAAAATAATAATACAATTATATTATTATTATTTATCAACTACTTTTCGATTACATATGTAACATTAACTCATCTTATTAATTCATTTTTTTAACGGTGATACCGACAGACCATCAACTTCGTCAACGTCGCAATTGGAGCTTGAAATTATACAACAATTGAAAGATATGTTAGACTCACAAAACGAGTTAGTTAAAACATACAGGATGGTCAGGGATACTTATGAAGAAAATCCTCAAGTTGATCTGAAATTACGACTTATTGGTAAACGGTCGAAAGATGGAAGAAGATATAACCTTCCAACAGCATCTGAAGTTGCCGCATTAATAATTGGAGATTTTGAGGACAATATTGAACCACGTGATATAGTTGTTCGGACCAAAGCTGGATCTTTACAGCGAATCAGCGAGTTGCATCCTTCTTATCTAGCCCTACAATATCCGCTTCCTTTTCCATTCGGTGAAGATTGTTACCTTGTAGACATTCTTCATAGAGATGTGATTCTTGATCAGTCTAATCAAAGGAATAAGAAATGTACGATGAGGGAGTATTTTGTTACCGAATACAAGACCGTGTCAACCGCTTTTCTTTAATCCTAAATTCAAGGAGGTTTTTTCAATAGTTTTTGGTTGACACATATACAATGATTGAAGCACAACGGTTATGGTTTGTTCGGAACAAACAGAGCACTCTCAGATGTACGACTTTCATTGAGATCAATGTGCTCAGACTCAGGTGATACGGATCTTTCCAAGAAAGGTCAGCGTGTTATACTTCCTTCCTCTTTTACCGGTGGTGCGAGATATATGTTACAGAATTATCTGGATGCAATGTCGATTTGCAAATGGTATGGTTATCCAGATTTTTTTTATCACCATCACTTGCAATCCTAAACGGCCCGAGATGAGAAGATTTTTAGCTGATACAACTCTACTTCCTGAGGACAGGCCGAATATCTTATGCAGACTATTCAAAATGAAGCTTGACTCTTTAATTACAGATTTAAAGAAGAACTCCATACTTGGAAGAGTCCAAGCAGGTATTATAAGTTTAATTTCTTATTAGTTATTTAAATTTTTATTTATTTTTAAATCTTGTTATAGTTTGCAAATTATTCTATATTAAAATTGAATTTATTAGTTGTTAATTTTTTAGTTTTTACTTCTGTAGCTGTGTATACTGTTGAGTTTTAGAAGCGTGGATTGCCGCATGCCCCCATTTATCTTTTCATGCATCCGGATCATAAGATTCCTTGCGTTGAGAATGTCGATCCTTATATTTTAGCTAAAATACCAGATAAAGAGGAAGATCCTGAACTATATGAGCTTGTGATTGAGTTTATGATACATGGTCCCTGTGGAGCTCATAACATGAAATCTCCTTGCATGAACGGTAAAGATTGTACAAAACATTTTCCTAAGGATTACCGTGAGTATACTTCTGTCGATATGGATGGCTATCCTCTTTATCGAAGACGTGCCCCAAAGTGTTCAAGTCTGGTTATGAGTTAGATTGCAGATATGTTGTTCCATACAATAAGGTTCTTCTGAAAAGATACCAGTCAGATATTAACACTGAGTGGTGCAACCAAGGAAATTCAATTAAGTATCTTTTCAAGTATATAAATAAAGGGTCTGACAGAGTAAGTGTAATGTTTGTTGCAAATAAAGAACATGATAGTAATGGGCAACCGGTCAATGTAGTTAAGGCTCATTTTGACTGCAGATATGTCTCTGCATGTGAAGCGGCATGGCATATTCAGAAGTTTGATGTACACTATAGAACCCCTTCGGTTGTTAGACCTCCTTTTCATCTTCCAGGCCAACAACATGTTGTCTGTCATGAAGAGGATGGTATGGATGAGGTTATGAACAAGCCCTCTGCTGCTTCTTCTAAGTTTTTATCATGGATGGAATGCAATCAGATTTACGAAGAAGCAAGGGATTTGACTTATGTTGAATTCCCTATAAAGTTTGTGTGAGTTTTAGAAAAAGGTCGTGGCAACCAAGGAAATAAGAGTTTTGCCTTGAAATAATCCATTTGGTGTCTCCTTTGCTTGGTGAGCTGTATTTTTTATGTACACTTTTAAATAAAGTGAAAGGACCAAAGTCGTTTGAGGATATTCGCACCGTTAATGGATTGGTACATCCTACATTCAGGGACGCCTGTTACGCCAGGGGGCTTTTAGATGACGATAGAGAATATATCGAAGTAATTCAGGAAGCAAGCTTCTATGGTACTGGTCCTTATCTGAGGAATCTTTTTTGTTACCATGTTGTTATCCAACAGACTTTCAAGACTAGAGATTGTCTGGGAAAATTCCTGGAGTCATCTATCCGATGGAATCCTTCAAAAACAAAGACTTCTCTTAAAGTCTCCAGGTTAGATATTTATACTATTTCATAAAATAATTTTATTTGCGTCTTATTCTTTATTTTTTTCCATTAATTACTTTGTCTGTTTTTCATTTCTTACAAAGCATGTTATTTAACTTGTTAGGTCCCCTAAGGGGGTCTTTCACAATATTGGCACAATTTGATTTAAACAAGATAAACAAGTTGCGGAAAGTAAATCAAATTGGAAGATAACAATTCATAAAAGGGTTTTTCTGTATATCTCAAATGTAAATAATGGTTTACACGAATTTATAGTATAACAATATATCAACAGAAAAAACTTCTCTATGGGATTAGGTTGTAATTGCTTTGAAAAGCCTGTGAATTGTGTGCTTGTTGTCTTGCTTTCTTTGGTGAAGTCCGCTTGCTATTTATAGGAAGTAGTAGCAAGTTGCAAGCGAATAATGTGGTTGAGGACGGTTGAATTTGGAGTGTATCAGAGTATATAGAGATAAATTGAGGATATTCAATTTATCGCTTTTTAACTGTCTTCAACTACTTTCGTATTTAATACTAAGTTGGTATTCATCTTTACTTGTTCTTCACACAAAGGCAGATTTGTTCTTCTCGTAAACTTTATCTTCTGATAGTCCAGAACTCCTTCAGGACTCTTCTTTGAAGACTAGTAATGCTTCCCATTAGAAGCCTTCTACAGAAATGAGGATTTCTGTAGAATCTGGTCTGTACAGAACTACTTCGGAAATTCCGGAGTAGTTCTGTACGAATACAGAAATCTGTAAATCGTACAGATTTTCATATCCTTTCTCTTTTAAGGATATATCTTATCTTTTCTTCTAATACTTGACTGTTTTCTATTACATTTACATTGTGTTCTAACAATCTCCCCCTAAGTATTTGAAGAAAATAAATGAAAAGAGAATCAAAGATAAACATATCATTGTATAGATCAAGATACGGAACATTACTGGTTTACAAATTTCTCTTTATCTTAGCCATACTAGTAAAAGAGTTAATTTCAAAGTTGTAATTTTTGCTGCACTCTTCTAGTATGGTGTTGATAAATTGTATGGTTCGTCGTGTGAAGTATCGAGAACAAGAAAAAGCTACAAAAGTGTTTCTATCCAAAGTGACCCGAACTGCTAGTTCGAGTTCACACGAACTCATCCGAAGTGTCAGTTCAGATGACAGCTGGTTCGGTCATTCATGTGAAGCTATAAATAGGATCATCTTGTATAGAATGTGGTTTTGTCCAAATTAACTGTGCGAAATCTGTGTGTGTTTTCTCTCTATGGTTCTAATACAAAATCCTTTGAATTTACCTTCTCGTGTTCACTTTTTACTCGTTTTATATAGATTTTGTATCGACCGAGTAGATGATCCATCGCTCATGCAATTACATAGGGGTAAAAGATTATTCTCTCCTTTTGTATTTGTTCAATCTCGGTTTTGATGACCTCTCTGGCTGCGCTGCTGTTCGTCTTGCATCTTTCTAAAATAAATAGAAAGAAGTTCAGGGCCTGATTTGTATACTTTTGTTTTTCTTCAAGTCTGAAAAATCTTCTTTCTTCTTTATGATCTCTGAAGCGGAGTCCAGGAGTTGCGCCAAGTGCTGCTGTTCCAGATCCCCTCCAGGAGATTCCAGGGGGGATGTTTTCATTTGGATTTTTTAGGAACATCAAAGGAATATCAGCGTCTTTGACAAGTTGAATGACAAACTGTGCTTGCCTTCTAAACATCCTTTTTCCAGCTTCTATTCCTTTATATAGAGCGGTGCTTACTCTTTCAATTTTTGAAGGATGAGCTGAAAAGTACCTTAAGAAGGATATCAGCTGAATAGGGTTCATCTTGTCAAGCTCGTTCTCGGTGATCTCTCTTGATTCTCTATCGATTGTTTTTACCAGATATTTGTTAAAGTGATCTAACCAAAGATGTTTTTGCATTTATTGAGCTTTGATATTCACAAACTCTTTTATGGTGGCCATTGTGTAGATTGAGTCTTCTTCAACTTGATTCCCGAAGGTTTTGTCAAATACCTTCCTTGAGAGGGGACTGATTGAAGGTCTGTCCTCTTCTTTCTTAAGCAGTTTTTCCTGCAGCTCTCTTACTTCTTCGCAAATTACTTGTTGCATATTTTGTTTCCTAGTGTAGTCATATTCAAAAGCAGATCTAGATATGAATGACCCTGCTAATGAAGATGATTGCTTTTGCATCTATTCTTTGGGTTTTGTGGTTTTCTTTGTTGCTTCAGAGGTAAGGGGTTAAACAGAGATTGAGATTTGTTTTCTTTTCACTTCCTTGTTTCTTAACTTTTGTTTCCAATCTCTTTCAATCTCTCTCACCTTATCTTCTTGGAAGGGGAGTTTGATGTCCAGATTTATAGCAGTCATTTGATTTCTTGTCAGGTTGCTTCTAACAAGTTTTCTTATTTCCTGAGCCTCTCTTATTTGATTTCTACCCATTTCTTCCAGAATCCTTTTCTTGTTTGTTAGTTCTGTAGTCAGGTTCTTAATCATAATTTCATCAGCTCTTGTGTCTGCAGATGGTAAGTTTTGGAGACTTCTATCGATATCTTCGGATATCCGGTCAGTTTCTTTTCTAAGTTCTTCTTTCAAGGTTTTTAGCTCATCAACTATAGTTGTTATTTGATCAGTGTTTTGAGCTGTTTCTTCTTCCACCTTCTTGAGACTTTCAGAGTTTGAAGACTTGATCTTTCCAATCTTATGAAGGCCAATTCTCTGATCTCTTTTAAAATTAGAGATTTTCTCTCTAATTGATTGAGAAAAAATTTAAGAGACCAGATTTGAGTAGAGTGTTGGGTAAATTTAAAGAGGTATCAACATATGATCTTTCTCTTTCTAACTCACCGGTGGATAACATATGTTCTGCCGTTTTACTAACAAACACTCCCTTAGGAGTTTTA
>JBCNJP010000017.1:30965171-30996032 GCA_039602395.1 Deinandra increscens subsp. villosa | reverse complement strand
TTCGAGGTAGTCGACAAGGTACCATATGAAGGTATCTCCCTGGTAAAGAGTGATACGCTTCGGAAAGCGTGGAAAGCTGAATCCTCGCTATATCGGTCCATTTGAAATCATCGGGGAAGTAGGCCCGGTGGCCTACCGATTACAACTCCCTGCTGAACTCGATGGAGTTCACAACGTGTTTCACGTTTCTAACCTGAAGAAATGTCTGGCTGAAGACACTGAGATAATTCCTTTGGAGGAATTGGAAATTGATGAACATCTGAGATTTATTGAGCAACCGGTAGAAATCATGGGACGCGAGAGAAAGCCCTCAAACGTAGCAAGATTCCGATCGTCAAGGTTCGATGGAACTCAAGGCGTGGACCTGAATATACTTGGGAACGAGAGATCGAATGAAAAAAAGTATCCTCACATGTTCGAGCAAACGTCCACGGAAACTCAAGGTATGATTTAATTTTGGGGACCAAAATTCCTTTAACAGGAGGAGGATGTGGCGACCCTAAAACTTCTGTTTTCTTTCCCCAGCAACTACAGCAACTACGACAGCCGAGGCTGCGAACGCTACGACGCAAGAATAATTTTCGGGACGAAAATTCTATCTACAAGGGGATGATGTCACATCCGAGAATTTCAACAGTTAACTTCCGTTAGACAATCTCCGTTAGTTACGTTATAAGTGTTAACTTAGTAACTAATGCTTAACTAGGCCGAATACGTCCACGACCTTTGGTTGATCACCGAACCCGTCCATATGTGTTATGTGTTTATTTATTTATTGTTATTATGTGCAACGTGTTTAATTAATTAATTTTGTAAATTGGCCCTTTTGGTTGCCAGCGAAACTACCGAGCGAAACTGTAGATTCGCTCGGTAGCCTCAAACTTTCGATTTACACGAATTCAGAGTCAGTTTCGCTTGGCCAGCGAAACTGCCATCGAAACTAGCTCCTGATCTATATATTTTATAAAACCCTAAAACCTCATTACTTACACCATTTCTCCAAAACACACACACACATTCTCCATCTTCTCTCTCGTGAATCCTGACCAGCCAAGAACCACCACGAGCCGCTGCCATCTCAGTTGGTGACTCATCCATTCGGATCCTAGATCAAACCGTGAGTCCCAAAACCATTTTTATGCATTTTCTATATGTTTTCTGAAAAAGCATGACCAAACCTTCATAGAATTGTTTGATCTTCTAGTATGATGCTTAGGAATGCTAGATCTATCATAAAGTCTGCAACTTTACGTGTAAAATCATGCCATAATGAAGATTTATGCTAGTTAGGTCATTTTGTGCAAAAAATGTGTTCTTGGTGACTTGATGATGAAAATCCATGTTTAAGGTGTTAAATCTTACTGTTTAATGTTGGTAAATGTTCATGCATGCTAGATATTGAATTAAATGAAGTATGGAAGCCGTTAGATTGATTTTTGGGCTGATTTACGAGTTTTCTGCGACCAGCGAAACTGGCTGTTCGCTAGGCGAAACTATATAGCGAAACTATTTGAATAGCCTTCCAGCGACACTATACAGCGAAACTATAGTCTCGCCGTGAAAACTAAGTAGACCTACTCGAACGAAACTACCGAGCGAAACAACCAAAGACTCCTGAACGAAAGTTCAAACCAGTTTCGAGCGAAGCTATGCTAGCGAAACTGTGTCATCAGTTTCGAGCGAAACCAGCTAGCGAAACTGTGTCATCGGGTATTCCCTAGCGAAAGTGCTGCCCGTGCACATAGCGAAACTGTGTAGCGAAACTGTGCCAAGACCAAAACCCAAACTTGTGCAACTTATTTGAATGTTATGCCATGATTTACATGATTATACAATAATGAAACATGCTTTGATTTTTGAGTTATGTGAACCCTCGTTTATGATCAACCATCGGTGTCGTGTGTCGGTATGTCGTGTCATAGTCCCAACGTGCTATGTTATGGGCCATAGTGACGTAAGTTAAATATTAGACACAAACTAATACTTAAGACCTAAACGTGTTCTTAGGTCTTCGTTAAGCAAACAATACTTGGATCATTTAGCAAGTGTAGCAGTGCAACCAAAGGTGAGTGTCACTAACCCGTTTACTGTGAGCCCGTTTGGGACACACCGAATAACTTAATGAAAAACAATGCTGACAACCTTATGAGTGCTACGCACCTCTTTTATGAACTTGAAACCTTATGAGTGCCACGCACCTCTTTGATAAACTTGAAGTGTTTTACGGGAAACACTTGTTGAACTTAACAAACTATTTCTGAAACAAAATAGAAAACATTTTTGAGATTCATGAGAATCCGATAAACCGTTTTAACATGGCTAGTGTAGGTTAAAGTCTAAACCACATGATATCACATGATTTCTAAGGATTGCCTTTTAACTGAAAAAGTCCTCAACTTAATTGTGCCATTAATTGTAAAGCGAGGGGATGTTGGGTAGATCTACTGGAGTTTGACAAACTCCGCCTCGTGACACTGGAGGTGCATGGAGGTACAATATCAGCCTATCTGACCGTGATCCCGAGAGGACACGGGGGAGGCAAAGCCGCGATGACATATGTCCGCAAAACAAAATAGATGATGGCGATGCCACTACAATACTTATTAGTCAGCTTTGGTGCAAACTTCCTTAGTGCATGGAACAACGGATTAGCTACCCGCGATATCGGTTGAGCACTTTAATTCTTACAAAACTAGTACATACCCGATAATGCATGTTACGGACATTACTTTACTAAATCACTCTACTATGTTCATGAACTGATGTATATCACTGAGCATTGCTTTTCACAATTAAATATTTACATAAGTATATGGTGACACGATTATGATTATGAGACCGGGCCGCTGCGTGGCAAGCCCACTGTGAACTCACCAACCGTTAGGTTGACACTTGCGTGGTTTAAACTTTTGCAGATCGCTGAGGAGTATCCGGAGCGGGTTGGCATGGCACATGAAGACATTTTACTTTTGTTTAAATTAAGTTGGGAATTTAAAACAATGATTTTGTAAAGCACGTGGTTAGTGCTAAGACAATATTTTCCGCTGCGTATTTTGAGACTTTAATTTATGACATATATTTGGACTAACTCTGATTCGTTTAGTATTTGTAACTAATGGTTGTGGTCCTGGTTTGCTCGCACCCCTTAACGGTATAAACTCCGTTAGTGGTTATTTGGGGGTGTGACAATCCACCTCCGATTGAGGGTTGTGGTGGGTTTCGAATAACTCTTTAAATTACCCCTAATCCATTGCATTAGTCACTTCTCTCCCTTTATCGGCCTTTAACATATCCCACCAATCTTTTGCTCGCACCCGGAGCTGTCTGGTAGCAAACACCACTTGATCCCTTGGATCACATCGACTTCGTTCAAACACATCTTCAATATCCGTGAAACACCTATGACATGATATTTGATTTGCATCACTTGTATATAACAGGGGTTTTCACGCCATAAAGTCTGTATTGGTGCATCTCCCCTTCTCCTTTGTTCCACTTTCATTCCCCTTCAATTCATTCTTCAATGCCTCAAACTTTTTATCCAACATTTCCATCAAAGTTTCTTCCATCTTGCGCACATGGAGCCGCACACTGCATCCACAGAGGTCTCAACCTCGTCAATCACAATCTTTTAGACTTCTGCCATCATGGCTTCCGTCAAAGATCCACCTTGCTTATCTTCATTCGTCATTGTAAACTGAAAGTTTACAATCGATTAGCATCATCATAACAAATGTATACTTTTTATGTTTAAACAAAATTCAACATAACTATCTTACTTGCTACTGCAAGTAGGTTATTCACCAACCGACTTACTTATTTCACCCTTATCCTTCATTGTGAATATCACAAATCAGGTATTTTCCAACACTCTTACTCTTATTCACAACTATCAGACCAATATGGTCTTCTTGTTTCGTCTACACACATGGGTATGATGTGTTCAACACCAACCCTTGTGCTTGAATCTCCTCCATCTTTCACATTCTTACTTGAATTGCACACGATGTGTAAATCGAAGTCCATACTTGTTCACATAATATCAATGCTAGTTATAATGTAAACAACTTACTTTACGTACTGGGTCACACGATTGAGCTTTGAACCAAACACTGTTTTCATACCACGAGCACTTGGTTTGAGTTCAAGTGTTCCCACAACACTTGAATCCCTCAAACCGTGGCTCTGGTACCAAATTCTAACACCCTACCACCTCTTTAAGTAGGTTTAGGTATATAAAAGTTGACCCATAAATTTTTTTATAAACGCGTCCATACTTAACCAAAATAAGCATTAACACCCACATAGTTCGTTTGTTTATCCGTCTTTAGAACAATATATCAGAGCACACAGTTTTTTGCTCACAAAAGTATAACGACTTGTGTCTCCACAAAAGTCCCCATTGGTGTTCGGTTCTTCATCAAACATGCTCAATCCGGACCCGCTTACTCTTCCTACTTGTTACCTGCCATCATTTACCAGTAACGTATTAGCAAATAATGGCCTTAACATGATTATAACACACCTTAATACATTAAAACAAACAAAACAATTGAAAACCCCGAAAATGCCAAGTTAGGCGTATCGCCTAAAATTTTTCTTGTGTTAGGCGATACGCCTACTGTGGCAAGCGTATCGCTTGCTGTGATTGCCTCTCCAAGCGATACGCCTGGAACAAAAGTTCCGGGGCTCAACCTTCTATTCCCCTGTTTTCACACTTAGCCAATTTCTTGGCAGATTTCCAGATTTTGGCTGCAATCAATCCAACAATCACAATTCTTCACAATCACATCTATAGTCAATAAAATACCATACTAACTCATTTTCACCATCTAATCTACAGGTTAACGTTTAATAATCCCACTTTCGAAATTAACCCGTTTGACCCATTACGCAAAAACCAAAGCAATCTTTAACTAGTTCACCTTATCACACTTTCACCCGAAGGTGCTTACTTGAGTTGTATCAAAATACAGTCGTCCTCTTATCCAAAGGTCATACTTATTGGGTCATGATCCCAATTCTTACCCCAAACGGGTCAACTTCTTCAACTTACCCAAATGGGTTATTTACACACTTCATAAGTTTGCAAAAAATACTCAGTTGATTATTATCAACCCTCTTTCGTTATCAATTATGATTCATCCATTTAGATTAGCTAAAAGTCTATGTTATTTGAGTACGAATACTCACATTTACCATGGGCAAACTATGTACATCTTACGTTACCTCAAGATCATAGGATTTGGCTTTCCCTTCACGATGATGACTTGAGTCTTCACTTGTACCACCTACATTGTCATGGTTGTTAGAATAACCATGTAAATTCACCTTTAAACACAAATATACATTCCATTCTAACAATTGCATAAGAGCATGATAAGCCTACACAATTGTACACCCATCTAGGTATGTCACCATTCATGGTGAACATCACAAGATCAAATCATCCTATTGACACCAAATTATCACCCATTGACCATTTACTTCAATTTTGCACATCTTAACAATTTAGGCAGAAAGTATATAATGGATTTTTAGATTTTTCACCTAGGCATTTAATCAAACATCTAGTGTGCATACATAATAAGCAATTCAACCTACTTCATTCAATCCAACCAAATTTCCCCCAATTTCAAGCTCATGGCATACAATCCTGTTAATATCACATGATTAACAAGTTAAACACATAACACACATTCTTTCAAGTCTAGATAACATCCCAAACCCATACATACACCCAATTTTTGGAACCCCCCCCCCCCCAATTTGGGAGAAATTTTTCAACACTAATTTAACTAACTTCATGAAATTTACTAACATGCAATGGGACCTCATGAACGAATCTGGGCTCATACACCCTTAAACCACTAGCATTACATCACAATTTAACTTTTAAGTGAAGATCTAGAACTCTCCTAATTAGAGAAATACTTACTTGATGAAAGACCAAAGTTTTGAAGGGAATTTCGAAATCTAGACTCCTTTCTAAACTCGAATTTCAGTCCCCTACCACAGATTTCACACCCAAACACCTTAAATTTTGAGGTTAAGAGCAATAGAACTTGGTCTCCGTCGTCCCCCCCCCCCCCTTCCTCCTGGTCGCATACGTGAATCCCTTAGGGGATTTTCTAGAATTTTGTTTTTTTATTATTTAACCCTCTTGTTCATATTCAGCCCCTCCATTTTAGATTTCTTTTCATTTCTCTTGTCTAACATTTAATTTTCACTTAAACCCCTCCCCATGTTCTCTAATTACAATTGTTAACTACCATGACATAATTTAGTAGCTAACAACAAAAGTCTTGTTAAATTGACCGGGTTTTGTATTTAACCTTTCTTACCCGACCCATCAACAAACACATAGAAATTTAATAACCACTAAATAAATAATAATAAAGCGATTTGGGATGGTACATCAATACATATAGATTTTTTCGAGTATGGACCGACTTATATACATATAAAAATTTCGACGAATTACACTTGGGACCTCTGAGCGAAAAAACGGTAGCGACCAAGGTCGCTGCGGGCACATAGTAAGCTTCGCCATTGTTGATACGGTCAGATCTATGCGCGCCATCAATTCTCAAACTAGAATTATCCCGATATGGTTGTATTCACTAACCTTGATACATTCATAGTCGTGCACGTCATTAGTTCTCAAAACCAGAATAGCCGCCCTATGATCGATGTCCTTACCAAGCATAATACGGTCGTACGGCCTCTGATGACAGTTTGTACAAATTTGTCAATCACTTTTTTTGGTTCGATTTTCCATACTAATTGTCTAAATTAGCGTTAAGGAGTCAACTACAGTCATTGAACCCACCGAAACCCCTATCTACAAAAAAACAAGAAAATTCGATATATGCATCAAAGGGTTGTACATTAACCAAAACCACTTGTACATTACCTCAATCCGAGCTACCTCAATCCGAGCTTCCAAGCTCCTGTAGATGATCCTAGCACCACCGATCCTTGATCAACTACATGCAACCAAACGTGTGTCAAAAGTGTTGGTTCTAAACTAAGCTTTAGGGTAATTTATATCAATATTAGATAGTTATAGTTTGTGTCGATATATTTCTAAGTTAGTAGATGGGTCCAATATGTAAATAGGCAATATGTAAAACGTTGTATCGTTCAAGTTAAACGACACATCCATACATTAGGTCTAAATACCCAAAACTCGATTCTGTAACCGATTATGAACGCAAAAACAATTCATTATTTAGAAATCCAATCTAATCTATACTTATCTTTGATTCCAACAAAAAGCACACAATCTACCATTATTACCCACAAAGGAAACTTTATGCAATGCATGGCTGATCTATTAGATTATGATATGTCCGACTATCGATTTGGTCAACGTAACCATAAAGGTACGGTCCAAGAGTTACAATCTGGACGACTAACAAGTTATAATATTTGAATATTATATATTTAAATACTATTGATCACAACGCAAACATTAGGCGAATCGTTGTTTGTCGAAACAATGATTATATTTAATTATTAGAGAAATAATTAAATAAAGGCGAAATAATACGGTGATCGTTTAAGATGTAAACGACGATAGAATTGTTAAAGCGGTTAACAATTTAATCAGGAATTAATAAAACGTTATTTCATTATAATGTTTACGGGGATTTAATTATGATGATAAATTAAATACGGATGACGAATAATTATTAAAGTAGTTAATAATTATTATCAGGATAAAATGTTTTAGATAAGCTGGTTGACTAAAACATGGAGATTGATTTAAATATATATCTTTCAGATATATTGGGTATGTTTCGAACATATAAACTTTAAACTGGTAATAACTGTATTAACAGTAAATTACTAGATTTTTTTTGGGAACAAGTCAGTAATTTAGGATCAGACTGTAAGTTATATCCCTATAAATACAGATCTGATTTCCACCCTAATTACATCTGAACAAGCCTAGAGAATAACCCTGAAATCTCTCTGCTCCTCCCCTTTGCAGAGACCACCTGCGCCACCACCACCACCTCCAGCCCTGCCTCCGCCGCCAGCCACCCGCCGCCCGCCTGCCGTTCGCAACCGTGCTAGACCGCCACTGCCGCCGCCTCCGCCGGACACCGACGACGCCGCCTGCCATTCCGCCACCGCCATCTGCGATCCGCTGCCGCCGCCTTGTCTGCGATCCGCTGCCGCCGCCGTTCCGTGTCGCCTTCACTCGACCGTTGTCGTGTGTAGTCACCTCGTGTTCAGATTAGCTCGAGTGTGCTCAGGTTCGGGTTTTGTTCAAAGTTGTTTGAACGCGTGATCAAAGGATTTCTAGCGGATCCATTTGTCAATTCAGATTGTCTCATCTCGGTCTCATCAAGGTCAATCTCTAAACACCCTATGGTTGTGTTTTACATTTATATTTATCTGAATTTATTGTAATTGGATCACTGGTTTGGAATACCTGACTCGTAGAAAAGTTTTGAAATATACCGCTTCCGTAATAATATTATTTGTCGAAATAAAATCTGATTAAATATATAAAATACGATTTTATATTAAAAGTCAAAAATTTTATTTTGACCTAAAACGAGTCAACGATTCCCAACAGTGGTATCAGAGCCACTTTTACGAGGATTCACATAATATACGATTAAGTAATCTTGACTTTATATATGTCTGATTTGTCACGACATATATAATTGTGCCTTTGCGTTTATGATTGTGTGAATCGAGCCATCGACCTCATAATTGTTTTAATTGTGATTGTTGCGTTTATGATTGTTTTGGTTGATATTGATCATGGTTATTTCCAAATTCAAATGTATGTATTTTTGGGTAATTGTGGACCCACGATGTAATAGTTAGGTTTTGTTTTATTTGTAAAATGTAAATCTATCAACATCAAGAATCTCTACGATGGAAAGCAATCAAGACAAGGAAAATCGAGACGAATCCGGAATGGTGGTTAAAGGATGCTCTCGGATGTCTTGCAAGGATCAAGGAAATCAACTAGTAGGGCCAGAACTGTGGTTGTTTGTCCCTTATAGACCTTATATAGTATCGCTCGTTGGCTCGAGCGAGACTAAGCATGACAATCATAAATGGCTCAATTCAATGTGTTTGACTATTTATTTAGAATAATGCTTTTAGCCAAACTAAATAACACAAACTAAAATTGAACGTTAATAGTTAAAAGTTGTTTTAATTCAAAAGGCATATATATATATAATAAGTTGTTATTATAGGATTGGTTTTGTTTTTCAAGATAGAAATATTGAAAAACATAAAATTGATAAATAGTTTTATTAATTTTAAAAGAAGAAGTCGTGATAAACTACCGACCTAGTTTTATTAATTAGGTTATCTAAAACCGATCGCATCGAGTAATGAAAAGAGTTTTCAAGGTTTATCACGAACCAAGTAAAATATGATTTTATAAACATGCACGACTTATTGTTCATGCAAATATGTCTTCCATTATATTGTCACAAATATAAAAGGAATTCCCAATTTCAAATGATATTTAATGTCATCCTACATTTGAAACACTCGAACTGATCTATCCGAACCCCCTTTGTTAGCGCTTACCCTGCATTGGGCCTACGGTTTCAGTACGAGGTCGCACCGTGATTCCTGTGTAACATAGGCTGGTGAAACACGTTTCTTATCTAGGGATAATATCACTTGTAGCATGACAAGTAGGCATAGTTGGGGTAAACGTACAAATTGACGAATCATGTTGCGAAAATCTAAGAGTTTTGTAGAAGACACAATCGGTAAAATGTTACCCACCCACATAACAAATGTAGGGTGAATAGTGCTAAGCCAATCACCTCTGTAGTTGTGAAATGGGGTCATTGTCTAAAATTAAAATTTTAATAAAAGGACATAAATTGGAATTGCAAGTTCATAATGCGTCATAACCCCCAGAGAGTTGTGTGAGACACAATTGGTAATCCTACCCACCTACGTAGTAAGTGCAAGTGAATAGTGCTAAGCCAATCACTTGTGTTTATGAAATATGATCTCTATCCTAATTGGAATATATGCTATTTGGTCTACATATCTAATTAGGTTATCTAGTAACATGAAATACTAAAATATTGTTTCCCTCTTGTAGATGCTCCATATCTACTTTAAGACATACCAACACCGACATGCACTGTATAGAAACAAACTCACTAAAAGGAATTTTCCCTTATGGTACGAGAACTTGAGAAGTGTACTAGAAAAGGAAAAATTACTGTATGTCTTGGACACCCCACTCGATGACCTCCCACCCTTGGATGACACTAGATCCAGGTTGATGGATCATTACCATGATTTCACAAAAGTGTCATACTTGATTCTATGCACTATTAGTGAAGAACTCCTGAATGAAATCGGGGATGATTTCAAAAGCCTGTATGCCCATAAGATGATCCATGAGTTGGCTCATAGCTATCAGACAAAACAGTTGTGGAGTTTGGCAATCACTAAACAAATAACTAAACCTTTGAAGTTTAGTCAAAGTATGGGAGATCACGTAGATCGAATGGTGAGTTATTTTGAGAAACTTGAGGAGCTTGAGTTCCCGATACACCTAGTCACTGCTGTAAACATGATTCTGACATCCCTACCGAGCGAATATGATACATTCGCAAAGGGATACATCAAGAGCAGGATTTGATGGGTCCATCCTAGCTCTGAGAGATTTACTCATTGCTGAGGAACAGAAGCGCAAGTCAATCTATGAACCAAATGAACAGAAACCCTAATCAACGCACGAAGAGAGTCCGGATCTTTGATGATGACGCTTGCTATATTTGCGGCAAGCTGGGCCACCTGCTATGCTCGGGAAAAGTTCCCAGACTGATCAGATCAGATTCCTCACAAAGTGTTTATGAGGTAATATTCGTTTTAGCATTTTCCTATCTTGAAATCAGCAGTGTATTGACACTAACAAATGTGTGTTCACATTTTGATTTGCAGGATGTGGAATTCAGCGACGATAAGGAAAACGATGAAGACTGAGGTAACTTGAGAAGTCGACAGCAGCTGAAGACATAAAAGATAGTTTATTTCTTCATTAAAACAATTTATTTTGTTTCTACAAACATCGTTTAGCTATGCTTTTGTTTTGCAAATATTTACAATATGGTTGGAATTTTATTATTTCTACCAACTAGTATTTGATTAATGCTGTAAGCAAATCTATGAGATAGATATCCTCACAGTAACGAATAAGTATTGTCTTTTATGCATGGATGAGATTCAAAAGGTATTACAGTTAGTCATCCTAAAAAAATGATAGCACGTTAGAGATTTCTTGAAAAATTATGTTTCAAAGGGAAATTACTAAGTGTGCGAACATAGTTTAAGTATGACTAACTATAAACGAAACTGATTGAAAACCAGATTCGTTAACACATGCATGAAGATGCAGCAAAATAAAGACAACATTATGAAACTTAATTGATCTCCTCAAAGGAGACAACAAAGAATGGCAAGATTCTTAAGAATTAAGTTGAAATTATGATCACTCAGATGAGATAATTTTGATAAAAATGTCTCAGCTTAAATACTGGACGAATCATTAGAAAAATCTTCTCAGATGACTAAAAGGGAAGTTTTAGTAAAGAAGAATATAACTTGCAAAAGTTAAGCTAATGATGAAAGTATACAAACAAATCCAGGGTTCACACTCATCGTTCTATAAGATTAGATTGAATCTTAGAAAAGCCTAAAACGTTGCAGAAACTACCAAGAAGTTGTTGAGTTTCTAAATCCAACAATCGCAGTTGCAGATGAGTTCATAAGATGATAATATTATGATTAAAGATAGAAGATCTTTAGTAGAGCTGGATGCAGGATACGAACTCAGTTGATAAAAATCACACTTGACAAGAGATGAGACAAGTGATTTATTTCTAAACAGTTCGAAAGCCTCGCGAGCTAAATACTATATTTGAAAAGGTATAAGTAAACTATCCTTAAGATCAAGGATTACAAAAAAACAATGTTAAGGCAAGTTGGAGTTCAGCTATAGATCTGAATAAAGGAAGATGAGATCATAAAAGAGTTTTTATGACACATCTTAGATTAGACAGGCAACAATGAATGATTAAAGATAGTTAATCATCACATATTCTAGGACTGTAAGATGAGATCTAAAGCAGATCCAAGAACAAAGTTTATATCAGGATAATGTTGATATGAGATATCAAAGAAAAGAAAAGATTATGAACTTTGAAGGATGATCTGTAACAGATCAATAAGGACGGTATGTCATAGATAAGTACAATTGAGGATGAATCCACAATTGCAGAAAGAAAGAAGTATGATAGAATGAATTCTATGCACCCTCTTGCAGATTCACATACCGAAATTAGATATTCAGATATGAGGATGTCTAAACAAGCTCAAATCAATTAGTGGATCTCAAAGTAGTATTTGAGAGTACATAAAATCACGGGAGTAATCCCTTGAATATATAGTCGGTGATAACGTTTTAGTATGAGATGAGACTCTCTGGATAAATCGGATATGGAAATCAATAATTAACCAAGAGCTCATATATGACTCTGTTACTGAAGAAAGTCAGTATAATTACTGAGAGACAAAATAGATAGATGAAGCAAATTCATCCATGTACATCACTATCACAAGAGAATACCAAGAGTATGGTATACAGATCAAGACTAAGGATGACAAGGTTATATATGTCAAAAGTGATTCAAAATCACAAATATAAGAAGTTTATCTGACAATATCAGAAGAAGTTAATCTGATAAGAATGTCTTGATATAGCGAAATAATGATATCTTAGGCAACATCAGAATTGTATCTTTTTTTAAAGAACAATCTGCATGACAGAATGCGACCACACAAGTTGCTAAAGATGATCCAAAATTAGTATTTCGTGTTTTGAATGACAAGACCACATTGACTAGCCCATTCAGAATCAACGGTTGATTGCTACATAGACAGTGGATTTGCGTTCAACATATAGTACGTTTTAGTAATCGATCCATGAATAAGTATATTCCAAAGGTCCACAATCGATTGAAATTTGTGGGAACAAATTTGAGGAAAGATTGTTGTGACTTATAATCGCTCATGAGGTTGAGAGCTCAAAAGGAGTTGAGGTTTATAATTCACAAATACGCATTAGATGAATGGTATTGGACGTAACTCGCTTCAAAACTAACTTCATGGATCAAGTCATAAGTAGCTTTGAAAAATGGTATGATTGTCACATCCTTAGACCTGATAAACATATAGAGACTAACAGTATTGGAGGATCGTTCTTTGATCTTATCTAACACTGGATCTTAATCGGACAGTAATAAGGGTACTTGATTGGGAACGATCTGAAGCTAAGTGGGAGTTGTATGTTGTCAAAGAGATTCTATACTTCTCAAATGAGAAGACGAACATCCAGGCGCCTTCGTAGGATCAAACGGGTGAAAAGTGCGGCCACACTCAAACTAAGCAAGTAGTTTGGCATCCACTTTGAGTCTGATACGAAAACAATAATGGTTGAACAAAATATAAGAATGATTACAAATCCATGTCTTATGTTCAACTGATGTCCAAAACAGAAAGGAAGTACACTAAGGTTACCACGACTTAACTCCACAAAAGCAGTAAAACGCTTAAAAGAGTTTGGAGATAGAGTTAACGAAAGAAATCACGTCATACCTTAATGATCACAGAGAGATACAGCTAGGTGTCTGATATACCTTAAATTATACATATTTTATAAGCAAAAAATCCCTCGCGTATTGGGTAAAATATGACTAACTATTGCAAAGAAATAGTGTTTTTGTCTTCTTTGTACTTTTTCGGGTTTTACTAAGCCAAAATCACAAAAGGAACAGAAAATGCAAGAAAAACTGAAGGAAGTGATGATTTTGAGTTTAGCACGCCCCGTGCCACACCTAGCACGCCCCGTGCCCAAGCCAGCTTAAGCCCCGACATCACCAGTAGAGACACGCACCGTGCTTCTGAATCGTCGGTCTGACTCAACACGCCCGTGCCACTGATGACATGACCGGTGCCCCCCTGACTTGGCACGGCCTGTGCCTAGTTTAGCACGGCCCATGCCATTCTCGGCTGGTCTATAAAAGGAGCAACTCTCTTCACTAACACTTTGCTCAATTCTTCTCCCATTCTTCCACTAGTTTACCATCTTTTCGGTTTTGAGCCATTTGTTTTAGTGTTCTTGATCTACTCGTCAAAGATTGTAAGAACTTCAACTTATGGTGATAATGAATTGTTATTTGTCTATGAATCTTTCATTATCTAGTGAGCAAATCTTTAGACTAACACTTGTCAGCCTCAATCTTCCAAGTGTTAGTCAAACGCTTACACTCATTTGGGAATAAACGAATCTTTGGTAGGTTGGTAAACTATTTTTTGTAAACTTGTTTTAAGGTGAACTAATGGCTTTTTAAAAACTTTTTTTATTGAAAGTTTATTACTGATATTCTGAACCAAACGGTGCTCTACGTATCACAGACCATTTGGGGAGTCGAAATCCCAAGGGTCGGACCTGTCACACCCAGTCGGAGGACGTTGCATGATCCGAAAGGTGACTCGCGCCCCATGCTACATGATACGTTCGAGGTCCTTATGTCTATGTAAGCAAACTCGGATGGTCACGCAAGTGCGGGCTGAAAGTATTTGGTTGGGAATGGGGGTTGGTAATATATAGTCACTTCACGAAAGCCGATATGGTACGTGTTTGTGAACTTGGCTCTGGTCACGCCGGACGTGCATGCGCGAGAGCAGTGCATGGAAAAAACGGACCTTAGTCCTTTAAAAAGATAATTTTTATAATAAAATAATCTGGCACGCAGGGTTGTTTCCCTGCTGGTTCATGACGGCATGTAGAGTACAATGAGTCGGCTAGTTTGAGGGACCCCATAACTAAGTGGCATTAGCTTCACTATATTTGTTTGCCAACAGTACAGCTCCCTGGGGTTCATACTCCTCGTAGAGGATCGTCTGGGAGAGTAGTGATGCTTGATTTGAGGCTGAGAGGTGGTCTTGCTGCCTGTTGGTAAATAATCTTACGGGAAGAGTATAAGTTACGGGTTACCAACATCATCATGATAAGTTCTCAAATGATATTATTTGCGACCGAGTTGATCAATGCACGACTTTTTAGTGTAGCTTTTTTTTAGTTAAAAATTATTTTACATATTTTACTACCATCTTCACTTGAAGATTGACCAGGTTAGACGTCAGCAATAGTGAAGTACCAAGAGCCCTCATTTTTCTTTTTGTCTTAGAACGATCCCGATTTAACTTACCATTACTATACTGCCCACGATGGGTGCACTTGCTCGTGAATGTGGTGAAATAGTAGTAGTTCAAGTAAATCGTGTTTATAAATTTAAAAGCTTAACTGCTAAAAAGTGTCACAAAATAACGAAAAATTTTATACTCACCACAGCACACCAGTGTCCACCTCTGTGAATGTTGCAGTCTTAATCGAAAATCGTTCAAGTGGGAGTTTGTTGGATTATGGTATGTCCGACTATCGATTTGGTCAACGTAACCATAAAGGTACGGTCCAAGTGTTACAATATGGACGACGAACAAGTTATAATATTTAAATATTATTGCAACGCAAACATTAGGAACATCGTTGTTTGTCGAAAAAATGATTATATTTAATTATTAGAGAAATAATTAAATAAAGAGGCGAAATAATACGGTGATCGTTTAAGATGTAAACGACGATAGAATTGTTAAAGCGGTTAACAAATTAATCAGGAATTAATAAAATGTTATTTCATTATAATAAAATTTATGATGATAAGTTAAATACGGATGACGAGATTATTAAAGTAGTTAATAATTATTATCCAGATAAAAGGTTTTAGATTAACTGGTTAAGTAAAACATGGAGATTGATTTAAATATATATATATCTTTCAGATATATTGGGTATGTTTCGAGGTTCAAATAAGAAGTTTGTTTTGGGTAAGAAGGATAAGAAGAAATTTCTGTGACACCTCGTCCGAAACAGGTCAAACCTCTCTCCGTTGAATTTTAATTTAAATGTTCATACGTTTTAATTATGTGATTAACGGAAATAGATTCGATGATTAAATGATAACTGATTAAATCCCACGTTTGTATATCCATAAAATATGAAAGTTTTCATATTTTAAATATGAAATTTAATAACAATAAAAATAAATATAAAAATTTGACTTTTTTATATTTTATGAAAACCGACATAAACTGTTTCACTTCCAAGGAAGTTACGTGCATTGCTGATCCATGTTTCCTGTTGGAATATTTATCGCAGAGATGACTTCCAAGGAAGTTATGTGCATTGCAGATTCCGATGGGGAGCAAAGCGTGGAGGACTACACCCCTTCACCAAAGGATCCTGCTCCTGAGGACTATACGCCCTCGCCGGAGGATTACGTACCATCGAGCCCTGAGCTAGAGGCGGCCACGGTTGGTACCATCCACCGATCCACTATACCATCCAGTTTCTTGAGGCCACTTAGGCCCCTGACCTCCGACGGCTCCCTGGACCACACTGCTCCCACTGCCATTGCTGGCGGTGTGGCCCCTATTGGTACTTCGAGCACTATTGACCCCTTTGCAGACCACGAGCGGTCTGTAAAGACCTACGTCGCCACTCCTGGCAGCGGTAGACGGGGATACACCCCGGGATGAGCACCTGGCCCATCCCGGAGCCGTGAGGCTGGTGCTACCCCTGAGGAGCATGCGCCCAAGCGGCGCTATGTGTTCGATCTGCCTCACCTAGCTTGAATGCAGGACCGGGTACAGGCTTGGAGGAATGAGGAGGAGATCCCGAGTAGCTATGCACGGGGCGAGTCATATCTCCCTGATCCCTCCCGCCGTGTCCCGATGGGCATCTCACCCCTCACAGGGGAGCCCATACTCGACACAGTACCTCTCCTGGTGGCCCGCCTGAGGCGCATTGAGACAGACCTTGGGGAGCTTCATGCAGATGTTGGCCAGCTTCCGACCACTAAGGAGTTTAGGATCCTTAGGGATCGGATAGCCATGTTGGTGAGGCGCATGTGCGCCACTGATAGCGCCATGGACACCCTTTATGCCCACATGACCGGGGTTAGCATGACCACCACTGATCTGCTTCTCTCCCATGAGAGCCTGCAGAGGAGAGTCGCCACACTGGAGCTTATATCTGGACGACTCCTCTCCACCCTTCTTGCGATGACCCAGATCCCGACCTTCTTGATCATGCCCCCAGGTCCACCACCACCACCACAACCCTTCTAGGTAGATTTGACCTAGTCTTTTGATCGCCATTTTATAGATGAAACATGTTATTATCTTTTGATTATGATGTATGACCGGGACTGCGAGCCCAGGATGAAAACTTGTTTCTTTTGGTATGTTTCGTTTGTAATATGGTGGAAAAACAATGGTTGTAGTATGATTATGATTAATTTTATCTCATGGTTATGTAAAATTTGCTATTATCATGTTATGGTTGTGTTATTTATATCGTTATTATTACTGCTATGGCACGTTATCTTACTTCATCATTTCTATCTTACGTTTCTTGGTTGAGTTTGCGCGCAATATGATATGGCAATTGATGTATGTCGTGGCAGTTATTCTCGAGCATGTAATAACTCTATTTACATATTATCTAAAATTTTCTTTATGTTGGTAAATGTAACTTAAAGCAAAATCATGCCACCACGACGCCGAACCACCAGGAACGTTTCACTTCCTCCATCCCCTCCTCCTATGTCTGCTGCTAAAATTAAGGAGATGATTGCTAATCGCATCGCCAAAACTATAGCCGCTGCTGAAACCCAACGTCAAAACGACGATGGGGCACGCGGTAAGAACGAACTGACCAATGTTAGAAAACCTTAGTCTACAATTCCACCAAATTGTATTCAATGTTTTAACCTAACAAATGCAGGCCCTGTGAATGTTCATATAAAGACTTTATGAATTGCAAACCCTCGAATTTCAAGGGTTTTGAAGGCGCTCTGATTTGGTGGAACTCCCATGAGCAGTACATGGTTAAATATTCCACATGCGCACTCACTGATAGCGCTCTGACTTGGTGGAACTCCCATGATGATGCTATGGGAACTGATTTGGCCTATGCCATGACATGGGAGGAACTCAAACAACTGCTTCTCGATGAGTACTGTCCTAGAGAGGAACTTCAGAAACTCGAAGCTGAGTTCTGGAACCTATCCATGAATGGAGCCGATGTTGCTGGCTATACCAAGAGGTTCCGTGAGCTCGCTCATCTCTATCCAACCATGATCACTCCATTGTACAAGAAAATTGAACGGTACATCTGGGGACTTGCACCTCATATCCAGGGGAATGTCCTTTCCTCAAATCCTCAGACTTTTCAGGATGCTGTGCGTCTGGTACACAACCTTGTTTACCAAGCTAATTTTCAAGGTGTGGACCTTAGCAAGAAACAGTCTGAGAGCAAACCCCCTGATGCCAGTACCGCCCCTCCTGCAAGCAAGAAGCCTGACAAAAAGCGGAAGCGAGGATTCTGGAAGAATCGGGAAGAAAAGACCCCTGCTAAGGAAACCGAACCAGTGAAAGTCTATGCTGCTACTACCCCTACTCATGCTTTCCGACCGGTTATACCGGTGGTGCACCCCTGTGCAACAAATGCAACCTCCACCACACCCATGACTGTGGAAACGTCTACTGCAATATCTGCAAGACGAAAGGGCACGTAGCACATTACTGCTCGAAGCGCACCTGTTACGGTTGCGGAGCCACCGGACACTACAAGAAGGACTGCCCAAAGGCAAGGAACCAGGATGCTAATCAGGCTAGAGGAAGAGCCTTTGTGATCAATGCCGGAGACGCTCGCCGTGACCCCAACACGGTGACGGGTACGTTTCTACTAAATAATCATTATTCTTCTGTTTTATTCGATACTGGTGCCGATAGAAGCTTCATGTCTACCGAATTTGGCCAATTACTTGAAATCACTCCTGTTTCCTTAGACTAAGTTCACAGTAGAATTAGCAAACGGAGAATTAGTAGAAACTGGAGTAATCTATCAAAATTGTTCGTTAGAACTCTCCAACCATTCTTCAGCATCGATTTAATGCCCGTCGATTACGAAGTTTTGATGTTATCATTGGTATGGATTGGTTATCAAAGAACCATGCGGAAATTGTGTACCACGAGAAAATAGTTAGAGTGCCACTTGCAGATGGCAACACTCTGAACGTGCAAGGCGAAAAGAGTGGAACCAAACTAAATCTCATATCTAGTATGAAGGCACGAAAGTTCCTTCGTAAGGGATGCCACGCCATCCTAGCACACGTGACTGAGAAGAACCCGAATGAGAAGCGTATGGAAGATGTTCCCGTTGTTCGCGAATACCCGGAAGTTTTTCCCGAAGACTTGCCAGGTTTACCCCCGACGCGACAAGTAGAGTTTCGCATTGACTTAGCACCCGGTGCCGCCCCCGTAGCCAGATCTCTGTACCGTCTGGCACCATCAGAAATGCAAGAGTTATCTATTCAATTACAAGCATTGCTAGATAAAGGCTTTATCCGTCCAAGCCACTCTCCATGGGGAGCACCCGTGTTATTTGTTAAGAAGAAAGATGGAACATTCCGGATGTGCATTGACTATAGGGAATTAAACAAGTTGACCGTGAAGAACCGTTACCCGCTTCCTAGTTCCTAGGATCGATGACCTATTTGATCAACTTCAAGGATCAAGCTTCTACTCCAAGATCGATCTGAGACCAGGGTACCATCAACTCAGAGTTAGAGACGAAGATGTTTCAAAGACAGCGTTCAGAACACGCTATGGCCATTATGAGTTCCTTGTAATGCCATTTGGTTTGACTAACGCACCAGCTATGTTCATGGATTTGAGTGAACCGCATATGCAAACCATATCTGGATAAATTTGTTATCGTGTTCATTGATGACATCCTTATCTACTCCCGTAGCAAGGAAGAACACGAACAACATCTGAGACTTATCCTGGAATTGTTGAAGAAGGAAGAGCTCTACGCGAAATTCTCCAAATGTGACTTTTGGATTCGCGAAGTACACTTTTTGGGTCATGTGATCAACAATCGTGGTATCCACGTGGATCCCACAAAAATTGAAGCAATCAAGGATTGGAGTACGCCCACAACTCCAACCGAGATTCGACAATTCTTAGGTCTCGCTGGCTATTACCGCCGATTCATCGAGAACTTCTCGAAAGATAGCCCAGCCACTGACCGCTCTGACCCAAAAAGATAAGAAGTTCATATGGGATGCTAAGACTGAAGCAACATTCCAGTTGTTAGAAGCAAAACCTATGTGATGCACCAATCCTATCACTGCCTGACGGAATCGAAGACTTCGTTGTATACTGCGATGCATTCGCATCAAGGTTTGGGTTGTGTACTAATGCAACAAGAGAAAGTCATCGCCTACGCATTACGACAACTGAAGATTCACGAGAACAATTATACGACCCATGATTTGGAACTCGGAGCCGTTGTCTTTGCTCTTAAAAACTGGAGGCACTATCTCTATGGTACTCAGTGCACCATATTCACCGATCACAAAAGCCTCCAACACATTTTCAATCAGAAGGAATTGAATATGAGACAACGCCGATGGGTGGAACTGCTGAATGATTGCGAATGCGAGATTCGTTATCACCCGGGCAAGGCTAACGTTGTAGCTGACGCCTTAAGCAGAAAGGAACGCGTCAAACCACTTCGAGTTCGAGCATTAAGTATGACCATACGCTTGAATCTCACTTCGCAAGTGCGTGACGCTCAGAGTGAAGCCCTCAAACCGGAAAACCTATCAGAAGAAGGTCTACGTGGAATGGAGAAGCAACTAGACGAGAAACCTGATGGAACCAAAAACTTCATGGATAGACTATGGGTACCTGTCTATGGAGGTTTAAGGCAATTAGTATTCGATGAGGCTCACAAGTCAAGATATTCCATTCATCCCGGATCAGATAAAATGTACCATGGTCTGAAGAAACAATTCTGGTGGCCTAACATGAAGGCCGAAATAGCCACCTATGTCGGCAAATGTTTAGCGTGTTCAAAGGTTAAGGCCGAATACCAGAAACCTTCTGGATTGTTCACTCAGCCTGTCATTTCGGAATGGAAATGGGAAGAAATATCCATGGACTTTATCACAAAATTGCCTAAGTCTGGATCTGGATATGACGCTATCTGGGTGATAGTAGATCGATTGACAAAATCTGCGCACTTACTTGCCAGTCAAGGAAAAGGATAACATGGATAGGCGAGCCAAACTCTACATTAAGGAAGTCGTCTCACGGCACGGTGTGCCTATATCTATCATATCCGATCGTGATAGCCGTTTCACCGCAAACTTTTGGAGATCTCTACAGAAAGCTTTGGGTACTCGACTCGATATGAGTACTGCCTACCATCCACAGACAGATGGCCAAAGTGAGAGAACGATCCAAAACACTCGAAGATATGCTGAGAGCATGTGTGATTGATTTCGGACCCAATTGGGACGAGCATCTCCCTCTTGCCGAATTCTCTTATAACAACAGTTATCACACCAGCATTCAAGCCGCACCCTTTGAAGCACTTTATGGAAGAAAGTGTAGATCCCCACTCTGCTGAACTGAGATTGGAGACAGTCAGTTAACTGGTCCCGAGTTAATCTTTGAAATGACTGAGAAAATCTTTCAAGTCCGTAATCGTCTGAAAGCTGCCAGAGACAGACAAAAGAGCTACGCCGATAACCGACGCAAACCCTTGTCCTTTAAAAAGGGTGATCACGTCATGCTAAAGGTGTCACCTTGGAAATGTGTCATTAGGTTTAGCAAACGAGGAAAGCTCAACCCTCGTTACATTGGTCCCTTTGAGATTACTGAGACCATCGGACTAGTAGCTTACCGACTACACCTATCTGCCGAACTAAGCAGCGTACATGATGTTTTTCACGTTAGTAATCTTAAGAAATGTCTATCCGATGAAACGCTCATCGTCCCTCTTGATGAAATTCAAGTTGACGAGACCACTGCAATTTATTGAGGAACCTGTCGAGATACATGACCGTGAAATCAAGATACTAAAGCATAGTCGCATTCCTATAGTCAAAGTGCGATGGGACTCTCGAAGAGGACCAGAGTACACTTGGGAACGCGAGGACCAAATGCGTCGAAAGTATCGCCTGTTTGAAAACGTCGCATCCACCAGTAACCAAAACTGAATTTCGGGACGAAATTCTTCTAACTAGGGGAGAATGTGGCACCTCGTCCGAAACAGGTCAAACCTCTCTCCGTTGACTTTTAATTTAAATGTTCATACGTTTTAATTATGTGATTAACAGAAATAGTTTCGATGATTAACTGATAACTGATTAAATCCCACGTTTGTATATCCATAAAATATGAAAGTTTTCATATTTTAGATATGAAATTTTAATGACAATAAAAATAAATATAAAAATTTGACTTTTTATATTTTATCAAAACCGACATAAAGTGTTTCACTTTAAAACGTTTAGTGAATATAAAAATGTGATAAAAAACGTAACGTTGTCAAGACTTAGCCAAACAAGAAACCCGTTAAACCTATTCGGGCCCGGTTAGGCCCAATAAGCCCAGAATGACCCGGAAAAACCCAAAACTATACCCAGTGACTCGACTCGACTAACCGAGTCACCGACCCGACCCGGAGGCTCGACCCGCAGCCCAATTGGCCTTGGGCCGAACCCAGTTCCCTTCCCTTTCGGCCCACTCGGAAACCCAACCCCCGGCCCAGTTCATTCCCCTCGCGGCCCAACCAAAAACCCGGCCCATCCTCTCCCGAATCCACTTGGGCTTCGGCCCATCCACTCCCCGATTTCATTTGGGCTTCGGCCCAATCTCAAAACCTTTTAATTAAATAAGTTAGCTCACGAGTTTTTATAAAATTTAGCCCACTAGATTTTATAAACTTTTTAGCCCATCAACTTTTATAAAAACCACCACCTTTGTAATATATTCCATTAGGAATAAAATTATAAAAGTTGTGATTTTTAAACACCTCTAACCATTTTATTTTTTATAAAAGCTTACCCAAGGCCATTAAACTTAAGCAATTTTTATAAAACTAAACCTCCTACACTTGATTATTTGGGTGAATGAGAACATGACACCACACCTAGTCTAATTAGTGATTAATTGTCATGGAAGGGATTTAACCAATGGGTACTAACCCATTTTCAATCTATAAGAGAAACCCACCACCACATGCTCCTCCACACCACATGCTCCTCCACACCTCAAGCTCATTCTCTCCCTCTCCCTTAAACCTTTCGGCCGAGAGCTCCCCACAGCCCCTGTCGCCGCCGCTGGGCCACCATCGGCCACCCTCCTTTTCGTCGGAGTCCACCCCAGCCCGCCGGACCTCCCTCCTCTCCACCGGTTTTCTTCTCCACTCCTTGTGAGTCTTCTAAACCCCATTTCTCCTATGATTTCTACATACTTATCACCCAAGAAAACCCACCAAGTCTTGACAACTACACTTAAACAACTAAGTTTTTGAATGCTTGTATTTGTTGGAACAACTAACAAAAACTCTCTTCTTTACCTCCTTTCTTCCAAGATCAAACACTCTCTTGGTGCATTTTAAATGCTTAAAGATAGCCAAAGAGTGTGGTGAAACACATTTGTGAAATCTAATGAAAGTAACAAGTGTGCACCATGATTCTTGTAAACATGAAATCAAAGATTTCAAAGTTAGTTGGTTTAACAAAATCAAGCCTCTTCATGTTAATAAAAATCATATAAGATAACTAACTAAGATGATAAGATGATTATATGCTTGTATGTTTAATTTGTCCTAACACATGAAATGTGTTAGTTGATCTCTATTTAATTATTGTCCTAACACAAATGTGTTAGTTGATTTTTAATTAAAATGTCCTAACATAAAAATGTTAGTTGATTGTCATTTATTTATTAGGAAAATTGGAATAAAATAATCCCAACTTTTCTGTATTGGCCTACAATAATCCCACGTTTCAATATAACCCACAACAGTCCCAACTTTTCAGTTAATTATTTAGAATGGTCCCACCGTTAAATAAACTAACACCGTTAGTTTTTAATCCTAGTTGGCGCTGACGTGGCGATGACTCGTATTTCCCTTTTTTTTTAATATAGCAATTATCCACCTCACTTAAAAGATTAAAAAAAAAGGTTAAATGAAAAGATTAAAAGAAAAGAAAGAGATCGTACATACCTGCTACCTTTAATCCCTCAAACCAAATCCCTAATTCCCAAAATCGTTCACGCTGTTTCTTCCCCAAATCCCTAAATCGAACTCTCAACCAAATCCCTAAACCGGACTCCCAACCAAATCCCTAAATTGAACTCTGAAATGAGTTCATCTTCTTCTTCCACTTCTGGTTCACGCAAAAGAACAAATATTTTTAAAGTTGGGATTGATCGCAATGTGTATTGCAACCATGATATCGTCGCTGTGAAAAGGATCGCTGGGCCAAGAACTACACGGCCTGGAGATGAATTTTATTGCTGCTCATTATGGCCTGTAAGTAACTGTTTTTTTTTTAAGTATTAATCCTAAGAATTTTCTGTATAAAAGTTTAATTGGTTGTATAATTCGTAACACAGAGGTCAGAATGCAATTTTTTATGTGGAAACAAGATGTAGATGTTGTACTTGGAAAAGAAGATGTTGGATTGATAAACAATGAATTGGAGATGAAGGTTGCAAACCTAGAATTAGAGAAGATGATGCTATTGGAACAAAATAAGATGTTGAAAATGCTTGCAGTGGCTATTCTGATTGTTGTAATTGGAGTTTGTGTACTCTCATTGTTGTATTGATGGTTTGTAATGTAAGGATGTTTTTGTAATGGCAATGATGGTTTGTAAAGTAATGATGCATTGTAATGTATGGATGTTGGTCTTTTTTTTTGCTTGAGATGTTCCAGAATTATTCTACTGTTTGACAATTTGAAAATGCTTGGTTGGACAAACGTGGGAAATTGGTTACTTGTCCATGACTAATTGAATGTTGACAAATGACCTTTAAATTGGTTTGTTGACTAAAAAAGTCAACTGTTGAAATAAGTAAATGTACCACTGTTGATTAAAAAAGTCCCTAATTGATATTGATGTTTCTGCCATGGAATTCCTTTTGCCACTGATGCAGTTTTCTTTGCATTGTTCAAGTGTGACCATAAAGAATTTTAAATCCATAACTAATTGTGCTAATGACCAATAAAAAGTCAACTGTAGTTTAAAATGCATTAAAAAAAGCCTAAAGTGAATCACGAAGTCGTTCATTACGGCCTTCCAACATAGACTTTTTCAAAATTTTAAGTGGGACATATTAAGCAATGACATTCGGTTATTTATGATGTGATTATGAATTTCAAAAATTTGGCAGTAATATCATAGTTTTGTACCAAATGCAACATGGGAATAAGTAAAGAAAACCTAAACAACCTTATCAAAGATTGGGAATTCTGCTTTGAACCTTGTACAAGCAAACTGTTTAATCTGGTCATTTGACCCTTTAGCCAATGTTTTCATTTGACCATTTAGCCAATGTTTTCATTCAAGCTCAAGCAAGAGTATAACATTGCAACAATAAAGTCAACAAATCATATCTATTTCAAAAATATTCAAAATGCTTGGGGCAATTTTCAGTTTGACGTGGCTTTTTATCCTCTGTGGGCCTTTCAGGGGTATGCTATGTATTTGGGATCCGTCTGTTTTTCTGAAAGATACTATCTTCTCCCTGGATCACCTACTTATTGTTAAAGGTACCTGGTCTAACTTTTCTTTGTCTTGTTATATGATAAATGTATATGCTCCTCAACTTGAATCGCAGAAAATCTCCCTTTGGCATTCCATTATCGACTTCATGAATTATAATATTGGGACATATATCATTTTTGGTGACTTCAACTCGATCCGCAGCGATTCCAAAAAAATTGGTGTTTCCTCTTCAAGAACCAACATGTTCAACTTTAATGGTTTTATACATGATGGTGTTCTCATTGATATTTCGATGGGGGGTTATCATTTTACCCGGGTTGATGCTAAAGGAAGAAATGCTAGTAAACTTGACCGTTTCTTAGTCTCCCCGAATCTCTTTGAAACTATTCAGAAATTTGAGGTTTTGGCACTGGATAAAACTATTGTTGATCACAGTCCCATTTTACTTCGACAATCGTGCAGGGACTTTGGCCCAATCCCCTTTATGTTCTTTAATTCTTGGATGTCCTCTATAGAATTTGATAACTTGGTTAAGGTCTCTTGGGCGGATCCGTATAAACATCCTTCTAAGTTAATTCAATTCAAAGAGAAACTGAAACGTCTTAAGGAACGAATAAAGGTGTGGCGCAAATCTTTCTCGGATCATAACTCTTGTATTGCGGATATACAATCGAAAATTTTGAGCATTGATCGTCAGTTTGATTATGGAAACGGGAATGACCATATGTCCGACCGAAGGCTTAAGCTCCTTAAAGATTTGGCTGACAAAGAAAAACCGTTGATGAAAAATTTAGCTCAGAAGGCAAAAATTAAGTGTAGTAAATTCGGTGATGAAAACTCTAAGTTTTATCATGGTATTATTAACTGCAAGCGTCGTCAAATGGCTCTCGGTGGTTTAAAAATAGACGGGGGTTGGGTTGACAATCTGAGTGCTATCAAGAATGCGTTTCTTTCATTCTTTGCTAATAAGTTCAAGAAAGGTAATGAATATAAAGTGACTAGAAGGAGCGACAGGTTTCGTTCCATCTCTTCGTTAACTAGACTCGCTATTGAATTGCCTCCTTCCTTATTAGAGGTTAAAGAGGCGGTGTGGGCTTGTGGGTCCGACAAAGCTCCGGGTCCCGACGGGTTTTCCTTCGGATTTGTTAAGAAATATTGGGATCTCCTAAAAGATGATATCCTTGGTTTTGTTAGAGAATTTTTTGATACGGCCCATCTTCCATTGGGGTGCAATGCTTTTTTTATATCATTGATTCCAAAAGTCCAAAGTCCTGCTTCGTTCACAGATTATAGACATATTAGTCTGGTGGGATTACAGTACAAAGTTATATCCAAGATTTTGGCCAATAGGATGTCTGGCATTATGGACCAAATCATCAGTCCGGAACAATCTGCCTTCATTAAGGGTCGTCAAATTCTTGATGGCCCTTTAATGCTTAACGAGATTGTGGATTGGTATAGATTCAAGAAAAAAACCATTCTGCTTTTTAAAATTGATTTTGCTAAAGCCTACGATACGGTCTCTTGGGATTATCTGGATACTATGCGACACTTTATGGGTTTTGGTGACAAATGGAGATCTTGGGTGAGAGCTTGTCTTTCTTCGACAAGAGCTTCGGTTTTGATTAACGGTAGTCCTTCTGCTGAATTCAATATAAGCAGGGGACTTCGTCAGGGTGATCCGATGGCTCCATTTCTATTTATTCTGGTTATGGAAGGGCTCCACGTGTTTATTAAATATTCTGTTGCTACCGGGTTGTACAAGGGTATTCAGATTAAAAACCTGAATTTATCTCATCTTTTTTATGCAAACGACGTGATCTTTATCGGTCAATGGTCATTGGAAAATGTTTCTAACATTATTGAGATGCTCAAAATCTTTCATCAGGTTTCTGGCCTTTCGATAAACTTCCAAAAATCATCCATTTTTGGGATTGGTGTCAACACTAAGGAACTTGCTCGATTTGCTAAGATTGTTGGTTGCAAATCGGATTGCTTACCTTTTTCTTATCTGGGTCTCCCCGTTGGTAAAAACATGTCCCGAATTGCTAACTGGATCCCGATTTTAGAAAAGTTTAACAAACGCCTTAGTAAATGGAAACGTAATCTTCTATCTATTGGCGGAAGAGCCACTCTCGTTACTTCGGTGCTTGGGGCCCTTGGATCCTACTATTTTTCTATGTTCCCTTTACCGCGTAATGTGATTAGAAAATTGGAATCCATCCGTGCTAGATTCTTCTGGGGTTTCGATGATCAGGAAAAAAAAATCTCCATGGATTAAATGGGATTTGGTTCTCACTAGCAAGGAGAATGGTGGTCTTGGTTTTGGCAGTCTTTTTGCTATGAACATTGCCTTGCTTTATAAATGGCGTTGGAGATTCGTTAATGAAGGTGATGCTCTCTGGACTCGGCTTATAAAGGTAATTCATGGCGATTGTATTGATAAGGTTCGTGGGGCTAACTTTCCGAGCACTTGGCGGCGTATTTACAAGGCTTGTAAATCTTGTAACGAAATGCAGCTCCTTCCTAGCTTCGTGATTCGTAAACAGGTTGGATTGGGTAATGAGACTAGGTTTTGGAAGGATATATGGATTGATGATGTTCCTCTTCTTTCTAGATTCCCGCGTCTCTTCGCTTTGTCGCTTAACAAGGATGGTTTTATAAGCAATTATCGTGATGATGATCAATGGATTTGGTTTTGGCGTAGAAATATTAGAGGAGGCGTGGAGTCGGAACAATTTGTCAACCTCTTGGAGCGTTTATCGAGTTACAATTTCTCTAATGTTGATGATAAATGGTCGTGGTGTTTAGACGGGGACTCTGAATTCTCGGTAAAAAGGGTTCGGAAATACATCGACAATCAATACCTCCCCAAAGGTAATCTTCCTACCAAATGGCTAAAATACGTTCCGAAAAAAGTTAACATAACCGTTTGGAGAATTCTTTTGGATCGTCTCCCTACGCGTTTGAACTTGTCGAAACGCGGATTAGAGCTCGAGTCTATTATGTGCCCTATTTGTTATTCTAAAGCGGAGTCTATAACTCACTTGTTAGGAGATTGTAGCTTTTTTACTAAGATTATGGCTCGTGTGAAGACTTAGTTGGACTCAAATTGGTTGGATACGAATACCCCCCTCGCGATGATTAAAAGCATCGATGATTCCAAGTGTTCTAGGATGAAGAAAGATGTGATATACTCTATCATCTATACTACATGGTGGCACGTTTGGAAATCAAGGAATCTCTTGATTTTTAAACCAAGTGAATTCAGAAACGGCAGCGTTTTCGACTCTATAGTCTTACTTTCTTTTTCTTGGTTCTCTTCGAGATATAGTAAATGTGTAATAAGTTGGAACGATTGGATGCATAATCCTCTAAATGTCTTGTAATTTTGCTCTTTGAGCTCGTTTTAATATAATTCTTACTGTCGTTTCAAAAAAAATATAAACTAATTCAAAAATATCCAAAATGCCATATCATATAATCTATTTCAAAAGTATCCAAAATGCCAAAATCAAATTTCACTTTATCATGCCTACATAGAAAACCAAATTACAAAATGAGCATGATTAACTACTATTGAATCTAATTAGGTTGACTCTTTGGGTCAATCAACTGCTTGTCTCTTCTTAGGTCTTCCCCGTGGCCTTTTAGGTGTTTGACTTGTTTCACCAATCACTTTACCTTTCTGTGGGCACTTTCTCTTGTTGTGTCCCTTTGCTTTACAAATACTGCAAGTAGTTGTCCCACCATGTTTAGTGAGCTTTCCTTTTCTTTTGGGATCTTCATAAGGATCTTTCCTCCTGTTTTTCTTTGGCCTACCTGGTCCAATCTTGATAGGTGGAGGGTCTAAAGGAAAGTCCACATGGGGCCAATACTTCTCACTAGGTAAAGGTGGTATACACCTACCATATGCAAGCAAGTACAACTCCTTGCTATAACACTTGTCCACATAATTTTCAGCAGGCCTACCCAAAAAACCCAACACTACACATGCATGATGACAAGGAATACTAGTTAAATCCCACTTCCTACATGAGCAGGTTCTCTTCTCCAGATTCACAGCCACTTCTTCCTTGTCACTGACTTGATACAGATTTGGTGATGAAGGATAGATTTTACAATCTGAAGCTCTATCTTTGGAAAAATTTAGTTTCTTCTGAATCCTTAGACAAACTTGGACTGTTTTTGTTAACATTTCATTATGTTTGGTAACTAGCCTTGTCATAATTGCCACTCTTATATCCTCAAGCATATTGATTATGTGCTTGGCCATTGAGGTCTTTGCTTGAAAACTGGCAAGAGTTCATCAGCTATGAAAGATGAGGTTAGTTGTATATTTTTATTCATATTCCTTTGGCATGTGTGTTCCATTGTTACACTTTTAACCATGTAGCAAGCCTTCTTCTCAACAAATGAAAGGTATACCTTAAAAGGACAACCTTGTACACACTTAGCACCTACCCTCCCATTTCTATACTTGTTACGAACACTAATTTTCAGATTCCTACCATTAGTTACAGCATACCTCCTTACAGCTTCTTTGAATGCATATCTAGTTGTAAACCTGGTGCCAGGTACCCATTGCCATTTACTCCAATTTGTTGTGTCTGTAACAATAGGAACTTTCACCTTGTACTTGTTGCCTCTAATATCATCATCCTCACTTTCACCTGGTGAGTTAACATCTGCATCAGAATCTTCATAACTGCTGTAACCACCAGCTTCTACCTCAAACCTGTTTTCATGAATTGGTTCATTAATAAACGTTGCAATAACTATCTTGTTTGATTCATCTTGAGTATTGTTAACTTGCTCAATTACAACTCTAGATTGTCTCCACTCCTCATCATCTGTGTCAGATCCAGAGCCTAAAACCTCATCTTTTCTCAACCCCTCTTTTTCTTCCACACAATCAAGATCATCACTACCTGAATGTGTTATGTTTTCTTTGGCAGCCAAAAAAGCTTCATCCTCAGAGTTATGTGATCTTGTATCAGATTCAATATTACTAGAACTTTTAAGGGTTTTATGTGGGCTTCTAATCGGGCTCATACACCCTGTTTCATGGGCTTCCACAATGGGTTCGGGTTCTGTTCCAGAAGTGGGCCTCGACTGATTTGGT
>JBCNJP010000017.1:30879119-30964671 GCA_039602395.1 Deinandra increscens subsp. villosa | reverse complement strand
TTTCGTATAATTCATCAGACTTTCTCTGTGTATACGAAATATATCGACCTGATTGTTGTTGAATTATACAATTCAACTTGTTTTTATTTTCTTATTTTGTTAAATCTGATGCCTTATCTGCGTATAGAAAGATCGACCTTAAGGTAGATGATTTAACGTTCTTATTTCTTTTTGCATGGAACACAGTTGACGATATCATGAATATAAAATACTTTTTGAAATTCACAAGTATAATCACATGAAAAAAGATGTGAAACATATCTGAGTATGTCTGATAGTGTGGGGTACACTTGTCAAAGAAAATTAATCAATACCTTAACATATCCAAATGTTATAAGTATGATTCTGCATGAGTTAACGTTGGACAAATTATATCTGCAATCTAACATGGCTTATTTGCTGTAATAATTGAAATTGAAGTGTAGTTCAGCACGTTGTGACCAATATGATCCTAGATAGTGATGTTTCTCAAACCAAAAAATAGAGCGTAATTCCGTATTGTATTTTTTTTATTTCAGTAAAATCCAAAATGATTTTCAGTGTGTTTTAGCATAAGTTTGAAAATAAAAAAGATTATAGGTGTGTCTTGATCTAAAGTTTCTAAAAGCCAAAAAGCATTTATTTCTTATTTGTTTTTGATCGATCGACACAAGATACTAATTTTTCAAAATGATTTTCAAAATATCTTGGATTCTCAAAGAGAAGTTTTGCACCAAGATTAACTTTTGTTGTCATAAAAAAGAAAACTGCGTTTCTGTCTTCTGAATTCGCAGGTTCTGTGTGTCAAGACTCAAGCATGGTGAAAGAGGAAGATTGAAGTATATTTTTTAAGTGGATCTTAATGTTCAAATGTTGATCTAGTTCTGATCCAGCCATGCAAGCTCTATTTCCGACAAGATTTCAAGTTAAAGATCAGATGCAGCAATGTTGAAGATTGAAGACTAGAGATTTAGTTAGAATAGATACACCACACGTTAAGGGGGAGTCTGTTAAAGCATAATACTATGCTACATTGTGTCTCGTGTGTTGTATCTACGATAGAGTATTTTAGTGAGTTTGAGAGTTAACTAACCATGGTCCGAACCATTGGTTCGTTAGACAGTATGTCGAACCCTATAAATAGGTTAACTTGTTTAGAGCAAAAAACAAGAACTCTCATTCATCATTTTTGTGTGAATCTCTCTCAAAGCTTATCAATACAATCTCATTGTATTTAATCATTATGTCATTGATTCCATCTCATAATCACTAGATTAGAAATCTATCCATCGCTCCATGTCTTTACAAAAATGTTCAAAATCTAGGTGGTACTTCACATTCAAATGTGATTGGTTCATCAAATGTCAATTTTCCACAGAAATATTGGAAACCTAAAGTGGTTTCAAAAGGAAATCAGGACACTGGAAGACCATAAGCTATATGCTTCGGGTCATTTATGAACTATGTGTTTGTGCAGTGTGTAGGTACTTTAAGAAGACCTGTTGGTAATTGCAAAGCTGCTGATAGTGAAGTATTCTGCTTAAATTAAACTTCCAAAGGTTCAAATTTCAAATTTGACATTTTTCTAAAATCTAAAGCTGACAAGGTATTCGTATCGATTGGTCAATTTTTGTAGTTTAGGGGGAGAAATTTGCAAAAAGCCAAAAATAGTGTCTTTGTTTTTAGTTAAAATGAAAAATCCAAAAATAGAGTTTTTCTTTTAAGGGGGAGAAAAGGTCATGAAAAATTCAAAAACACTGAAAAAATAAGAAATCGATCCGACATAATTGGGAAATGATGGTACATTGGCTTACGTGTTTGACTCATGGATAATTTAGATGAAAAGCCAAAAGATCATTTCTTGATGTGCTAGCTGGGCTCAGCAAATCAGAAAGTATTCAAATATGATATACATTAAATGCTTATGTTTGACTTAGTGAACAACATCTTGAAGCGTATCTCATGATATATAAAAAAAATTGTGAAAAGGAAAATGAGAAGTCACTGTGTAAACATGTGTTCATTTTGCAACAAATTAAACTTGTTTGTTTTTCTTTATTTTCATAAATGTTCTGACTATCTTTGTGTGTTCACAAGACCGACCTGATAGTTGTTCATTTGAGGTTCTGCTTTATTTCCTTTGGTGCTTCGTATAATTCATCGGACTTTCTCTGCGTGTCACAAGACTAACCTGATTGTTGGTGAATTATATATTTAAACTTGTTTTTGTTTTCTTATTTTGTTAAGTCCGAGACCTTATCTGCATATCGAAAAATCCACCTTAAGGTAGACGATTTAATATTGTTATTTCATTTGCATGGAACACAGTTGACGATATCATAAATATAGAATACTTTGTGAAATTCACAAGTATAATCACATAAAAATATGTGAAACATATCTGAATATGTTTGATAGTGTGGGGTACACTAGTCAAAGCAAATTAATCAATACCTTAACATATCTAGATGTTATGAGTGTGATTTTGTCTGAGTTTAAGATGGACAAATTATACCAGCAATCGACATGGCTTGTGTGTTGAATTAGTTAAAATTGAAGTGTAGTTCAGCGCGTTATGACCAATATGATCCCAAGTTGTGATCTTTCTCGCAAAAATATCAAAAATAGTGTGTGATTCAGTATTGCATTTACGCTTTCATTTCAAAAAAGTTTTAAATTTTTTTTGGTGTGTTTTAGTATATAATTAGAAAAATCAAAAAGATTTTCGGTTGAGTTTTGATATAAAGTTTCAAAAAGTCAAAAAGATTTTGGTTCTTATATGTTTTCGACCGATAGACACGTCATATAAAACAAATTTCAAAATCAATATCTTGTTCTCCAAAGGAGATTTGTACCTAAGATTAACTTAGTTTTTGGAAAATTAAAAAGAAAAGCTGCACTTTTGTCTTCTAAAATTTCAGGGTATATTGACAAGACTCAAGCATGTTGATAGGGGCATTATTGAAGTATCTTTCACAAAGTGGATTTTGAAGATCAAAAGATGATCAAGCTCTGATCCAGCCATGCAAGCCCTACAACTAACAACAAATTTCAAGTTGAAGATCTGATACAACAATTTTATACATCACACGTTAAGGGGGAGTCTGTTAGAGCATAAATCTGTGTCTCGTGTGTTGTATCTACAAGGAGCTACTTTGTGAGTCATGGTGTCAACGAACCAAACCACAAAGCAATGGTTCGTGAGCAATGAACCATTGGTTCGTTGCTAGCTCAGTTTGCTAGTCAGTCAATCCCATTAATAGGTTGACTTGGTTTCTTGACACAAAACTTCTGCATCTTTGTCACTCTGAATCTGCTTCTGTGTGTGTTTTCTAGAGAGAGAAAGAACCAGAGAATTTATAATTGATTCTTCTTATGATTCAATAAATCCAAACTCTTTTTTACATTCTTGTTCTTGTTCTTGATCTTGATCAAACAACCAGTAGTAAGATCCTCCAAGGTACTTACATTAAGTTTTAAGTAACCTAATTGAAAAACTAAGTGGGTCGTTTCGCAAACCAATTTAATAACTTTTATTAGTTATGATTTTCCTAAATTAAACTATTTAATTTTATTTGAAGAAAACTGATTTTATTAAATAAACTATTTATTTAATATATACTTTTCGAAACTTTAATAAAACATCTTTTATTGACATGTCGTTTTAGAATTGTGATCTAATGGCCTAAGTTGTGACAAACAAATCATATGCATTCACAACAAAACAAGATAGTATGCAACTGAGCCTTAATGGGTTTTCGATTCCGTCGGAGCCAATAAACGGAACCAATTGAGACAAATAAAAAACATAACACACATCAGAAAATGTCTTCATGCTTCCACTAGCTCGAATGATATCATCTTGTCTTCTTTGGTCTCCGTATCCTCATCTTGGTTCATGATCCGGTTTACGCATATTACAATAATAAAATAAACCTAATTATTATGTACACGGGTCCAAAATACATGAAAAATACATAATCAACCAAACAAGAAAAACACAACCACAAAACAAACATAAACATATATGGATCGTAACGACTCGTTACTGTCTAACGACCCGTCACTAAGAAACTGCATCACGTGGCATTACTGACTAACGATCTGTTTCAATGAACATGCGTAATGAGTCGTTACGTTGTTCGAATACAGCTTTCTTATAAGGCTCAAACTGCATACTACTATCACATTAAAACAATACTTGGCCAAGAATTGTCAAACCTCACAATCAGACAATTTTCAAAAAATATAAACATACAAGCATGGCTAGAAATATGAACATAACTATTATATCGTATCTAATTTGTCTAGACGGAGTTGAAACTGGCTCTGATACCACTGTTGGAATTTTCGTGTACGATTCATAAAGTTTTAGTTGAACTTGTCATACAATGCATATGCGGAAGCGTGTACACGAGGTTGGTTCGTAACCAATCCCACCTGTGATCCAGACTACCCGTATAAACAAAACTAGTCGTGATAGAAATGATCGAGACACGATTGTTCAACGAACAACCTCACTAGATGGTTGATTCACGATTAGGGTTTTGGTTTACAACTCTTGTAATCGGAAACTTAATAGTAACTAGAAAGACTGTTCAATTGTACCTTTCCAACGAAATCGGAGAAATGAGGTGAACGACAACGTTAGACGAGGGCCACTGGCGGTGCTATGGCGGCGACGACGATGGCTGCCGTCGGACGGAAAGGGGAGGGGGGCGAAACTTTTTGGGTCTCTCTCTCCTTGGTTGTGTAGAATTCTCTTAACTAGGGTTTAGGTAGAACCCCTTATTTATAGATATGATATGACTTTCTTTCCAAGCCATCCATAAGTTATATTAACAACCCTTGTAGAATTTATAGTTATCAAATAAATACACCTACACTTCATATGGAGATAAAGAAATAGATTGAAGCGAGCACTTGTGCCCTTATCTTACAAGTAAGGGGGAAATGATATCATATATATACCATATTTAACATAGTTAAAGATAGTTATAAACAAGTTAAATCCTATAGAGATCCGGCTGAAATAGGATTTTAGGGATAAGAAATAAACTAGCCAAACCATCAGAAGCCGACTTGCTTCGTAACGAGCCGTTACTATATAACGACCATTAGATAAGACCTGCATCACGATTCATTACTGAGTAATGGATCGTTTCCTGAACTGGCTTTACGAGTCGTTACATCCTAACGCATCGTTACATAGTCCGAATGCAAGATCCATGATTAACCTCGTCATTCATAGATTTTACGCTTACTATATAATCGTGATAAAATAATTAATAAATTAATTATCCTACTTGTTCGTTGCCCAAAGTGTAACCCTTTGTAACGTACCTCGATAGTAACGTTGATGTTATCCGACAATCGGACACCTAAATCCAATATGTATAATAAGCCTTCTGATGATCCAAACCTCTAGTATAGCATAATAACCTTTCTTAGTTACTGATTGTTATCTGCATGAATAATTTATAGGGTTAGTAACTACCCAATTCACCCAAACTTTTCAAATTTGGTAACTTATTAATGCATGTCACAATCTAGGCTTACCCCTTGGCTCCACAAGCTACAAGATGTCTTCCAGAGCTCACTTAGCACTATTCTAACACTGCTTGAGCAAGATCAATACCGAAATGAGTCATCCACAACTCAATATTAGCTAAAATACATGAGGTTTTGGTTTAGGAAGCGTAGCATACAAGCTCTTGACCTTGGATTCTCCAAATGAGCTTCAAAAGTGTTATAGCTCTTCTCTTGGACGAACACTATGCTTTAGGCAGAGGGAATTCCAGAGAAATTTGGATGTAAATGACTACAAATGCCAAAATTATGGGTTTTATCGACGTGGTCCCCATGCGGACCGTCTGGATCACACTTGGCCATCGGGACACTCCATATATTTGTGTAAAAATCTGCAGATCTATCTCAGAGGTTAGAGGATCTGATCCATTCAACCCTGGATATGCGGACCGCCTAGGCATCCTTACCTACATAAGATGGTTCTCATACAACCATTTTAACAATTTTTACCCTTTTCTCTATTATTTGATTTTCGGTTTTGACAACTATTCAGACCCATGTGTTCCACCAGGGATCTTAATTTCATAAGAATATCAACATGTACTTCTTCATCGGTTGAAAGATCGATTTTGTATACATGATATATTGTTGCACATCCATATTTCAAAATTATATTATGTAATGAAATATTGTTAGATAAGCATAATTTATATATCCAATTTTACAGGATGTTGTAACATTTGCATTTGCCCAGTTGAGAAATCCGACCCGTTTTAAAAATTTTCATTTTACTGATTTATGAATTATTGAGTACCAAGAGAATTTTCGAGCATTTATAGCTCAATTAATGGTTTGAAATGATTTACAATCGTTTTTCAAAACAAAATACTTAATTAAAATCATTTGCAATCATATTCGCTTCCTCGAATTGAAAATAAAGCAATTTCCGATTTTTACGCGATTTCGATACGCTATTCGTCGTTTACCGGGAATCCCGTATTTGAGCGTCGTATGTTAATTTCAACATAATTATGAATCTATTAATCATATATCATGTCACAAGTCATCACACACTAAACGAGTCGTGAAACGTTGGTGAATTACCTAAAATCATTACGTACGTCACAACCGACCAAAAATGCGTTATTTGACCTAATTTGTGCATTTCTATGAGTTACGTGCATGGTTGTAAAAGTCGCTAGGCGCTCCTAAGTCGGTCGACTAGGAAGTTGTGAGTACTCGCCTTAATTGGGGGAGTACTTGATGATATGGGGGAGTACTCGGGGAGCACTAGGCGTAGGCGGAGAGTACTCGGGGAGTACTCCGGAGTAATCAGTTGTAGGCGGGGAGTTTTACAACCATGGTTGCGTGACATATTTATATTCATTTCGAGTTGATTTTATGTGGTTAACATGATGAAATAATGAATTGGGTAACTTAGGTGAAAATGGGACTCGAAAACACCAAAAAACAAAGAACCGGGCATGCGAATCGAGGAAACAACAAAGCAAATGTTCAGCAAGACTTAGGCATATCGCCTGGCATAACAATATGCCCCAGGCGATACGCCTCCTTTGGAAAAATCCCACAAAACCCTAAGTTACCTCCTATTTAAACGACTTAAGCCACCATGCTCCTCCATTTCACCCCTAGTCACCCCCAAACGATCATTTTCGGCTGTAAACCTTCAAGACCACCATTTTTGATGTTCTGGAGCTCAAGAATGGTGCTTTCAAGCCTACAATAGTGTCAGTCTTCCCCTTTTTGGTATGTTTTCTCAGAACCATGTTTCTATTTTGTTAGTGTATAATCTATGTGTCGTATGATGTATCGAGTCATGATGTAATAGTTGCTCGAGTGTTCGGAATGAGTCGTTATATTTTGTGCTGGAGAATGAGAGCCACCAAATGAGTGGCGAATGATCACTTAATGAGGTCATTCGGTGGGCATCTCATTCGATGGGAGATCTGCTATATAGCAAGCTCATTCTCCGCATTTGAGACTTTTGGAGAGTTGAGTTTCATTCGGTGAGAGTGTTGTGCGTCATGTTCTCATTCGGTGATAATAAATTTGACTTTATATTTACTGTTTTGTCGATCTCTACATTTAAAAGACTGAACAAGATCCTCCCATAACAATTACAAGTGGTATTAGAGCATTTGGTTGATGTGTTCAGTGGAAAACTTCAAGTTTGGAGCATTTTTAAAAATTTCAGTATTTCAAAAGTGCAAAGTTTACAACTCTAATCCGATCAGTTTGTGCTAAATATGTTTTAAATCATCTTTGCTCAAGTCAGTCTCGAAAATTCACAAGAAATCAGTGCTTTTTGATAATAAAAAAAAGTGTCACCGAATGAGTTTATAGTTTCATTTGGCTGTCACACCCCGCCCCGCCCCGTCCTGCCAGGCGTGGGGGGTGCCGGGCGTGGGGGGGGGAGGAGAGTGGGACCGACCGGCCGTATCAGAACACGCGGAAGCAAACAGATAGATGCCAGAATACAAGGGCAACACACCCAAATGGATGACCCGTCCATATACAAATGCAAATACAAACCATAATGGACTTCAATACTTAAGTCTTAAGTATTACACATCAGTCTACGCCCAGGCAGAACCTAAGGCTACCAAGACAGCCAAAGAAAAAGACAACAACAAATGATAGTCATGACGGGGAACAAATCTCAAAACCAACAAAATCAACCCAATGGGTACAAAACCCAACTCGTCCATAACATCCAAACGTGACATCCACCCAAAGCTTTACTTACCTACACATGAACCAAAAATACGTCAATAACAAAAGTTGTTGGTAAGTCGTAGCGCGTTTGACTCAAATCCAAGTTTCCACAAATCAAGTAACAACACTGTGCCTCTTATAAATTCTTATGGTTAAACCAGCACTCTAGGGGTACGATCCTACGGTCGCACGCCTCCCTTTGTGGACTAAGCGTATATGCCATCACCTGACCTCTAGTGGGTCTAACAAACGGGTATGAGACACCTTGATCTACCTCTACAGCTGTGTTGGTGCAATATATGTCTTTGTGGCCTAACACTCAGGCCCAAATTAATCATACTAATCAACATGAACGTCTCGTAACATGCGAGTTTAAATTTATAACACAGTAACTTACTACCTAAGCACAGTAACAAACAAACAAGCAATAGTTTGACATGGTTCATGTACACCCCAAAACGTTAAAAACTTAAAGTAGAGGAAAAGCTATCAAGTCACAGATATCAAATGGTGAATCAAACAAGCGTCACAGGGCATGAGATTCTAAACATCCAAGTGTATCACAATGGAAAGTCTATTATAATGATATATGCATAATTACATCAGAAGCTATCCACAAATATAAATGCTCAAGCAATTGGTAGTAACAATCCATAAACAAACAGGAGGTTTAACAACACTCCCGGGAACATACTGAGCGGACAACAAACACCCGACGAGATCATGGGGCCCCAACCGGGAAGTGCAGTATCATTACTGGAAACCATTATGCCCATGCTAGTAAAAATAACCAAACCGGTTCGCTCGATATTTCCCAAAACATAAAACAATCAAAAATCATAAAACTGCCCTGGGCAGTATGCGACCCGCATAACACGCAGAATACCCGACATGCGGCTCGCATGTCGGTCAAGCATCACCTCTGACTTCTCGGATGCGGACTGCATGGAACCCACGCAAACCATCTGCGGTCTGCATCGACTATTTTGTCATCTAGTGACATTTTTCCATTTTTCAGATTTTGCTCGTTTCGACAACATGGTTTTATTCCAACATATTCCAGTAGCCAAAATACAAATTCTTAGGTCTCCAGGCCATGTCAATCTCCTGCTACCAGTCCCGGTTAACCCCGAATTTACCCGAAATCATTTCTTTACTAATCTTTAACCAAGTCCATTAAGTCTAATACTTATTTCCCCACTTAGGGATAGTTTTAGACTCATTTTGTCATCACTAGGCTACTGGAACATTTCGGTATCCTCACCCATTTAACAAAAATACAAACAACTCGGTTTTTGGGTTTTAAAACACAAAACTACAAACACCGCCTCCACCCAGTTACTAATTTCATAACTTGTGATATTCTAATCACTGAGATGGTCGGTTTCCTAGGGCAAAGATTCCAGATTCAACGATCTATCCAAAAACGCAACATGCATGCATAACGGACTTGTACTTTATGCAAAGAAAGTTGTACCGAGCACTCCGAATGGACTCTTGCTATCCCCAGCTTTCTCACTTACTCCAGAGGCTAATGCTAGGCTTGCATGCATCATCAAGACTCAAATTAGGCAATGGATCATTCAAAAACATGATCTAGAGCAAAACTGAAACACAAACTCACCTTGTCTCTCCACGAAATTGCTCCCACAAGACATAGATCCCCATGGATCAGACATGCAAACACCAACAACCTAAGATTACTACTGGTCAGTAGCTAACCCAGGAGAAACCAAGCTTGAAATGGTGAAACGAAAGAACGAAATGTTTACCCGAGCTTCATATGACTTGAAAATGCTTAAACTTTGATGATCAATGCTCCTCCTGGCCGGGGTTGGGTCTCTCAGGGGTTAAATGACGGAGAAAACTCGAGCTCTTGAGTTGGAGTGGGTTAAAATGAGCAGAAATGTGAGAAAACTCACTTTTATACGACTGGGCGACATGCGGACTGCATGAGGTGCACAAGGGAGTCCATGCGGCCCGCATATACTCAGAAACACACGCGGATCCTGATTCACTGAGCCTGCGAACTGCCGCGTCGACCCGACACACATACGGATAGAAGAAGGGTAACTTTTCACGTTTTCTTTTATTTTTCTGTTAAAATTTTCCGTTCGTTCTCGTCGTTTTACCAAAGTGTTACATCGGTGTTCATTCATTAATCATTCGTTGGTCATTCGGCTGTTTAAATTCTTCATTTTCTGGTCCTTCAGTCTTATTCGTTGATCTTAGTTCCTTTTCTACAAAGTTTCATTTTCCGAATCAGCTAATTTAGCGAATCATATTATTTGGCAGTTTTGTTCATTTGCTCATCATCCAGTTAAGTTTTATTCATTCGAGTAAAAGTCTTCGTACAGCAAAAATTTTCATTCAGCTGTTGGTTTCTCATTCTCTAGTTGTGAAGTTCATTCAATTGAATTATCTTCATTTGATAGTGTTATTTTCATTCCGCCAAGTGTTTCATTCGGCAATCAGTTTGTAATTCATTATGTTTAGTGATATTCAAGGGTATGCTGTAATGCAAAATTCGGTTCAAGCAATGTTGAATTAGGACAATGAGATAGGAAAAAGTCAGAAGGTTCCTAAACTATGGAAACTAGAAGATTACCATAGATAGGTCAAACGGTTTGAAGCTTACGTTAGTACCAATGATATCGATCTGTGGTTACCAATTAATGATGGATATGAATATCCCACTGTGAATGGAAGGCCGGTTATGCAAAGAAATCTGTCATCAGATGAGAAGTTGGTGTATCAAGCTGAGCAGAAAGCTTGTGGAACTCTTACCATGGCATTACCAAAGGACTCAATTTTCAACTTTTATTACATCTAAGGAATTATGGGATACTTCACAGAACAGATGCCATGTGTAATGATCAATACAAAAAGAGTAAACAAAAGGTGCTGAAGAAAGAATTCGATTATTTCAAACACTATCCAAATGAGACTATTTCAAATCTGATTACAAGATTTTCTCATTTGTTAAGTGAAATGTTACTCGTAAACATCAAGAAGGATGCAACTAATTGAAAGAAAAGTTACTTCATTGCATGACATGAAAAATGGGAGAATTATATGATGCTGATTACTCATGATAAGGAGTATTCAAGTTGGTCGTTCAATGATTTGATTGAAAGAATACAAGCACGAGAGCTTGAGTGGAATGTATCAAAGTCAATGCCTGCACAGATTCAGAATCCTATAGTGTATTATGGTGAAGATGAATCCACTCTTGGTGCTAAGAAGTTAAATATATCTAGTCAATCACCTCTAACCGCTTTTCTTGCTGGAAATACTTCTGGATATTCTAAAATTTTCATGATTCAAAAGGTTGTAATGTTTTTGTTCTGACTCAAGGAGTCCAAAGTGCATTATCGGTTAAAACAACTGAAGATTATATGGCATTGATGTCTGCATTGGTATCATCATATTTTGGGGTGATAACGGAAGTGTGAACAATGCAGAGCTAGTGGAAGAAAGTTATAATCAGATAGATCCATATAATCTGGAAGAAATGGATCTTAACTAGTAATTTTCCATGCTGGTAAGAAGGGTTAAGAAGTTTTTGAGCAAAAGTAGGAAGAAAAATCTGAATTCTGGAGAAAAAATTAGACTTGATAAATCTAAGGGTAAATGTTTCAATTATTCCAAGTTTGGACATTTTGCTACGGAATGCAATCAACCAAAAGGTGGTCCATCTAATTCTGAAAACAATACTCAATCATCAAAGGTTTTTGGAAGTATGGCTCAAACATCACAAAATTCAGGACTCAAAGCTTTAGTTGTCCAAAATGATGAAGGATATGGCTGGAGCAAACATTTTGATAATCTATCTGCTTTTGTTGCAAAGGTCGTTCAAGTTGATGAATGTAGTACTAATTCTGGTTCTAATTCAAGTAGTTATGAAACTTTCTTGGATGGAAGTACTGAGTTTGTGACAGAAATTCCAACTGATGTTATTTCGAAGTGTGAAACTTGTGTTGATTTAATCAGTATGAATGTTGCATTACTGGAAGAAAAGAGTTTGTTAGCTGATGAATTGGAGAGGATGAAATAATTTTTGGACATTTCAAAGAAAGAGTGCGATGAACTTGCTAAAGTCAAGGCAGATTTGTTGAAGGAAAATATGTGTTAGTTGAAGAATGTAACAAAGCAAAGGCTGACACAAAAGAAGCCGAGGAAAATTTTGATGCTTTGTTTGTTAAAAGCAATACTTTGAAAGAAAAATATGAAGATATGAAAAACACTGCTAATAAAGTTATCAGTCTTCAATAAGAACTCACAAGATTACGTGATGAAATTGTTTTGTTAACGGATCAAAATAGAGTTTTGAAGGTAGATGTTGCAGATTATCAGAAGAAGCTAGAAAAGGTTACTGATGAAGTTTTGGAAAAGTGTGATCTGAGAAGGAGACATAAGTATGAATATAATGTTCTATCTGAACAGTTCATTGCTTTGAAAAAGTAGTTGTTGGAAGCTAACACAAAGAATTCTGAACTTAAAATATAAGATTTAGATCTGCAACAACATTTGAAGAATTGCAACAATATCCTAACATTTCTGAACTATTTGTATCACTTGGAAAATAGAAACAAAATTTACAAAGATGAAAATCGTCATCAGGTTCCAGCTCCAATGGTTGTGAATACTTCTTCATCAGGTGCTTTACCAATTTCTAAAGTACAAGATTATTCAAAATTTGCTGATCCTGTTTCTGATAAGAAAGAAGTTAAAATCAGAAAAGGAAGATGAAGAGCCATTTGATCCAAGCAAAGGAACTAAGTTTGATGTAAAGTCTACTTTTCTAGATCAAATAAAGGTGTTTGATGGCAGTGAAGGAAAAGTAACTGGTGAAAAGTTTTCATCAATCGAAGTTGATGAATATTGCTTTCACAGAAAAATAATCTTAAGGAAATCAAGTCTGAATTTACTATACTTTCCAAACAAGGTCATGAGCCATCTAATTCTGTTAAAGCTAAATCTAATCTGAAGATTGGTGGTTTAGGTTATGAACAAAATGAGGTTTCGGTTAGTGAAGCTAAGAATAAGTCAAAGAAAAAGAAGAAGCCTGTTGCAAAGAAGAGTGCTAAGGGTGGTGCTAAAAGTTCGGCTAAGAATGATTCTCATAAAGGAAAGGGTTTGGATGCAAACATTGAGCCTCTACATCAGTTTGCGCAAGTGTTTGTTGCTGAATTTGACAATCAATTTGGATCAAAGTCCGAAGAAGGAATCAAGGGTATCAAACAGATGAAGAAGACCTCGACATATTCTCCAAAACCTAGTTCTCAGTCGTCTAGAGGTTCTTCATTCTATTCAAATGATACTGTTCAGATCATACCTCGCATTGGGTATCTACCACAGGTTACCACATGATGATTTTATGATCATTTTGGTTCGTCTTATGCTTGTGATAACTTTCAGGAATCTAGGACAAGAAAAACAAAGATTCCAACTGTTAGGACCATTTACGAGGATGGCTCGACAGACGAATTTGGAAATCCTATTTCCATAGTTACCAATGATCGTAGTCGATTTTACCAGTGTTATAAAAGGGGTCATATTCAATGGACTTGTCCTGAGAATGAAAAGAGTTCCTCTGATGGTAAAACTGCCACATACATAGATCAATCTGGTAGAATTTTTACTGAGTCCACACCCACACAATTTAAATCTAGAAGATCAACCTAAGTCTGACACAAGTGTGGGTGGTGCATCAACGTCTGATGGCTCAGTAAAAAGTAATAAACCTCAGATGCAGTGGCGGCCAAAACAGGGTTGTAAGACCACTGATGACTTTTCTGAAGATACTGGACGACCTCAAGCCCCTGGATTAGGTCACGTTGACAACTAATCATTTATGTCCAGTGAATACAGGTACTTTTAGAAGACCTGTCGGTGATTGCAAAGTTGCTGATAGTGGAGTATCATGCTTAACTTAAATTTCAAGGATTTATAATCGTAAAATGATTTTCAAAATTTAAAGCTTGCAACATATCCATGTCGATTGTTCAATTTTCTTTCTTTAATTGTTCGTTTCTAGTTTAGGGGATAAAACTGAGAAAAAAAAACTAAAAATAGTGTCTTGTGTATTTGAAAAATAAAAAATCCAATAATAGAGTTTTTCATTTTAAGGGGTGAAAAAGTCATGAAAAATACATAGAAAACTCAAAAATTGAGAAATTGATCATTGGAAAATGATGGTACATTGGCTGGCGTGTCTGACATATGGATAGAATAGATAAAAAAGCCATAAGACCATTGTTTGATGTGCTAGGTAGGCTTGGCAAATCAGAATGTATTCAAATGTGGTATACACTAAATGTTATGCTTGACCTAGTGGACAACATCTAGATGCGTATTTCGAGATATAGAAAAAGATATGTGAAAAAATGGGAAGTCACTGTGTAAACATGTGTTTATTTTGAAAAATTTAAACTTGTTTGATTTTCTTTATTTTCTTAAATGATCGGACTATCTCTGCGTATACGTGAGTATCGACCTGCTCGTTGTTCACTTGAGGTTCTGCTTTATTTTCTATGGTGTTTCGTTCAATCATCGGACTTTCTCTACGTGTCCACAAGACCGACCTGATTGTTGTTGATTTAACAATTTCAACAAGTTTTATTTTTTCTTATTTTGTTAAATCTGAGGTCTATATCTGCGTATCGAAAGATCGACCTTAAGGTAGACGATTTAACATTCTTATTTCTTTTTACATGGAACACAGTTGACGATATCATGATTACAAAACACTATGTGAAATTCACAAGTGTAATCACATGAAAATATGTGAAGCATATTTGAATATGTATGATAGTGTTGAGTACACTGGTCAAAGCAAATTAATCAATACTTTAACATATCCAGATGTTATGAGTATAATTATGCCTGAGTTTAAGATGGACAAACTATACCAGCAATCAACATGGCTTATGTGCTAAAATAGTTGAAATTAAAGTGTAGTTCAGCGCGTTATGTGCAATATGATCCCAGATAGTGATCTTTCTCAAATCAAAGATAGATTTTGTTTTCGTATTCCATATATGTTTTCACTTTAGAAAATTCAAAAACATTTTAGGTGTGTTTTGATATATAGTTTGTAAAAGCCAAAATATTTTAATTCTTATTTGTTTTCGACCGATCGACAAGTGATACAAAACATGATTTGAAAATCAAATATATCTTGGTTCTCCGAAGGAGATTTTTGCCCAAGATTAAATTAATTTTTGTATAAAAAGAAAACCGCACTTCTGTCTTCTGAAAATGTAGGTTGAAGAAATGACTCAAGCATAGTGAAAGGGAGGGGGAGTATGTTAGAAGTTATTGAAGCTCCATTTATGTAAGTACCTTAACGGATCTTACTACTGGTAGATTGATCAAGATCAATGACACAAAGAAGTAAATAAGCTTTGATGTTATTAAATCATAAAATAATCAAAGTACAAAGCTCTGGAATGTTTCTCTCTCTAGACACACAGACAGAATGACTCAGAACGATAGAACTACTGAAGTTCTAAACAAGTCAAACTATTTATACTAGTAAGTGGTCCAACGAATGGTTCGTTGGTCACGAACCTACGGTTCGTACCATGGTTCGTTGAAACCTAGACTCAACACAGCTCTTTCTGATACAACACACGAGAAACACTGATGCATATGGATTATGCTTTAATAGACTAGACTCCCCTTAATGTGTGGTGTATCTATTTCAAACATAACAGCATCAACTTGATCTTCATGATGTATCGACTTCAAAATCTCTAGTATATGATCTTCAGTCTTGCTGTAATAGATCTTCAATTTGTAATCTTGAACATTTGTAGAGCTTGCGTGACATTGAAATATATGCACATTCACTCCCCTTTATATAATGCTTGAGTCTTCTACCAAAAATAATTTAATCTTAGGCAAAAATCTTATTTGGAGAACCAAGATATTTTGATTTTGAAGTTTGCTTTGTATCACATATCGATTGGTCGAAAACAAATAAGAAACAAAATCTTTTTGACTTTCTGAAACTTTAGGTCAAAACACACCGAAAATCTTTTTGATTTTTCTAAGATTATGCTAAAACACACCTAAAATCTTTTTGGATTTTTCAGATAAGAAACATAAATGCAATACAAAATTTCACTCTGTGTTTGATATTTTACGAGAAATATCACAACTTGGGTTCATATTGAACATAACGAGCTGAACTACACTTCAATTTCAATTACTTCAGCACATAAGCCATGTCGATTGCTGGTATAATTTGTCCATCTTTAAACTCAGGCAGAAATCATAATCATAACATCTGGATATGTTAAGGTATTGATTAATTTGCTTTGACCAGTGTACCCCACACTATCAGGCATATTCAGATATGTTTTCGTATCACATTTTGCAATTTCACTTTTGATTTAACACAGTGATTATATTCATGATATAGCCAACCCTGTTTCATGCAAAAAGAAATAAGAACGTTAAATCGTCTACCTTAAATACGATATTTTGATATGTAGATAAGGCCTCGGATTTAACAAAATAAGAAAATAATAATAAGTTGAAATTGTATAATTCAACAACAATCAGGTTGGTCTTGTGGACACGCAGAGAAAGTCTGATGAATTATACGAAACGCCAAGAAAAAATAAAGCAGAACCTTAAATGAACAACTATCAGGTCGATCTTGTGGATACGCAAAGATAATCCAATCATTGAAGAAAATAAATAAAATCAAACAAGTTTAAATCTCTGCAAAATGTAAACATGCATACATGGTGACTTTTCATTTTCTTTTTCACACATCTTTTTCATATATCTTGAGATATGCATCAAGATGTTTTCCACTAGGTCAAGCATCAGAGTTAATGTATATCACATTTGAATACTTTCTGATTTACCGAGCCTACCTAGCACATCAATCAATAATCTTATGGATTTTTCATCTAGTTTATTCATGAGTAAGACACGTAAGCCAATGTACCATCATTTCCCAATTTTGTCGGATCAAATTCTCATTTTTCAATGTTCTTGTACTTTTCGTTGCTTTTCTCCCCCTTAAAATGAACTCATTGTTTTTTAGATTTTTCATTTTAACTAAAGCGCAGAGACACTGTTTTTTAGCTTTTCAATTTTCTCCCCTGAAACTACATACAGAATGTAAAAAAAGAAAAATGATCTTCCGACAAAGATACCTTTCAGATTTAGCTTTCAGAAACATTTCAGTTTTTGAAATTTTAAATCTTTGAGATTTAAGTTAAAATAAGCAAGAATACCCGCTACCAGTAATCTTGCAATCACCTACAGGTCTTCTTGAAGTACCTGCACATTGGTCAAACACATTAGTTTATAAATGACCCAAAGCATGTAGCTTCTGGTCGTCCAGTGTCCTGATTTCCTTTTGAAACCACCTTATGTTTCCATTTTTTCTTTGTTAAATTTGTTTTGATGAACCATTCACATTGGAATGTGAAGCACCACCTACATTTTGAACATTATGAAATTTAGGAAGAAATTTTCCTTGAGTTTGAAAATATGTGGACTGGAGGTTATCAAACACTCTGTCATTTTCATCAATAAACTTGTATTTGACAAATTTACCAACAAATGGTACTCTTCCCTTTCTCTGTGTAGAAGCAGCAGTGGTAGGACAATCTTGTGCCACATACCCATTTTAGCGACATTGGTAGCACAAACGATTGTTTATATTTTTCCATTTCGCCCTCTTCAAAGCTTCACAAAAATCAGTAGCTCCAAAATGATCATAAAAAGTATCATATACCCGATGCCTTTGATCATACACCCATTTTGAAGTAGGACTTCGTGGTGCGGAATTAGAACCATTTGAAGAAAATCTGGGTGATTTGTTCTTCTTGTGCTGTTGACTATTATTTATCACAAACACTTAGCTATTTTCTGAGCATCTACACAATGTAGAGGAAAATCCTTGTCAACAGATATTTGTTCTGAACCCTTAAGCTTGTAGAACCGTTCAGGTTGAACATTTTTAGCTTTAAAAACATCATTTTTAACTTGTTACAAATTAATCTTCTTCAAATTTTGTTGCTTTTAATTCTGATCACTACCAACTTCAGTAACTCTCTTCTTAAAACCGAAACCAACTTGTTTTTCTAAAAAAAACTTTCTTTCGAACAGATAAGTTATGCCCTTGCTTTGCCAGACGAGAAATGACAGCTTACACTTTGCTAACATCTTTTTGCTCATAGAAAATAGTCTCATCAATATATGTATGAGTGATAATCTTCTCAATTGGAAAATCTGCTTTCTCTTCTTCAGATGAATAAGATCCAGACACAAACTTTGACAGTTTAGGAATTGCAGATTTCTTTTCAGATTTCTTTCCAGTCGTTTTGAACTTCTTGTTCTTTAGATTCTTCTCTCCCCCAGAGCTTGAACTAGAAAACTTTGAGTAATCACAATATTCTATTTTCTCTTTCAGAACATTAACAGATTCTTTGATCACAGCAGTGGGTGGAACTGTCTTTTCAAAAACTTTCTCAAAATTCTCATATTTACACAAGAAACTTGTGAAAGATTGCGAATTTGTGATATTATTCATCTTTCGATTGACATCGATGACTTTGATTTTCACATCTGAAATCTTTCGCTGAGCTTCAGACAACTCCTTTTTTGTTTCCATTAGCTTTCTTGCAACTCTATTCGTTTCATATTTTTACAATCGCAATTTACCCAGCTCATCGAACAACTCTTTCATAATCTTTTCTTCATTTCGTTTTTTAATGTCAAATTCTCCTTAAGCAGCTTATTTTCACGAACTAATTCTTTTTTATATATAAGCATCTTGATATTATCATTCTCCTAACCTACGGATTTAGCAGCAAGTTCATCAAAAGTCTTATTCAGCACATCAAGCTTATTCTTTGACTTTTCAAATAGACCATTGAAATCTCCTTCAGCTTCTTTTGCTTCACTTTTCTATTTTCTTTTGCCAGCACTCTGTTTTATTCAGGTAACATGACAACTATCTTTTCAAACTCATCAAGCTCTTTTTGAAACTTTAACTCTTTGTCAGCAGTTTCAGTTCGAAGGCATACAAATTATATTCAGAACCATATTTATATTTTTTTAAATCACCACTCTTGATTTAACTCATCCAACTTTCTCTTGTATTCTTCTAACTCTTCTACCTTCCTTTTGCTTTCAACAACCAGCAACTCATTCTCTTGAAGCAATTCCCAAATCTTCTTATCTTTTTGTGAACAAAATTCACAAGTAGAATCATAACCACTAGTATCAGATTCGGAATCACTTTGTTCAACCTTTATCATAAATGTAAAGTGACCTTCAGGTTTCTCAGAATGATTTGATGTTGAATCTGTATCATAATTGGTCAAACATTCATTAGAATTCATTGGAGGATGAATTACAGTAAATGCAGATAGATCACCAAAAACCTTTCCCCAATCATATCCTTGACCAATTTGGGAAACCATTGCTTTTTTACTTGACTTACTTGTTGTAGTGTTCGATGTCTGATCTTAATTACCAGAATTGGATTTATCATTTGCTGACTGAGAACATTCTCGGGCAAAATGACCAAACTTTAAAAACTTATAACATTTGACTTTTGATTTGTCTAATCCAACTTTACCATCTGGACTTAAATCCCGTCTCCCTGTTTTCTTCATAAACTTCTTAGCTCTTTTGCACTAACATTTCCTAAGAGCAGTTAATATCCATATGTTCAAGATTATCTGGATCTATCTGACTAAGATCTTCTTCAATTAGATCAGCAGTTGGCATACTTCTAGTCTGAAGTCCATAATATGAAGATAACAAACCAGAGATTAATGCAGATGTTCATCAATTGTCTTGGCAGAATATGCATTTTGATTTGCTTGATTTGGAATACTAAAACTGCAACCTTTAGAATAACTAGAATCTTCAGAATTTCCACAACCATTTTCTGCAAGAAATGATGTTGAAGATGATAAACCAAAACCAATTGGCTTAGACTTCACATTTATACTTGGAGAATTCTGATCATGATATAATTATGGATTTTACAATTGAGCAGTGGATTTATGAGCATTCAACATTTCCATTTCCCTTGCTTGAAGTTTACTTATCATATCATAAAATGACAATGTTGAGAATTCTTTGTCATGAGTAATTAATAAGATATAATTCTCCCATTTCTCAGGTAATGCTTCCAGCAGCTTTTCTTTCAACTCTTCCTCACTCTTTTCTATATAAACAATCTTCAATCACTGATCAGATGAGACAACCTTGAGACTAGAGGAGTAAATTTTTCCTTATCATAATGTTGAAAATTGTCAAATTTTTTGTTCAAAACCTTTCTTCTGCTCTTTTTATACTGATCATTCCTTTCACATCTTAAATCTAAAGCATCCCATAATTTTTTAAATTTTGTGCATGTGTTGAATTAGTGCAATAACTCTTTTGGCAACGCCATGGTAAGATAACCATATGCTTTCTTTTCAAGTTCATAACTTTTTTCTTTCAGTAGATGTAAAATCTTTTAACTCTTTAGCCTCTCCTCCAGCATCAACTGGATGCTTGTAATCACGTTCAATTACAATCCATAGATCAATATCATTTGTACTAATGTAAGCCAAGAATCTTTGTTTCCAATCCATCTGTGGAGCATATGAATTTCCTGGAATCTTTGTTTCCAATCTTCTAGTTGCAAAAACTTAGGAACTTTCTGATTTATTCCGATTTTATTATCATAATTCATCTTTGCTTGCATTGTGTTTTGCATTGCAGTAAATGCTTCAAAATTATCCATATTAAACTTTGATGATATTCTGCCCAACGAACCGAGTTAAACTTGCTATGAACCAAAAACAGTCAAACGAACCGAATAAAGTCAACTCAATTTGACTAACGAACCGAGAAACTTTGAACGAACCATCAAACCTAGCGAACCGGAATAAAAGCGAACCAAATAAAATAAGCGAACCAAGATTGACTTAGCGAACCGTCGGTTCAGAGAAGTAACTGTTACAAACCAGAATTAGTTTGAACCAGAACTTTAGTTGGTTCGTTAGTTCTAACTAACTGTCATGAACCGGGTGTTAAAGATTGCTTAGGCGAACAGAAGAACAAATCCATTGAACGAACCAAAAACTCTATGTATATTCAACCAACGAACAAAAACCTCACGAACCGGCGATGAAGATACAAAGGACGAACCAAAATACTCAACCCGCGAACCAAGCCATTCGGCCGACGAACCAAACTCAAACTTTTTGATTTTGATGATTTTAGACTTTTTGGAACAAGATTGACAGCAGTAAGCTAGAATGTGACAATACGAACACTTAGAGAGCGGGTTTAAAACTAGAAACACAGAAAATGGTGAAAGTTTGACAAAAACCCACTTTCTCTCACTAAGTCTTTCAAAAATGACCAAATCCGGACCAGTAGAGCAACCTGGATTGCAGAGATACCACTTATAAGTACCTTAACAGATCTTACTACTGGTAGATTGATCAAGATCAATGAGAAAAAGAAGTAAATAAGCTTTGGTGTTATTGAATTACAAAAGAATCAAAGTACAAAGCTCTGGAATGTTTCTCTCTCTAGAGACACAGACAGAATGACTCAGAACGACATAACTATTGAAGTTCTAAAGAAGCCAAACTATTTATACTAGTAAGTTGTTCAACGAACCAGCTGTTCAACAAACTAATGGTTTGTTGGTCACGAATCTACGGTTCGTACCATGGTAATTTTATGATTAGATCTCTATAAAAATGTCATCCTAGATATAGATCTATCTATGTTTTTAGCTTGATAAATTATCACCATGTTATAGATATAGGCTTCTCCATGTCAAGACTTAATTTTTATGCTTCAACTTGATGAGATCTATGCTAAGCATGCTTTCCAGGACTAGATCTATCGTTCTGAACATAAAGTTTGGAATTATATGATGTAAATGGACTAGATCAATGTCATGCATACTCCTAGCTATTGGATCTAGTGATGTCATGCTAAAAGTTAGATTTTTATGATGTAATCAAGCTATATCTATACTACTCATGCTCATAATTGCTAGATATAAGGGTTGATCATATTAAATTGTCCTCTTGATCCTAGATCTAGGGTTTCTCCATGAAAATTTGACCGTTTGATGTTAGATCTAGAATGTTGCCACGAAAATGATCATCTTGCATGATAGATTTAGGGTTTACTTTCCTAAAATGGTATATTAAAGTGCATGATGATTATATTGACCTAAATTGACTTCCGTGGTGACTTATGTATATTTAAGATTTCATAATTATGTTACTACGTCAAAATTCACCTTTGGCCACGAAAAAAAAAACCGTGACCAAAGGTCTTTGGCCACGTTTTTTTTTCATTTCAATCGACACCAAAGGTCCCGTCACCGTATATATCATACGGCCACGTTAGAATATCAATGGCTAAAGCCACCTAGAAGCGTGGCTAAAGGGTACCAATATATATTGTTGTAATCAAACAATTCTTCTGGAAAGCGTGGCAAAAGGGTCCCAACGGCCACATGTGTTTGTTAAACGTGGCCTTTGGTATAATATGGTCACATATATTTGTGTTTTAGCCACACACATTATAACAATACGTGGCCAAAGGGTTCCTGAAATCATACATTTTGTCCCAATACGTGTGGCCAAAGGGTGGCAACAGCCACGTTAAAATATCAAAAGCGTGGCCTTTGGTATTATATGGTCACGTATATTTGTGTTTTAGCCACATATGAATAAAAAAACGTTTCTAAAATTATAATTTTTGTCCCAATACGCGTGGTCAAAGGGTGGCAACGGCCACGTTAAAATATAAATAGCGTGGCCTTTGGTATTATATGGTCACGTATATTTGTGTTTTAGCCACATATGTTAAAAAAACGTGGCCAAATGTGTTGCGGAAATCATAATTTTTTTCCCAATACGCATGGCCAAAGGGTAGCAACAGCCACATCAAAATATAAAAATTGTGGCCTTTGGTATTATATGGTCACGTATATTTGTGTTTTAGCCACATATATTTGGAATAAAAAGTGGCCAAAGGGTAGTTGAAATCCGATAATTTGTCCCAATACGCGTGGCTAAAGGGTGGCATCGGCCACGTTAAATTATAAAAAGTGTGGCCTTTAGTATTATATGGTCACGTATATTTGTGTTTTAGCCACGTATATTTGGAAAAAAAAAAGTGGTAAAAGGGTTGGTGAAATCAAATATTTTGTCCCAATACGCGTAGCCAAAGGGTGGCACGGCCACGTTAAAATATAAAAAGTGTGGCCTTTGGTATTATAAATATGGTCACATATATTTGTGTTTTAGCAACATATATTTGGGAAGAAAAAAAAAGACCAAAAGGTTGTTGAAATCAGTTGTGTTCTCGCTATACGCGTTGCCAATTTAAAACCTACTACAAAAATTAATTACAAATTAAATAAAATTCAGTTACAAGTCAAATACAAATGAAATACAAATAAAAAATTAAAGAAAATTACACTGCATACAAGCATTATTCTCAATTTATTTTCAATCCGGGAGCCAACAACACTACCACGTGATCTTCATCTTCAACTGTTTAGATTTGAGCCTAATTAGGACCATTTTTTTCTTGTATTCCTTCCTATACCAAAACATATAATTGATAATTAGGTTATGGAAATTGATCATAATATATATAGAAATTTTGAAATACTTACCACCATGATAGATATGGACTAAGGAGTGCCATTTTATTGCAAGTAGTATGGGTCATCAGGTCCTACAATTCAATTAATATCCAGATGAACATTAGATATCCAGATGAACTTAAAACATCCGGATGAACATCACATTAAATTCCGGATCAACTTCAAAGTCAGTTGACCTTTATTTGGTACACATCTCACCATTTGTTCCAACAATCCCTAGCTAGCCCAAGTGTTTGAGGTACCAAATAACATTTAAAATGGGACTACATGACATTACCAAACAGATTACTGGGTGAAACTATAGAACGGAATGAAACTTAACTGGCAAATATTTACCTTTTTCTTTTCAACCGCTTCAGACGAGGTTGATCGACCACCGATTTCACGCCCTATAGTTTAATTAATTACTTTATTTAAATGACCAATCAAACCGATACTGAGTTTGACAAATACTAACCGTTGTGTGTATGTCAGCATGATTAGTGTTGTGGCTAGATCCAACAAAAATATCCTTAGAATTTACCTAGAACAATGTTTTTGAAGGTATCTCCCTGGAAAGGATAGCCGCAGCACGTGACAGACAAAAGAGCTATGCCGACAAACGCCGTAAACCTTTAAAGTTCGAGGTAGGCGACAAGGTACTATTGAAGGTATCTCCCTGGAAAGGAGTGATACGCTTCGGAAAGCGTGGAAAGCTGAATCCTCGCTATATCGGTCCATTTAAAATCATTGGGGAAGTAGGCCCGGTGGCCTACCGACTACAACTCCCTGCAGAACTCGATGGAGTTCACAACGTGTTTCACGTCTCGAATCTGAAGAAATGTCTGGCTGAAGAGACTGAAATAATTCCCTTGGAAGAATTGGAAATTGACGAACATCTGAGATTTATTGAGGAACCGGTGGAAATCATGGGACGCGAGGAGAAAGCCCTCAAACGTAGCAAAATTCCGATCGTCAAGGTTCGATGGAACTCAAAGCGTGGACCTGAATATACTTGGGAACGGGAGGATCAAATGAAGAAAAAGTATCCGCACCTGTTCGAACAAACGTCCACGGAAACTCAAGGTATGATTTAATTTTGGGGACCAAAATTCCTTTAACAGGAGGAGGATGTGGCGACCCTAAAACTTTTGCTTTCTTTCCCCAGCAACTACAGCAACAATGACAGCGGAGGCTGCGAACGCTACAACGCAAGAATAATTTTCGGGACGAAAATTCCATTTACAAGGGGATGATGTGACATCCGAGAATTCCAAGGTTAACTTCCGTTAGACAATCTCCGTTAGTTACGTTATAAGTGTTAACTTAGTAACTAATACTTAACTAGGCCGAATACGTCCACGACCTTTGTGGCAACCCTAAAACTTTTGCTTTCGTTCCCCAGCGACGATAGCAACGACGACAGCTGAAACTGCGAACGCTACGACACAAGAATAATTTTCGGGACGAAGATTTCAATTACAAGGGAAGGATGTGACATCCGAGAATTTCAAGGTTAACTTCCGTTAGACAAACCCCGTTAGTTACGTTATAAGTGCTAACTTAGTAACTAATGCTTAACTAGGCCGAATACGTCCACGTCCTTTGGTTGATCACCGAACCCGTCCATACATGATAGGTGTTCGATTGTTTATTGTCATTATGTGCAATGTGATTTGAAGGCATGATTTAATATTATGAATAGCATGACGAATTGTGAATTATGGATTATGTGATAAATTTGTATGATTTTAGTTTCCAGCGAAACTACCGAGCGAAACTATAGTTTCGCCCGGTAGCTAGCTAAGCTGCCTGACTTACACGAGATCAGAGCCAGTTTCGCTAGCCAGCGAAACTGCCAGCGAAACTGGGCCTTGATATATAATATCTTAATAAACCCTAGCCCTCCCATTTGCAACCTTTTCTCCAAAAACACACACACACTCTCTGAGATTTCTGGACCAGCTGAGATATCACTGTTTGCTGCTATCATCACTGTTGGTAGAGAGCATCCATCGATCCTCGATCAAACCGTGAGTCTCCAAAACCCATTTACATGCATTTTCTATGTGTTTCTTCATAAAGCATGCCCAATCCTTCATGAACTTGTTAGATCTTCTGTATTTATGATTAGGGATGCTAGATCTGTTATAAAGTCTCCAACTTTACGTTCAAAATCCAACCATAATGAAGATTCATGCTTATTAGGTCATTTTAGGTTAAAAATGCATATTTGGCGATTTGATGATGTAAATCTGTGTTATTGATGATAAAAATGCTTCTTTGATGTTCCTAGATGCTTATATGTGCTTAGAAATGATTTACACAAAGTATAGAGGCTGTTAGAAAGATTTTTGTTAGTTTTTCGGGTTTTTCTTGCGACTAGCGAAACTGCATGTTCATAGGGCGAAACTATCTAGCGAAACTGTATAGTTCCTCCGAGCGACACTGCCTAGCGAAATTATAGTTTCGCCGGGTAAACCAAACCAGACCAGCTCGAGCGAAATTACCAAGCGAAATTCCCTGAACGAAAGTTCAAACCAGTTTCGGGCGAAACTAGGCTAGCGAAACTGTGTCAACAGTTTCGGGCGAAACTAGCCTAGCGAAACTGTGTTATCGGGTACAGCCTAGCGAAAGTGCTGCCCGCGCACCTAGCGAAATTTCCTAGCGAAACTGCTAGCGAAACTATGACCAGAACCCAAACTTGTGCAATTTGCTTGAATGTTATGCCATGACTTACATGACTATGCTATGAGGATACATGTTTGATTTCTGTAATATGTGAACCCTTGATCATGATCAACCATCGGTATCGTGTGTCGGTATGTCGAGTCTTAGTTGCAACGTGCTATGTTATGGGCCATGGTGACGTTAAGTTAAAGTTTAGACACAACCTAACACTTAAGACCTTAATGTGATTACTAGGTCTTCGTTAGCAAACATAAATTGGATTAACAAGTGTAGCTGAGCAACCTAAGGTGTTCATGAGTTTCACAAACCCTTTTCTTGTGAGCCCGTTTGGGTCACAACGAACATACTAAACGGAAAACAACGCTGACAATTTGAGGTATTGCCTAATGGGATACCTGTTATGGAAGTTGGAGTGTTTTATGGGGAACACTTGCAACTGTCCATCCTTGGGGTTTCAAATGAAATCCGGAACCAACTATTATGACACTTAAACTCTTTTTGGGATTTCAGATGAAATCCGGAATGAACATTTTAATATGACTAGTGTAGGTTAAAGTCTAAACCAAATGATATCACATGATTTCTAAGGATGCTTAAAAACTTAAAGACCTCAACTTAGTACTGATGATCTGGAAAGCGAGGGGATGTTGGGTAGATCTACTGAGGGTTTGACAAACCCTGCTCCGCGGTACACAAATGTGTAACCAACCGGCCGGGGGCCGAACGGAGTACAATATCAGCCTGTTGTTTAGTTGTGGGCCTCCCTATTGGGACACAACTGGAGGCACGAACCATCGGCAAATGCCGAACTCTGTTACGTCAGCTTTCAGCCCTAGTACGACTTCCTTAGTGCATGGAAACCGGATTAGCTACCCGCGATATCGGTTGACTGCTTTAACTTTTACTTAACTAGTGCATATTCAGTAATCAAACTCTTGGCAAAGTTTTGCAAAACCATACTACTTATATATGTTGATACATACGATTATTGAGACCGGGCCAATGCATGTCATGCCCACCGTGAACTCACCAACCGTTAGGTTGACACTTGTGTGGTTTTCACTTTTGCAGATCGTTGAAGAGTATCCGCTGAAGGTTGGCATGGCACGTGAAAACTTAAATTTTATTAAACTCGACTTGGGAATTTATATACAATGATTTGTTTATGTAAAGCACGTGGTTAGTGCTAAGACAAATATTTTTCCGCTGCGTATCTTTTGAAACTGTTTTTTTTATTTATGAACGTTGGACTTCACTCTAATTCGTTTAGTATTTGTAACTAATGGTTGTGGTCCTGGTCTAGTCGCGCCCCTTAACGGTATAAACTCTGTTAGTGGTTAATTGGGGGTGTGACAGATTGGTATCAGAGCCATAAGTTGCAGAGAACTGGAATCATTTTTCTTTTGAAAACAATTTGGAAACTGCAACTTGAAACCTTAGTTACAAACGAACAAACAAATTCCCAAAACAAAATTTTTACGTGCCAACCTGGGATACTCGCTCTGCTGTATAAGTAAATACTTCATATATGTATACCTATATATAGATATATATAGACCGTGTCTAAGTAGTCTAACGGAAAAACCTTAGGATGTTTACACACACGAATACGAAATGCGAACGATAACACGCGCACTACTTCTGGGGGAAAGCGACAACGAATGATGCTATACGCTACGTCCTGATTTCTACTACGACGACTACGCCGACAGTGACTTTATGGGGAAGCCGCTTTCGACGATAGTACTTACGAATCTCGACGTTCTTCAACGACGCCTTGATTATGCACAAAATCTTTCTGGACTAATAGAGGGATAACGGGAAATGGCTAACATACGTATTATGGGATATGTATGAATTATAACTGTGACTGAACACTGGCTACCTTAACTGTCCAGAAAATGTCTGGAAGAGCGGGAAGAAACAACATCAACTTGACGCCTGCACAATTGCAAGCAATGATCAACGAGCATGTGCAAGCCGCCGTGGCAGCCGTGCAAGCTACAATTGCCGCCCATGGTAATTATTACGCCGGTTAAGGCACAAGGCGATATATATATTATGACCTGTTTAAAATTTGAAACCCGAACTATTAATTGCATCAGGAAACGTCCATCACTGTACCTTTAAGACTTTCATGGATTGCAAGCCGATGACATTCTCCGGCGAAGAAGGAGCGGTAGGTCTCCTCAGATGGATTGAGAAGTCGGAAAAAGTCTTCTCCATGTGTAACTGCCCGGCTGAAAACAAAGTGAAGTTTGCTACTGGTACATTCGAAGGTGCAGCTCTGTCTTGGTGGAACGCTGAGATTCAAATGATTGGGAATGATGCGGCTAACAACATGGAATGGGGAGCGTTCAAAGAACTGATTATGGAGGAATACTGTCCACGCGATCAAGTCAAGAAGCTCGAAGGGGAATTTCTGAACTCCAAAATGATTGGGTCTGAAGTCGAAGCGTACACTGCACGATACCACGAGTACACAGCCCTGTGTCCGTCTATGGTCGACGCTGAGTTCAAGCGCATTGAGCGTTATCTGGAGGGTCTCGTACCCCAAATCAAGAGTCTGGTAACTGCTAGCAACCCGGTAACCGTACAGCAAGCCATCCGTCTGGCTCACAAGTTAACTGATCAAGAGGTTGAAAGGGGTACACTACCTGCCAGAAACTCTGAAAAGACCGCCTTAAGTGGCAAAAGAAAGGCTGAAGAAGAAGCTCCTGCAATGTCTGTAAACCAAACCGGGAGATCCTCGAACTCCCAGTATCAAAACAAGCGGCCTGACAACACAAGGTCCACTTTCAACTACGGCAGCAACAGTGGGAGCAACAACCGCCAAGGCGGGAATGGGAACTACAAAGGCAAGGCTCCGTTCTGTAACAAGTGTGAGAAGCACCACAGAGGTATGTGTAGCAAGGGTCTGGAATGTGGAAGATGTGGGAAGTTGGGTCATGAAGCCAACAGCTGCTGGACCAACTTACAAAGGTTGAACAACAACAATCAGAACCAAGGTGGGAATAACAACAGGGGAAATGTGAACAACCGTAACGGGCAAGGAAACAATCTGAACAACAACAACAATGGTGGAGCCCGCGGCTGTTTTGAATGTGGTGCGCAGGGCCACATGAGGAAAGATTGCCCGCATTTGCGCAGGCAGGGAAATGGAAACAATGGGAACCAGGGAAACAATGATGGGAATGGAAACGGTGGAAATAGAAATGGTGGGAATGGTAGAGGTCGTGCTTTTGTCATGGGCCAAGGAGAAGCTCGCAACGATGCCAACGTGATCAACGGTAAATTTATATTGAATGGTTTCTTTGCTACTGTTTTATTTGATTCTGGTGCTGAAAGAAGTTTTATTTCCAATAAGTTTGCTAGACTAATTAAGGCTAAACCAATTGACCTAGATGCTAAGTATGTGGTAGAATTAGCGAATGGTAAACTTCATGATACAACTCAAATAGTGAAGGATTGTAAGTTAGAACTAGCCGGCCATACGTTAGGAATCGATCTCATACCTTTCCCGATTGGTAGTTTTGACGTTATAGTAGGAATGGACTGGTTATCTGAGAATCGAGCCGAAATTCTATGTCAAGAAAAAGTGGTTCGTATCCCACTCGAAGGAGGAGAAGTGTTAACGGTTCAAGGTGAAAAGGGTGGAACAGTGACCGGAATTATTTCGTATCTCAAAGCTCAAAAGTGCCTTCGTAAAGGTCACTTCGCGATTCTTGCAAACGTCACTGACTCGACACTTCCCAAGCGCAGAATCAACGACTACCCGATAGTCCGCGACTTCCAAGATGTGTTTCCTGAAGATCTGCCTGGTTTGCCTCCGTTCCGACAGGTTGAGTTTGGAATCGACCTAGCCCCTGGAACCGCTCCGATCGCACGCGCTCCGTATCGTTTGGCTGTAAGTGAACTTAATGAACTCTCCGCACAACTACAAGAACTACTCGACAAGGGATTTATCCGTCTAAGTTCGTCTCCGTGGGGAGCTCCGGTATTGTTTGTGAAAACGAAAGATGGAACGTTCCGAATGTGTATCGACTACCGAGAGCTTAACAAAGTTACGATCAAGAATCGATATCCACTTCCTCGAATCGACGATCTCTTCGATCAGCTACAAGGTTCAAGCTACTTCTCAAAGATTGATCTACGGTCTGGATATCACCAACTTCGTGTGCAAGATGAAGATGTCCCCAAGACTGCTTTCAGAACTCGTTATGGTCATTATGAGTTCCTGGTTATGCCGTTTGGGCTAACCAATGCACCTGCGGTGTTCATGGATTTGATGAATCGAGTGTGCAAGCCGTACCTCGACAAGTTTGTAATAGTTTTCATTGATGATATTTTGATCTACTCCAAAACGAAGGAAGAACACGAGAATCATCTGCGTCTTATCTTGGAATTACTTCGTAAGGAACGACTCTACGCCAAATTTTCAAAGGGCGACTTTTGGATTCGCGAAGTCCAGTTTCTTGGACACATTGTTAATCAAGAAGGAATCCATGTCGACCCGTCTAAAGTAGAAGCTATCAAGAATTGGTCTACACCTAGAGCGCCGACCGAAATCCGACAATTTTTGGGACTTGCCGGATACTACCGAAGGTTTATCAAGGGTTTCTCTCAATTGGCTCAACCCTTAACGGCTTTGACGCACAAAGGAGTGCAGTATAGGTGGGGTGAAAAAGAGGAACGCGCCTTTCAAACTCTCAAAGACATGTTATGTTCTGCTCCAATTCTCTCGTTACCTAATGGGGTTGACGACTTTGTGGTTTATTGCGATGCGTCTATTCAAGGACTCGGGTGCGTGTTGATGCAACGGGACAAAGTGATTGCCTATGGGTCCAGGCAACTGAAGGATACTGAGAAGAATTATACAACGCATGATTTAGAAATGGGAGCCGTTGTTCATGCACTCAAGATTTGGAGACATTACCTCTATGGAACAAAGTGCACGATATTTACTGACCACAAAAGTTTATAACACATCTTTGATCAGAAGGATCTCAACATGCGACAACGACGGTGGGTCGAGCTACTGAATGATTATGACTTAGCAATTAAGTACCACCCGGGAAAAGCCAATGTAGTGGCTGATGCCTTAAGCAGAAAAGAGTACGAAAAGCCTCGAAGGGTACGAGCGCTACAACTCACCATTCATTCGGGACTGCCGGATCGAATCCGCGATGCTCAAAGAGAGGCTCTGAAAGAAGAAAACTTCGCAGCTGAAGCACTGCGAGGGGTAGATGGAAATTCTGAAATTAAGTCTGATGGACTCCGGTATTACAACGACAGGATTTGGATTCCTCTACTGGGAAATCTCCGTGAGCTCGTGATGGACGAGGCTCACAAGTCGAGGTATTCGGTACATCCAGGATCAGATAAGATGTACCAAGACTTAAAGAACCTGTATTGGTGGCCAAATATGAAAGCCGACATCGCGCGATATGTGGCTAAGTGTTTAACGTGCTCAAGGGTAAAGATCGAGTATCAAAAGCCTTCTGGACTACTACAACAACCAAAGATCCCAGAATGGAAATGGGAGGATATCTCCATGGACTTTGTTACGGGATTACCTCATCGATCGAATCGACCAGATGCGATTTGGATTATCATTGATCGCTTAACCAAATCCGCACATTTTATCCCGATGAAGGAAAACGACAACATGGATAGGCTAACGAAGCTGTACATCGACCGAATTGTGGCGCGACATGGAGTGCCTAAGACTATTATCTCCGATCGAGATCCACGATTCACTTCACGACTATGGCAAACTATGCAAGAAGCATTGGGGACCAGACTTGATATGAGCACAGCTTATCACCCGCAGACCGATGGTCAGACGGAAAGAACTATTCAGACTCTAGAAGACATGCTCCGAGCTTGCGTTCTCGACTTCGGTAAAGACTGGGAAGCTCACCTTCCGTTGGTGGAGTTCTCCTACAATAACAGCTACCATTCAAGCATCGGTGCAGCACCTTTTGAAGCATTATATGGCAGAAAATGCAGATCGCCCGTGTGTTGGGCCGAAACAGGTGAGAAAGGACTCACTGGACCGGAAATCATCCACGATACAACTGAACGCATTATCCAAATCAGAAAGCGGATAGCCGCAGCACGTGATAGACAGAAGAGCTATGCCGACAAACGCCGTAAACCACTGAAGTTCGAAGTGGGCAACAAAGTATTACTGAAGGTATCTCCTTGGAAAGGAGTGATACGCTTCGGAAAGCGTGGAAAACTAAATCCTCGCTATATAGGTCCGTTTGAAATTATTGGGGAAGTAGGCCCGGTAGCCTACCGATTGAAACTCCCAGCCGAACTCGATGGAGTTCACAACGTGTTTCACGTCTCAAATCTGAAAAAGTGTCAGGCTCAAGAGACAGAAATAATTCCTTTGGAGGAATTGGTAATTGACGAACATCTAAGATTCATCGAGCAACCGGTAGAAATCATGGGACGCGAGGAGAAGACCCTCAAACGTAGCAAGATTCCGATCGTCAAGGTGCGATGGAACTCAAAGCGTGGACCAGAATATACGTGGGAACGAGAGGATCAGATGAAGAAAAAGTATCCTCACCTGTTCGAACAAACGTCCACAGAAACTCAAGGTATGATTTAATTTTGGGGACCAAAATTCCTTTAACAGGAGGAGGGATGTGGCAACCCTAAAACTTTTGCTTTCTTTCCCCAGCGACGATAGCAACGACGACAGCTGAAACTGCGAACGCTACGACACAAGAATAATTTTCGGGACGAAAATTTCAATTACAAGGGAAGGATGTGACATCCGGGAATTTCAAGGTTAACTTCCGTTAGACAAACCCCGTTAGTTACGTTATAAGTGCTAACTTAGTAACTAATGCTTAACTAGGCCGAATACGTCCACGTCCTTTGGTTGATCACCGAACCCGTCCATACATGATAGGTGTTCGATTGTTTATTGTCATTATGTGCAATGTGATTTGAAGGCATGATTTAATATTATGAATAGCATGAAGAATTGTGAATTATGGATTATGTGATAAATTTGTATGATTTTAGTTTCCAGCGAAACTACCGAGCGAAACTATAGTTTCGCCCGGTAGCTAGCTAAGCTGCCTGACTTACACGAGATCAGAGCCAGTTTCGCTAGCCAGCGAAACTGCCAGCGAAACTGGGCCCTGATATATAATATCTTAATAAACCCTAGCCCTCCCATTTGCAACCTTTTCTCCAAAAACACACACACACTCTCTGAGATTTCTGGACCAGCTGAGATATCACCGTTTGCTGCTATCATCACTGTTGGTAGAGAGCATCCATCGATCCTCGATCAAACCGTGAGTCTCCAAAACCCATTTACATGCATTTTCTATGTGTTTCTTCATAAAGCATGCCCAATCCTTCATGAACTTGTTAGATCTTCTGTATTTATGATTAGGGATGCTAGATCTGTTATAAAGTCTCCAACTTTACGTTCAAAATCCAACCATAATAAAGATTCATGCTTATTAGGTCATTTTAGGTTAAAAATGCATATTTGGCGATTTGATGATGTAAATCTGTGTTATTGATGATAAAAATGCTTCTTTGATGTTCCTAGATGCTTATATGTGCTTAGAAATGATTTACACAAAGTATAGAGGCTGTTAGAAAGATTTTTGTTAGTTTTTCGGGTTTTTCTTGCGACTAGCGAAACTGCATGTTCATAGGGCGAAACTATCCAGCGAAACTGTATAGTTCCTCCGAGCGACACTGCCTAGCGAAATTATAGTTTCGCCGGGTAAACCAAACCAGACCAGCTCGAGCGAAATTACCAAGCGAAATTCCCTGAACGAAAGTTCAAACCAGTTTCGGGCGAAACTAGGCTAGCGAAACTGTGTCAACAGTTTCGGGCGAAACTAGCCTAGCGAAACTGTGTTATCGGGTACAGCCTAGCGAAAGTGCTGCCCGCGCACCTAGCGAAATTTCCTAGCGAAACTGCTAGCGAAACTATGACCAGAACCCAAACTTGTGCAATTTGCTTGAATGTTATGCCATGACTTACATGACTATGCTATGAGGATACATGTTTGATTTCTGTAATATGTGAACCCTTGATCATGATCAACCATCGGTATCGTGTGTCGGTATGTCGAGTCTTAGTTGCAACGTGCTATGTTATGGGCCATAGTGACGTTAAGTTAAAGTTTAGACACAACCTAACACTTAAGACCTTAATGTGATTACTAGGTCTTCGTTAGCAAACATAAATTGGATTAACAAGTGTAGCTGAGCAACCTAAGGTGAGTTTCACAAACCCTTTTCTTGTGAGCCCGTTTGGGTCACAACGAACATACTAAACGGAAAACAACGCTGACAATTTGAGGTATTGCCTAATGGGATACCTGTTATGGAAGTTGGAGTGTTTTATGGGGAACACTTGCAACTGTCCATCCTTGGGGTTTCAAATGAAATCCGGAACCAACTATTATGACACTTAAACTCTTTTTGGGATTTCAGATGAAATCCGGAATGAACATTTTAATATGACTAGTGTAGGTTAAAGTCTAAACCAATTGATATCACATGATTTCTAAGGATGCTTAAAAACTTAAAGACCTCAACTTAGTACTGATGATCTGGAAAGCGAGGGGATGTTGGGTAGATCTACTGAGGGTTTGACAAACCCTGCTCCGCTGTACACAAATGTGTAACCAACCGGCCGGGGGCCGAACGGAGTACAATATCAGCCTGTTGTTTAGTTGTGGGCCTCCCTATTGGGACACAACTGGAGGCACGAACCATCGGCAAATGCCGAACTCTGTTACGTCAGCTTTCAGCCCTAGTACGACTTCCTTAGTGCATGGAAACCGGATTAGCTACCCGCGATATCGGTTGACTGCTTTAACTTTTACTTAACTAGTGCATATTCAGTAATCAAACTCTTGGCAAAGTTTTGCAAAACCATACTACTTATATATGTTGATACATACGATTATTGAGACCGGGCCAATGCATGTCATGCCCACCGTGAACTCACCAACCGTTAGGTTGACACTTGTGTGGTTTTCACTTTTGCAGATCGTTGAAGAGTATCCGCTGAAGGTTGGCATGGCACGTGAAGACTTAAATTTTATTAAACTCGACTTGGGAATTTATATACAATGATTTGTTTATGTAAAGCACGTGGTTAGTTCTAAGACAAATATTTTTCCGCTGCGTATCTTTTGAAACTGTTTTTTTATTTATGAACGTTGGACTTCACTCTAATTCGTTTAGTATTTGTAACTAATGGTTGTGGTCCTGGTCTAGTCGCGCCCCTTAACGGTATAAACTCCGTTAGTGGTTTTGGGGGTGTGGCAACCTTTGGTTGATCACCGAACCCGTCCATATGTGTTATGTGTTTATTTAATTATTGCCACTATGTGGAAATTATGTGCAACATGATTTAAACGCATGATTATTATCAAAAGCATGACTATTTGTTTACTTGTTGAATTATGTGACAAATTGTTTAAATTGCCTAGTTTAATGTTTAACCGAGTAATTAGAGTGTATGCATTTGTTCTAATCTTGGGCTAATCACTTGCTGATCATTGGGGCCCAAATCCCAATGATAAGCCCAAAGGAAGCCTTAGTATTTAAGTGGAATAAACTCTAATCCTTCCCATTTGCATGCTCCACCACAAAACACACACATACACTCTCCACCTCCTCTCTCTCTCTCTCTCGTGAACCACTTCTGGTCAGCCGTGAACCACCAAGGATCACCGTGATCTCAGCCTTGAACCATCGTCCATCGAGCTTGGAAACCAAACCGTGAGTCCCATGAACTTTTTATGCATTTTCTTATGTGTTTTACTTTAAAGCATGACCAAACCTTCATGGAATCGTTTGATCTTCTGATATGATGTTTAGGAATGTTAGATCTAGCATAAAGTCTACAACTTTACGTGTAAAATCATGCCATAATGAAGATCCATGCTAGTTAGGTCATTTTGTGCTTAAAAGTGTTCTTGGTGATTTGATGGTGAAAACTCGTGTTTAAGGTGTTAGATCTTACTGTTTAATGTTGGTAAATGTTTATTCATGCTAGTTACTGATTTACATGAAGTATGGAAGCCATCAGATTGATTTTTTGTCTTAAAAACGAGTTTTCTGCGACTAGCGAAACTGTGCATTCGTTCGGCAAAACTGTAGTTTCGCAAACTGTTTGAATATTCTTCCAGCGACACTATACAGCGAAACTATAGTGTCGCCTGTGAAACTAAGTGTATTGCTCGAACGGAACTACCGAGCGAAACAACCATAGACTCCTGAACGAAAGTTCAAATCAGTTTCGATGCGAAACTAGATAGCGAAACTGTGTCATCAGTTTCGAGCGAAACTATCTAGCGAAACTGTGCCTTCTATGAACGAAATTTCAAACCAGTTTCGAGCGAACCTATGCTAGCGAAACTGTGTCATCAGTTTCGAGTGAATCTAGCTAGCGAAACTGTGTCATCGGGTATTCCCTAGCGAAAGTGCTGCCCGTGCATATAGCGAAACTGTGTAGCGAAACTGTGCCAGACCAAAACCCAAACTTGTGCAACTTATTTGAATGTTATGCCATGACTTACATGATTATGCAATAATGAAACATGCTTTGATTTCTGAGTGATGTGAACCCTCGTTTATGATCAACCATCGGTGTCATGTGTTGGTATGTCGAGTCGTAGTTCCAACATGCTATGTTATGGGCCATAGTGACGTAGTTAAAGTTTAGACACAACCTAACACCTAAGACCTTAATGTGATTATTAGGTCTTCGTTAGCAATCATAATTGGATTATTTGAAGTATAAGCTGAGCAACCTAAGGTGAGTTTCACTAACCCTTTAAATTGTGAGCCCGTTTGGGTCACAACGAATTTACTTAACGGAAAACAACGCTGACATTTTGAGGTATTGCCAAATGGGATATCTGTTATGGAATGTTGGAGTGTTTTATGGGAAACACTTGCAACTGTCCATCCTTGGGGTTTCAAATGAAATCCGCAACCAACTATGTAATACTTAACCTCATTTGGGATTTCAAATGAAATCCGGAACAACCATTTTGACACTTAAACTCTTTTTAGGATTTCAAATGAAATCCAGAACAAACGGTTTTAATATGACTAGTGTAGGTTAAAGTCTAAACCAAATGATATCACATGATTTCTAAGGATGCCATAAAACTTAAAAGTCCTCAACAATTTAGTACCATTGATTTGCGAAGCGAGGGTATGTTGGGTAGATCTACTGAGGGTTTGACAAACCCTGCTCCGCGGTACACAAATGTGTAGCCAACCGGTTGGAGGCCAAACGGAGTTCAATATCAGCCTATTTTAGTTGTGGGTCCCATGAGGAACATAACTGGAGGCACCAACCATCGGCAAATGCCGAACTCTGTTACGTCAGCTTTGGTACGAACTTCCTTAGTGCATGGAAATCGGATTAGCTACCCGCGATATCGGTTGACCGCTTTAATCTTTACTTAACTAGTGCATATTCGATAATTCAGCACTTTGCATTTCTTTGTAAAACTATTACTTATTTATATGTTGATACATACGCTCATGAGACAGGACCACTGCATGACATGCCCACTGTGAACTCACCAACCGTTAGGTTGACACTTGTGTGGTTTTCACTTTTGCAGATCGCTGAGGAGTATCCACCGGAGGTTGGCATGGCACCCGAAGTTACTTATTTCATTTTGAACTTAAATTTGGGAATTGAACAACAATTTATGTTTTGTAATTTAAGCACGTGGTGCTAAGATACTCATGTTTTTCTTTCCGCTGCAAACTCTTAGACTGTTTTATGATGAATGTTTGGACTTTACTCTGATTCGTTTAGTATTTGTAACTAATGGTTGTGATCCTGGTTTGCTCGCACCCCTTAATGGTATAAACTCCGTTAGTGGTTAATTTGGGGGTGTGACATATAAACAAATTACCATTTCTAGCAAAGTAGCAGATGCATTACATCAACATTCTTCTATTCTTCTAGAGGGGATTTAAACTACAATTTCTTTATTTTGTACCCCTCTAACACGAACCTACAATAAAATGTTGGAAACACTCCTATATATGTCCTCTAGAATCATTTCCTTGTAATGACTAGAGTATCATAAATTAGTTCTTAATTATTAATATATCAAATAAAGACCCTATTGATTAATTATTTGATATGTTATACACAAATTAAAGACATCCAAAGGGAAGAGTGGAACACATCATGTCTTTAGTGGATATAAACAAACAGTTGACCATTTCTAGCAGTGTACGTAAAGAAGAAAGGAGGTTCACGAGTTAAATGAATCTACAAACATGTGCAGATGCTTTACCTCGACATTACTAGCATAAAAATAACTAATTTAGCATGCTCCCACAGTCATTTAAGAAGGTAAATAACTAATGTAGCATAAAATGAATGGGTTGAAATGAATGGAGGGGATTTTTGCAATATATACCCATTCATGATTAATTTTGTATGAAACGAAATGTTATCGATCTGTAACTGAAACTGTACACAAATACAGGGATCCCAAGTTAAACATGTGCCAATAATAAACAAAACAAAAAAATTTATGAAAACAGATTGTAATTAATGAAACGGAATAACTTAACAATTACCGTTTGCTAGACTGATTGGTCTCCCAAATCACATGGAACTTATGAAGAATCGCTAGCGCTGTCTGTTGTAGCTATTTGTTGTTGAAGCTCAATGGAAGATGTGAATGATATGGATGAGAAAGAAGACCTGGTTAGTCACTGGAGGCGTTTAACTGAAAATTTTCTGATAAAGTAAGAGGGGAATATATCTGATGAATCGATAATAAGTAAATTTAGTTCGAAATTTTGGGCGAAATTTGAACTAATGGTGGGAAATTCAAATTTTTTGGTGAATTTTTTTAATTAAAAGGGGGAGAATTGTTCAAACTAATAATAAAACCCAAAATTAATTTAGACAAATGTATATTAAACATAATTAAACAAAAATATAATTAATTAATTAATTAATTAAATGTCTCCACGTGGCTCTTCCGGCGGGTTCTTCTTCAAGATGAACTTCATCCTCCCTGCGCTTGAGCATGAGCTTCATCCTCTTTAGGTGTTGAAATAATGAGATTGGTGTTGACACCTGATTCCTGACCGTCATGTGAAGTATCGAATACAAGACAAAACATACAAGATTGTTGTGGTCCGAACCTTGGGCGAACTCTAAGTTCGGACACCGACGAACCTGGTCCGAACCTGAGGTTCTGCCCATCGGGTTTCAGCATTATAAATAGCATGTCTTGTGTTGTGTTCTGTAATGGTCTGAGAACTTCTTGGTCAAATCTTCTTTGTGTCTCTCTGTGTAAACTCTCTATGGTCTAATACAAGCTTCATTGTATTTACTCTTGTGTTCACTCTCGTTTTACATTGATTTTGATACGATTAAGTAGACGATCATATGCTCACGTATTTTCAAATGGTATCAGAGCATTTGGTTATTTCTACTGATCGGAGATCATTGTTTTTCGAAGTTTTGAGTCAAAAAGTGGGGTTTTTGAAAAATTCCTCAAGTTTTTGAGTTCATTGATCATCTCGAGTGTATTTTTCCTGAAAAATCTTCTTCTAAATCATTTCTATGGAGTTTATCTGAGTTCCTATTAAAAAATTCATCCAAAAACACTGAGAATCGCGAAAATGGTGTCGAGAGTGTTCAAGTTCGTTTCAGGTTCCGTGTAACTGTATTGTAACCACTCCGAAATCCAGGTTCGGATAGGGTTTGGTGTTAGAGCATATTCCTATGCTAGCGTGTGTCTCGTGTATTGTATCTAATCTAGAGCATCTGTGTGAGGTTTATGGTCACTGGCCGTATCAAGTGCACCGCCGGACCAGATTATCCGGGCGGACCAGATGGTCCGCAGCTAGTACACTTGCCTGTTACTAAGTGACTATAAATAGCTTGTTAGAGAGAGTGCTTAGGGGTTCTGTCATTTTTGCAACATCTTAACTGTGTGTAAACTGAGTGTGTTTCTCTCTCTACTTGTAATCTCTTTGTGAATCAATAAAGCAAAGCTTTATTTACCTTCTTGTTGCTATCCGATTACTGAATCATGCAGTAGTAAGATCATCTCGTGGTTTTACAAGTGGTATCAGAGCATTCCAGGTTGCTCTACTGCTGTGATTTGGTAAGTTTTTCGGATTCTAGAGAGAGAAAGTTTGGGTTTTCATCGTTTTTCATCAATTTTTCATAATTCTGAGTGATTCCGAGGATAAAAATGATTTCTGGATGTTCCTTGAGTGTTTTCGCATCATACTGATCCAGTATCTAGCTTCAATTATCGAAAGCTGTGAAAATCAGTCGATTTTTGTGTTTTCCTGCATCTGGTCCGCCCAACGAACAGTCTGATCCGCCGTTTGATCCGTCAGGCAATCTTCATCAGTCTGATCCGCGGCAGTTACAGCGTACCAGTGTGATCCGCTGAAAAATCTGATCCGGAATCTGGTCCGCTAGTACAAATCTGATCCGTTTCATCAATTTGATCCGGAACTAGTCCGCTGATAGTATTTTGATCCGCCAATTTGTGTTGGTCCGCTGGCAGAAAACATATCTTCACTAAAACTGACGTAACTTGCAAACCGTTTGGATTTACGGAACCCAATACCAGCCAAAACGTTCGTCTTTCTGAGATCTAGACGTGTACTAACCTGAAAGGTCTGTACCCCCCAGTTTGACCCCCAAAATCCGCTTGGAAGACCCTCGTTTTTGAGTTCAAAGTTTTGGAATTTAAGGTTTAACATCAAAATGAGTGATTTCTATGCTATGACTGCTGCTCAAACATCAATGCAAGCCATGTTGAACTATGATAATGAGATAGGAACAACTCAAAAAGTTCCTAAATTGCTAAGGCTTGAAGATTATCACAATTGGAGAAGTCGGTTTGAATCTTACATTTATTCACAAGATATTGAGAGTTGGATTCCAATTGAGAAAGAATATGAATATCCGATGATTAGTCCCAACAAACCAAAGATGATTAGTAGTTTCGATGCTGATGAACGGAAATTGTTTTCTCGAGAAAAGAAAACATACAGTTATCTTACAATGGCCTTGCCAAAATAGCTAATGCATCAATTTAAGCAATATACAACGGCTAAGGAGTTGTGGGATGCTATTGAAGAGAGATGTACGGGTAATGATCAATACAAAAATACTCGAAAGAAAGTGTTGAAGAAAGAGTTTGATAATTTCAGGCACTGCGAGAATGAGAAGATTCCAGATTTGATTGCTCGGTTTTCTCATTTGATAAATGAACTTGATGTTGTAGGAGTCAAGAAAGATAGTGATGAATTGAAAGAGAAAATTCTGGAAGCATTACCAGAAAAATGGGAAAATTATGTGATGATGTTGACAAATGATCCAAATTATTCAACTTGGACATTCAATCAAATAACGAGTAAATTACAAGCTCGTGAGATGGAATTGCTGGTGAAGAAATCTGTACATCCTACAGTTCAGAATCCTGAAGTATATTTTGGAGAAAATTTAGCTACTATGCATGCTAAAACAAAATCTCATTCTATTTCAAGCAGTAATCCACCGGTAACAGCTTTTCTTGCTGGACATTCTGAAAATTCTGGTTATTCTTCCGGATGTCATTTTACCATTCCAGATAAATCGTCAACTAATTCTCATCCTGCTCAATCAACTGAAGAATTGGCTGCATTGTTATCTGCCTTTATATCTTCATCGTCTGGTTCGATATTTGGTCAAATTAGTGATGCTGATTTGAGTAGAACTGAGTTAGAACAGCTAGATGATGATCAATTGACTGAATTAGATCTGCATTGGCAATTTGCAATGATAGTTGAAAAGGGGAAACGATTTATCAAGAAACATGGAAAGAATTCCTTTGTTCCAGGAAGTAGAAAACTGGGTTTGGATAAATCTAAAGTAAAATGTTTCAAGTGTTCCAAGATTGGACATTTTGCTCGTGAGTGTTCTCTATCGTCTTCTGATAAAGTTAAATCTGATAAGCATGACGCAAAAGCTATGATGGCTCAAGCTCAAGTAGAAAGAGAGTATGAAGAATGGGCAAAACAATTTGACAAATCACCTATTGCTTTGACTGCTATTCAAGATACGCGTACCGACTCAGACGAAATTTGTTATATCAACGGCCAACCTGTGGCTTTAATGGCAAATGTCGAAGTTGAATCAAGTGAGTATACATCTGAGATCACTACATCTGAAACAAGTGATTCTGAAGTTAGTGGGTATGAGTCAACTTGTGAATTTTGTGCTGAAAAGGATAGAAAAATTTGTGAATTGGTTCAAGAAAAGGAAGGGTTAATGGTTGAGAGAACACTGAAGGACACAAAATTAGAAAGTTTCAAGAAGAAAGTTGAAAATTCTGATGAGTTTTGCAAAATAAATGAGAAATTAATAAACGAAAAGGATGAGTTGATGGAAGAGATTGTCAAGCTTAAGAGCAAAATGGATGACATAGTTGCTCAAGATAAGGAAAAAATTCTGAAGTTGAAAACTGAGAATGAGGAGTTGGTTAAAAGTGTTGAGAAATGGTAGAATGAAGCAAAAGACGCCATCGAAGATTTTGATGCTTTGTTTAGTAAATCCAAAGTAAAATTGGATTCTCTTCAGCAATTATATGATGATCTTCAGAAAGAGTTTGATGAAGTTAATGCAAAAGAAAGTGATCGTCAAAAGGAACATTCCATCTTACTTGATAAAGTCACGACTTTGACACATGAAAATCAGTTGTTGAAACGAAATATTGAGATTCATGAAGGCCATGTCAAGAAAATTACTCAAGAAGTGTGTGATGCTCATGATCAGATGCGACAGGAAAAGTTTCGGTTTAATACAGCTTCAGAGCAATTAATTGATTCTGAAAAAGCATTGGGTGAAGCTCAAAAGAAAATATCTGATTTGAATGTTGAGGTGCTGGATCTTAAGAGGCAGTTAAATAATTTGAAGAATTCACATTCTTTTACCAGTTACTTATGCAAAGACGAGAATTTCAAAAAGGTTTTTGGAAGCGAGGAGTATAATCAGATTCCGCATCCGGTTATTGAATCTGATGTTCTTGCTGATATTCATGGTTCTGGCATAACTGGTGATTATTCTGAATTTGTTGCAAAGAAGTCTGACTTGAAGAAATCACAGAAATCAAAGATGAAAGTGGAACAAGAGGAGAGTTTGGTTGGTAATTTCCCAACAAAGTTTGTTTCAGGTGGTTTTATGTCCGAAGCAGGAGTTGGTTCTGTTGGAAACCAAGTGGAGAAGGATGCAAAGCAGTTGCATGACGAAAAGTTTGCTGCTCAACTGGTTGAAGCTAACAAACTAAAGGATATTAAAGCGTCGTTTAATCAAGCTGCTAAAGCGGGTCCTTCGTGTTCTGAAGTTGATTTAACTAAGCTACCGGGTTACAAACGTTGTGGTTTGGGTAGTGATGGTAAGAAGGGTGCAAAGAATGTCAAGAACAATATGCCCAAGAAAGCCCTAAAAGTCAAGAAAGACACAAGCTTGGAACAAATTTATTATTTGGCTCAAGTCTTCATGTCTACAATGAAAAAGGGGTTCGGTGGAAAGATCCAAACGAAGGCTTCCTCTACAAGTTCTTCTGGTGAAGGTCAAACAGTGAAAGGTTCGTCTTCATCTGATTCAAATTCCACTCCTCGAAGTCCTACTTCAAAATGGGTACATTCTAATCGATTTCAAATTTTTGATGATATTTCTGATAATTCTGAGCCCGTTGAGAGGTGTTCATCAGTTCAGGGCAAATCACAATCTCAACGATCATATCGTTTGTGCTATCAATATCGCCAAAAGGGACACATGGCACAGGATTGTCCTGAAACTGTAAAAAGATCGTTTTCAAACAAATATGCCACCTTTATCGATGAATCAGGCAGAATTTTTACTGAGCCCACACCGTCCAACACTAAGTCTAAAAAGAACCAATTTTTTAAATTTGATTCAAGTATTGAAGCTTCATCACAGGATGATGTCTCGGTAAAAACAGAAAAGGTCAAAATGCAGTGGCGACCTAAAGTGGTCAGCAAAGATGCAAATGATTTTGGGGAAGACACTGGTCGACCAGAAGCTGTGTGCTTCGGGTCATTTGAGTACTAATCATTTAAACCAGTGGGCAGGTATTCCTAGAAGACCCGTTGGCGATTGCAAAGTTGCTGATGGAGGAGTATTCTGCGTTATTAACTTAAATTGAATGCTTCATATTTCTAAACTGGAAGTTTTTCTGAAAGCTTAAACTGAAAAGGTATCAGTATCGATTGGTCAATTTTCTTTCTTTTACATTCAGTATGTAGTTTAGGGGGAGAAAATTGAAAAACCAAAAATAGTGTTTTTGTGTTTTTTGATTAAAATGAAAATCCAAAAATAGAGTTTTCATTTTAAGGGGGAGAAAATGGAAAAATACAAAAACATTGAAAAACAGGAAAATACAAAAACACGGAAAAATGAGAAATTGTATCCAACATATTTGGGAAATGATGGTACATTGGCTTACATGTCTGACTCGTGGATAAAATAGATGAAAAGGCCATAAGATCATTGTTTGATATACTTGGTAGGCTCGGCATTAAATCAGAAAGTATTCAGATGTGATAAACACATTAAATACTAATGCTTGACCAAGTGGACAACATCTTGATGCATATCTCATGATAGATCAAAAAAAATATGTGAAAAAGAAAATGAGAAGTCACTGTGTATACATGTGTTCATTTTGCAAAGATTTAAACTTGTTTGATTTTCTTTATTTTGTCAAACGATCGGACTTTCTCTGCGTGTCGAAAGACCGACCTGATTGTTGTTCGTTTGACGTTCTGCTTTATTTTCTTTGGTGTTTCGTATAACTCATCGGACTTTCTCTGTGTGTACGGGAGTACCGACCTGATTGTTGTTGGGTTATACAATTTCAACTTGTTTTTATTTTCTTATTTTGTTAAATCCGAGGCCTTATCTGCGTATCGAAAGATCGACCTTAAGGTAGACGATTTAACGTTCTTATTTCTTTTTGCATGGAACACAGTTGACTGAATCATGAATACAATCATTATGTGATTAAATCACAAATGAAATCACAAAGTGTGATATAAAAAGCAAAAACATATCTGAGTATGTCTGATAGTGTGGGGTACAGTGGTCAATGCAAACTTAATCAATTCAATAACTTATCCAGATGGTGTGAGTATGATTGTTCCTGAGTTTAAAATGGACAAATTATACCGGTAATCGACATGACTTGTGTGCTGAAGTATTTGAAATTGAAGTGTAGTTCAGCATGTTATGACCAATATGATCCCAAGTTGTGATCTTTCTCGCAAAATACAAAAATAGTGTGTGATTCAGTATTTCATTTCTGTATTGCATTTATGCGTCATATCTGAAAAATCCAAAAAGATTTTAGGTGTGTTTTAGCATAAAGTTTCAAAAAGACAAAAAGATTTTGTTTCTTATTTGTTTTCGACCGATCGATACTTGATACAAAATTCAAAATTTCAAAATTATATCTTGGATTCTCGAAGAGAAGTTTTGCGCCAAGATTAAATTAATTTTCAAAAGAAAAGGAAAACCGCGTTTCTGTCTTCTGAAATTGCAGGTTATCTGAGTGAGAAGACTCTAGCATGGTGAAAGGGGGAGTATGTTATATCTTTCGCAAGTGGATCTTGAAGTTCAAAGTCTGTTCAAGATTGATCCAGCCATGCAAGCTCTATTTCTGACAAGATTTCAAGTCAAAGATCGGATGCAGCAATGTTGAAGATTGAAGATTGAAGTTTAGTTAGAATATAGATACACTACACGTTAAGGGGGAGTTTGTTAGAGCATATTCCTATGCTAGCGTGTGTCTCGTGTATTGTATCTAATCTAGAGCATCTGTGTGAGGTTTATGGTCACTGGCCGTATCAAGTGCACCGCCGGACCAGATTATCCGGGCGGACCAGATGGTCCGCAGCTGGTACACTGGCCTGTTACTAAGTGACTATAAATAGCTTGTTAGAGAGAGTGCTTAGGGGTTCTGTCATTTTTGCAACATCTTAACTGTGTGTAAACTGAGTGTGTTTCTCTCTCTACTTGTAATCTCTTTGTGAATCAATAAAGCAAAGCTTTATTTACCTTCTTGTTGCTATCCGATTACTGAATCATGCAGTAGTAAGATCATCTCGTGGTTTTACATTTGGACAGTTTGCTTACGAGGTTGAGGTTCGGATAAGGTTCGGCCGACGTTCATTGTTTCCGAAGTTAGGGTTCGTACATAGTTCGGCGAAGGTTTGTTTATTTCTGAAGCTCAAGTTCGGCAAGGGTTCGTACATAGTTCGGCGAAGGTTCGGTGAAGGTTTGTTTATTTCTGAAGCTCAAGTTCGGCAAGGGTTCGGCATTTCCGTTTCTGTTTGGACAGGGTTCGGACGAAGTTCGGCGAACAGTTTAGGTTCGGGATAGGTTCAGGGTGAACAGTAACCAAAATTTTACAAAATGTCTGAGTTTCAAGCGTTTGCGGCTATTCAAAATTCGGTTCAAGCAACGATGTAAACTATGATGAACTATGATAACGAAATTGGAACAAGTCGGAAAGTTCCTAAATTGCTCAAATTGGAAGATTATCATAGTTGGGTTAAAACGGTTTGAAGCATATGTGGACACAAATGACATTAATATGTGGTTGTCATTTACTGATCAATATTTTTATCCTAAGGATGAAACCGGGGAACCAGTACTTCAAAGAAAAATGGCATCTGAACAAAAGAAAGCATAACAAGCTGAAAAGAAATCATATGGTACTTTGACAATGGTTTTGCCTAAAGAGTTACTACATCAATTTTCGGGTAACTACACATCAAAGAGTTTATGGGATGCATTGGAAAAGAGATGTGAAGGCAATGACCAATATAAGAAAAGTTGTCAGAAGGTTTTGAAGAAGGAATTTGATAGTTTCAAGCATTATCAAAACGAATCAATTCCAAATCTGATTGCAAGGTTCGCTCATTTAATGAGTGAAATGCGTTTGGTGAATCTTACAAAAGAAGAAGTAGATATGAAAGAAAATATTTTGGAGGCTTTGCCAGAGAAGTGGGAGAATTATGTGATGATGATCACTCATGATAAAGAGTATCCAGGATTATCATTTAATAATTTGATTCAAAGAATCCAAGCAAGGGATATGGAGTTAATGGAGAACAAGTCACTTCCTGCACAAGTTCAAAATCCTGCGGTGTATTATGGTGACAATGATTCAACCATGAATGCTGGAAAATCTAATATTCTTAGTTCCGCACCTCCTACAACATTTATTACAGGTAAATCTGAAATTCCTAGTTATTCTGCTGGTTGTACAGTTTATGTTCCTAGTTCTTCGACTCAGAATGCTTTATCTATTCAAACTACCGATGATTATAATGCTTTAATGTTTGCATTGGTATCTTCATATTTCGGGGTTATCACAGGTTCTGTGAATAATGCTGAATTGACAAATGAAGATTATGATCAAATCGATTATGATCATTTGGAAGAAATGGATTTGAACTGGCAATATGCTATGTTGGTTCGAAGAACAAAGAAATTTTTCAATAGAACTTGCAAGAAGAGATTGAATCACGATGGGAAAATCAGTCTGGACAAGTCAAAGATTAAATGTTATAAGTGTTCTGTATATGGACATTTTGCACGAGAATGTCCAAGTTCAACTGAACACAAGCTGAAGTCTGGTCAACATGCTTATTTAGTTATTCATTCACCAGATGAAGTTCACAAGGTTGAGAAGAAATCTATTTCTTTTGATGAAAAACTGACAGACACGTTTTGGCATCCAGATGAATTTACCTGGAATACAGATTCTGAAGCAACAATGAAACATGCTCCATTTACTGTTGCATTGACTACTCGTCATGATGATGATGATAGTATTGACTTATCCTGATTCCAATTCGACAATATCAATGATCAAAGAAGTTAAAGTCGAAGAATCAAAATGTCTTGAATGTATAAAGTTGGGAAATAAGAATGCAACTCTTGTGAAAGATTTTGAATTATTTTCTGGAGAAATTGTAGTCCTCAAGAAAGATTTGGAACAATTCCAGAAGAAATATTATGAATTGGTCCATGTTCGTGAGGATGTTTTGAAAGAAAAGAGTAAGTTGGCAGAAGAATATGAAAAAGCAAAAGCTGAAGCTTTAGATGCAGCACAAGATTTTGAAAATTTGTTTGAAAAGAGTTATCCGGTTCAACAAAAGTATGAAAAAGCTAATGCTCTTGTGATTGAATCTGCTGCTACAATTAAGAAGTTACAAAACAAAATTCATATTCTTCAAGATGAAAATATTCTTTATCGGGATAAAAATGAAGTTATGACAAAAGATGTTGAAATTTACAAGAAGAAAAGAGAATGTGTTCTTGAAGAATTGTTTGCTGAATGTGAGATCCGAAAGTTGCAAATGTATGAATATGATGATCTCAATGCAAAGTTTATCAAGTCACAAAAAGAAGTGTTTGATACTCAACAGGAAATCTCTGAATTGAAGTTGGAAATTTTTGAGTTACAAAGGCAAGTGAAGAATTGCAATTTGTCACCGACATTGATGAATTTCTTATACAAACAGGATCGAGGTGAAGATAGTTCTAAGAAAGATGATATTCACATGGTTCCTCAACCGGTAGATTTATCTGAGGTTACGTCTGCTCCGCTTGATCCTAAAGACGAATTGCATTATTATTCAAAGTTTGTCACTGCATCCAAGAAGAAGAAGTCAAAGTCTAAGAAAAAGGAAAAGTCTTTGGGTGAAGCTCCGAAGTTTAGCTCAAAGTCTATTTTTCTAGAAAATAAACAAGTTTTTGATAAAAGTGCTTCAAGTACTTCCTCTGCAACTGAAGAAGACAAAGTTTTGGTTGAAAAGAATAAACTGAAAGACATCAAAGCTAAATTCACTAGAGAAGCTAAGGGGAGAGATGCTTTTGGTTCTTCTTCAAGTTCATCACAGAATCCAGGTTTCAAACACAAAGGCTTGGGTTATGAGGTCAAGGAAGCACCGGTTCAAGCTAAGAAACCAGAAACAGCTAAGCAGAATTAAAAAGTTAAAGTTCCAAAGAATTCACCTCTTCTGAAAGAAAAATCTTATTATTCTGAAAGGTCATCATCTTCAAGGAGTCCATCTCCTAGGTATGATTCCTATGATGATTTCTTTGATAACTTTGATTCTGAACATTCTTCTGGTATTCAAAATTTAAAGAATTTTTCAAATGTGCTTAAATTTCAAGAAAGACATTGTTATGCATGTCGTCAACCTGGACATCTTGCTGCTAATTGTCCGACGACTGCATACATCCACAACACGGCTAAGTATGTGGATAACAAAGGTCAAATTTTTTATGAACCATGCTCTCCAACAATCAAATCAACTCGTAAGTCTTCTTGGTCTAAATCGAGTACGCCAGTTGATATTGATTCTGGTTCCGATAAAAAATCAAAATCATTCAAAATATGGAAACCAAAGACTATTTCCAAGGCCAACAATGACTATGTTGAAGACACCGGGCGACCTAATGCTGTTGAATTGGGTCGATCCAAGAGTAACTAATGTTTTATTTGGTGTCAGCAGGTATTTCAGGAAGACCTTTCGATGATTGGTAAATTGTTGATTGTGAAATATCTGTGCTAACTTAAATTGAATTTCAAAATCAAATCTTGTTTTCCAAATGCTAAAACGGCAAGTATTCGTGTTGGTTGATCAATTTCTGATTTGTTTTTCACTCCGTCTCATTTTGAGGGGGAGTTTTCTGTTTTTTTTGCCAAAATACAAAAATAGTGTGTTGTTTTTCAATGTTAAAATGAAAATCTATAAATAGAGTTGTCATTTTTAGGGGGGGGGGATTTGAAAAGACAAAAACATTTAAAAAATGAAAAAATCCAAAAACATTGAAAAATGAGAAATTGTATCCGACATGATTAGGAAATGATGGTACATTGGCTTACATCGTCTGGCTCATGGATAAAATATATGAAAAAGCCATAAGACCATTTGATCGATGTGTAAGGTAGGCTCGGCAAATCAAAAAGTATTCAAATGTGATATACACTAAATTTGATGCTTGACCTAGTGGACAACATCTTGATGCATATCTCAAGATATATCAAGAAAAAGATATGTGAAAATAAAATGAGAAGTCACTGTGTATACATGTGTTCATTTTGCAAATATTTAAACTTGTTTGATTTTCTTTATTTTGTCAAACGATCGGACTTTCTCTGCATATCGAAAGATCGACCTGATTGTTGTTTGTTTAACGTTCTGCTTTATTTTCTTTGGTGTTTCGTATAACTCATCGGACTTTCTCTGCGTGTCCACAAGACCAACCTGATTGTTGTTGGGTTATACAATTTCAAATTGTTTTATTTTCTTAGTTTGTTAATTTGAGGCCTTATCTGCGTATCGAAAGATCGACCTTAAGGTAGACGATTTAATGTTCTTATTTCTTTTTGCATGGAACACAGTTGACTATATCATGTATACTATCATTATGTGATAAATCACAAAAATGTGATAAGTAAAACCATATATGTGTATGTCTGATCATGTGGGGTACACTGATCAAAGCATATTTAATCAATACCTTAACATATCCAGATGTTATGAGTATGGTTTTGTCTGAGTTTAAAGTTGGACACATTATATCTGCAATCGAGATGGCTTGTGTGCTTCAATAATTGAAATTGAAGTGTAGTTCAGCATGTTATGTCCAATATGATCCCAAGTTGTGATCTTTCTCACAAAAGACAAAAATAGTGTCTGATTTTGTATTGCATTTACTTTTCATATCAGAAAATACCAAAAAGATTTTAGGTGTGTTTTGATGTAAAGTTTCTAAAAATCAAAAAGATTTTATTTCTTATTTCTTTTTGATTGATCAACACGGTATACATGATCAAAATATCTTGGAGTCTCGAAGAGACGTTTTGCACCAAGATTATTTATGTTGGCAAGTTTCTAAGTGGAAAGAGAACATCACAACTTCAAGTCTTCTGAAGATTGTTGATAAGGAGATTACACACAATGCAATAACGAGTATTCAAGATCAGATTCATCGTCAGGTTGAGGGAGAGTTTGTTTGAAGATATAAGATACAAGTTTAATGAAGGAATTGATACTGCACATGCCGAGAGGGAGTTTGTTGATACCTGATTCCTGATCATCATGTGAAGAATCGAATACAAGACAAAGACATACAAGATTGTTATGGTCCGAACTTTGGGTGAACTCCAAGTTCGGACACCGGCGAACCTGGTCCGAACCTGAGGTTCGGCCCATCGGGTTTCAGCATTATAATAGCATGTCTTGTGTTGTTTTTTGTAATGGTCTGAGAACTTCTTGGTCAAATCTTCTTTGTGTCTCTCTGTGTAAACTCTCTGTGGTCTAATACAAGCTTCATTGTATTTACTCTTGTGTTCACTCTCGTTTTACATTGATTTTGATACGATTGAGTAGACGATCATACGCTCACGCATTTTCAAATTGTGAAATTATACGATCACATTAATTACGGTTGACATAACTGTGATCCTTTAAGCATATCTGGATGAAGATCGGAGTTAAAAGCCCTTACAAAAATATTTTTTTTTAAATTTTATTTTCTTTATTTTCTTTTAGATATAATAAACAAGATTTTACTAACACGTGCTTTGTGACCGGGATAACGCAACTATAAAAAATGGTGACATTACTAAAACACAACTCAAAAATGAAAATGATAAATTACTATGCAATTCAGAACAAAAATACGGAAAGACCGCAATGTTGTGAATTTCTCATGTATAATAATTTTGTTTCCAAAAATATTAAACGACGACCAATTAGGATGGTGAGGAGCAATTAGGACAAACTAGACTCAATGAGGACTAAATACTAACATTTAGCGTCATTTAGGATACTTAGTGAAGACCAGTTATGGTCAGTGAATACGAATTAGGACCAAATATAGTGAGAAGGCCGATTATGCTCATAGGATCGATAAGGACGGAGCATGAAGGAATAAGACTAATGAGGATTGATGATCAAGTATGACCAATTAGATTGAATGAGGACCAATGATACCAATAAGGGTAAATCAGGGTTAGTGATGGTCGATTAAGACCAATTAGGTTCAATTAGGGTCAATGAAGACCCATTAGGACCAATGATGGTCGAATATGCTCGGTTAGGACCAATAAGGATGAATTATGACCTATTGGGTCCAGTTAGGACCGATGAGGGCCAATTAGACAGAATAAGTACCAATATGGCTCAATTCGGGTTAATGAGGAGCAATTTGGCACAATTTGGACCAATAAGGACCAATTATTGTCAGTTAGCCTCAATAAGGACTAACTAGACTCATCGAGGACCATTTACTTTGAAGTACAACCAATTTGAGTCAATTAGGCCTAATTGACCCCAATTGATTATAATTGGTCCTAAATGAGCCTAATTGGTCGTAATTAACCGTAAGCGATCTTCATTTTTTTTTTTTTGGGGGGATAAAGGCAGTGCCCCGGCAAAATTTATTAGAAAGAATAAAAGAATAGAGTTACAAACCAACAGCCAACCCGACACAACCATCGGGACAGCCAAACCCAAAAACGAACATACTAATTAGGTCACGGGTTAAGGCATTGTAGCCCAGGCCAAAATAGCCAAAAGCTAGCCCAACCACCAATACAAATTGGAACCGAGACATGGCCCATAATAATAAAAAAACAATACTCCTCAATATAAATGGGAAAAAAACATGGGATATCAACTACACGCCTACTGCCATCAATGTCAACAAATGCCATAATCATCTATAGTTGTGAAGGAGCTCATATGCAATCGATACACCTCACAAACCCAATCTGCCAATACATATGATCCATCAAAAACAGCACCACCCAAATCCTCACTTTTACCAATTTCTGCAGATTTTATCAGCAACAGCAACAAAATTATTTGCATGGCCCCCATCCCAAAAACCAACTATCATATAAATCTTTAGCCTAGGAGCCAAAGTATAACCTTCATTGGCCCTAATTCATCCTAACTGAGTGTTCACTAGCCCTCATTGGTCCTCATTTTTCAGAAATGACCATCATTGACCTTAATTCAGTCTAGTGGTCCTCATTGAGCGTAATTGGCCCTCAATCGGCCTAATAGACCCTAATTGCCCCTAATTGGTCATATTTGGTCCTCATAAGGCGTCATTGAGCAAAATTGGCCCTTGTTAGTCATAATTGTTCTTCATCATTGACCCTAATTGATCCTCATTGACCCAAATTGACCCCAATTTACCCTAATTGGGCCTCGTGGCTTCGTTGGTCCTAATTGGTCATACTTTATCTTCATTTGTCCTCATCGGTCCTAATTGACCCTAATTGATGTGGATTCAATTAAAATAAATTAATAATATTATTCTAAACTAAATTAAATTATCAAAAATTTCCCCCATCCCAATTTCAACTAAATGGGCAAACTTTAATAACTTCCTTTGTTTCAATTCTTAGGGTTCAATTGTGATCTGGAAGAATTGCCGTTAGTATAAAACTGCATTTTCAAAAAACAGTTACCCTCTATTTCTCTCCAGTTTTCTAATTGGTGATTTAAACCTAAACCTTACTCTCTAATTTCTTACAAATGGCACCCAAATTGAATGGAAATGCTCATCAAAGCCTACTCAACTGTTCTTCGCTGAACATAACGTTGTAGCGTACTTCGAGAAGTCTGATAAGTCAATGCTATTTGATGAAATGAACGATTTTCACAAGAAATCCAACACTCAATTTGCTTTAACTATGAATCCTGTAATATGCAAGCAGAGAATTGCTGAATTTTGGTACTCAGCCAAAAAATCTGTTGATAGCAACGGCGTTGGTAAAGTTCACTCTAGATTCAATGGGTATGAGATTAGTGTGACTGAAGAAATGATCCGGAAGCATCTGAAATTCAATAATGCAAGAGGTGTCCCGATTACAAGTCTGAATTGTACTCTAGACGTACGAAGCAATTAGGTATCGGGGTGACTTAACTTGTGGGACCATCAAAAAGGGACAACTACCCTATGTTTGGCGATATCTTGCTCATACCATTCTCCACTGCCTATCTCATAAGAAAACTGCGTGGGATGAACTTGCTACACCTCAATCATCCGCTTTTCATGGATTGGTAAATGGGCTCAACTTTAACTTTTCAAATATGATATTTGATGGAATGCTGGAAAATCTAAAGCCTAAAAGGATCTTTTACATGTACCCCAGATTCATCCAACACATTCTCAATTGTGAATTTCCATATCTGCAAATCTCTTATCAACATCTTGAACTTAAATCTTTTATAAGTAAAACATTTTCTAACATGCAAGTGAAGAAAACTGTTTTTCTTGGTAAAGAAACATCACACCCTATGCCTAAGGCCATGACTGCTCCTGGTGACAACATTGTTACACCAACAAGTGTTAAGCCCACACCAGACCGACCATCCTCTTCCACTGATATACAAATTCCCACCAAAAGGAAGAGGAAGTCCACATCAAAAAGCACACCTACTCCACAATCACCCAAAAGGAAGAGGACAGGTTTCCTTCACTTAGACCCTCCACAGGACTACCTCATAATGAGGGTATATATCACCTAGGCCACATGAAGTAGATTCCCCAACCCTTTTGCACGGAATATACTACTAGACTTGGTTCAATAACCCAACCCGCATTCTGTTGATAAGGTGACTTGCAGTAGTGATGAAGCAAGTCAGGTGGAAAGGGCTGACACTACTCATGATGTCCCACTTCACCCTGAGGACAGTGCCAACATCTTTAAGACCCAATCCACGGCAAGTGTATCAGTCAGGAAACCTATTCAGGAACCTCTGACTGACAATAGGAATCCCAAGTGCCAAGAAATCATGGGTGCTGAGCATGAACAAGGTTGGCTTGTTTGCTCTTCTTTGCTCAATGATACCGGCAACACACCAGTTGAGAGCAGCAAGACACATACTGAATTGACGGTTCGATGTACAAAACTTAAAAATGAATTGGCAGCTCTCCATGCAATTGTGAGAGCTCAAGGAGACGATATTGAACGATTGAAGGCATGACAATCTGTGAAAGCCACTGATAGGTAAGGTTGTCAACTTTACGTTGAAATGAAATTCACATGTCAAGGTAGATTTAATTCAAAATAGGACTTTGTACAGGGTGTCTTCTTCAGATGTTGATGAAGTTGAACAAGTTGATCCGGTTGAACAAGTTCATCCAGAGGAAGAAGGCCATGTTGATCCGGTTAAACAAGTTGATCCGGTTGAACAACTTCATCCAGAGGAAGAAGATCATGTTGATCCGGTTGAACAAGTTGATCCGGTTGAACAACTTCATCCGGAGGAAGAAGGCTATGTTAATCCAGTTGAACTACTTGATCCGGTTGAACAACTTCATCTGGTGCAAGTGACCACTGATAATCAGATGATCACAAGTGCGATGAGTGATCTGCAAACCAAAAATGTGGAGATAGCTCCTAAAGCTCTATCTTTCATGAGAAAAATGGTGATTAGGAATACTCTTAACTGCACTTGGTTAAAAAGTGCTCCATCTCTGCCCATCATTCCTGTTTTAAAGCCTAGTGCTGCATCTCTGCCCATCATTCCTGTTTTAAAGACTTGTGCTCCATCTTCACCCATCATTCCTGTTTTAAAGCCTAGTGCTCCCCCTGCTACTTCTGAAACAGAAAAGGTTGTTGAAGCTGATGTTGAAGAAGATAGAGTCAAAGACAAGGTGTTTGCAGCTGTTAAAGAGACAAAGCATGTGGAGCCAAAGACTGAACCTCCTGATGAGAATGATTTTTCTGCTGAAGCAATCAGATGGAGGAAAGGAAAATTGGTGATACCCTAGTACTAATCATTGATGATCAACAGGTAAATCTCCCTGAAGATGAGGTATACATGATAAAACATGCACTTGCAGATGCTGATTAAGCTGAACAAATAAAAAGGGATGGAGACATGACCTTGGCATTCAAACTAGAAGGAGACATGCTGCGTTATTCAAATGATAAAGTAATAATGGGTCTGATTAATAAAATCAAGAGAAGGTCTATTGAGGAGAAAATGGCAACGATGGACTCTGAGAAGGAGACAAGAAAAAGAAGAATGGCCACAGAAGTTGACAGGAGATCAAAGCTGAACAAGAAAAGATCAGACTGTCAAAAAATCTTCACAATGCCAAACTCCTTATGAAGTTCACAGATATGATCGTAGCCAGGAGATGGGCAACTCCTGAACAAGTAAATTTAAAAACTGCTAATTAGTTATGTGATATGATGTCCAGGGTTGTTCAAGAGGATGGTGAATTAAAACTGAAGGAGAAGATAGATGCTGATGATAGGCAAGAGAAGATAAAAAGGGAAGAAGAGATACAGAAAATCCTAGAAAACCCTATGACAGAGGAAGAAGAACTCAAGCTTCTAAAATGTTATTTCATTAAGATGAGGAGGGAGGACCAAAAAAATTAATCCTTCTGGTATTAATAGCTTGAGAATCAGATATTCAAATACCATACATGAACAGAACAAAATCTCAAATGAAATAGGTGAACCAATACCACCAGGTGCATTTTCTGATCTGAACAGAACTCTAGCCTCACAACAACTCAGAAGAAACCCTCCTAGAACTAGTAGACTGGCAAAAAAGCCTAAACCTGTAACATTAAAGCCTCTTCCACCAAATTTTAGTACAAATAACTTCACACCCTTTGTACCACAACCTATAATTGATCATACCCTTCCATCTCCATATCCTCACCTAAACAAACCATGAAAACCCTCATCTCCACCCAAGTCACCAAAAAAACCACCCACCAAGAGAATGAAGTCAGTGGCTAAGAAGGGAAAAAGAAAAGTGATCAATGAGGAGGATGAATACAGAGATGTCCATGTTGAAAGGAGAAGAATCATCTCATGGAGGTATGATGATCAAGCCAAGGTATACCTGTTCACAACCAGTTCAGATGAGGTACTAAAGTTTGCAGCTGAAGAAGCTATGTACAACCTCACTGACCATGAGTTGGGTGATGTTAGACAGTTACGTGGTGATATGAAGGGTACGTGTTCACAAGAGGACTCCTTAATGCTGAGGATAAAGATGTATTTGGATGACTTATACGGGGAAGTAGATGAAGCCACATAGCGCAGCATTGACAATCCTGTTTTGACGTTTGAAGTTGATAAGGATGGAAAGTTGGTAGTCTATAGAGCTGATGGGTCATTCACAAGGCATAGTACAGTTCCAGATACATAATGGAGCCAGGCTGACAAAGACCGAATCCATTTAATAATGATAACTAACATGCTTCATGTGGTTAAGAGAAAACAGGTGATCATCTAAGAGTATAAGAAAGAAATGACATATATCACATTTTCACCAGTGAACATGGCGAGACAATTAGAAGCTTAGAAGATGTTCTAAATGGGCTTTCTGAAGATGAGATACGAGATATTGTCAGGTTTGGTGATAGTGATAGCAGAATAGTGACACAGACCTATCATGAAAGTCTCCTATGTCACAAGGCCAAATTTTGGTTACAAGCTATAGAAGAGGAGAACAAGATAGGAAGCGGATGAACTTGGCTGGAAGAAGAGTTGATCCCTGTATTTGTGTACAATTGCATAAGTTGTTCCAGTTTGTATGTTAACATAATTTGTTACAGTTTTATTCATACAGTTTTCATCTATAATAACATACATATTTTCAATGAATTATAGCAAACCTCCATTTTACTCATAACTGTGATCTTACATGAAGTATATATTCATATGTTATGTTAGTATATGTTGGCATTTTGATATGGTGGGATGAGATGATTTATAAACAGGATAAATTATACTTCTTCAATAAATTGGAAGAAGAAAAAAACCGGATGAACTACAATTCCTCAGGAAGAAGAGTTCATGGGGATTGAGAGAAGATAAACTAGAGTTCTTCAGGATGAACCGGGTAAACTAGAGTTCTAAAGTTCTTCAGGATGGTTAACCAGTTCACAATAAAATAAAAATCGCATTAGTTCACAATAAAATCTATTTGTAACAATCAAATTTAGAATAAAATCAACTTTAATGATTGAGATAAAATCTATCTACATTAATGGGGTTAATCAAAACAAAACAGGAGGAAGAGTTAACAAAAACTTTAATATATACAAAGATTTTCATCAGGATCCTATACAAAGATCTATCTAACTAGCTAAGACCTAGAATCCGACATATAGTCTTCATCATCAAAGAAGATGTTGTTGTCATTAGGAAACAACTTTTGACCAGGCGGCAATCTCGGTCCCAACTCGGAGGTGTAGGTGGAATACCTATTCCGGATTAAATACACATCCAGCTCCCCCCCCCCCCCTCTGGTCCCTGGAGATGAAGTTTTATATCCCCTACAACTTCATCAGTGATGAAATCAGCGTACTCAAGCCCATTTGTGATGGACAGAGGTGGGATCCTCCAGTAAATGAGGAAATAGCCAATCGATGTGGGGTTTAGGTATTGCACCATTTGATTCAAATTATGACAATCAAATGTGCGAATGTAGACATAGTCGACATAATCCACCTTTCCCTTCCACACATCCTGGTCGGTGGCATTCCGATGAAAATCGCCGTAGTGATGGATCTTGATAGTGAACCTCCGACCACCTGTAAAAAACCCAAAATGCAGAGTAGAGAGTAAGTAATTAAAAAACATAAAACCCTAAAAATAAAAACCTGCAGGCATTGTTGAGTGAAAATACACTTACTTGGAGTCTTGCCGTAGTAGGGTGCTGGTTTATTAACACCCCTAATCTTCCATTGTTTACCAAAGGCAGCCATTGATCGATCAAAGATTTTTTTAGGAGAAGATGACGATTCTTGATGATCAGGAAATACGTTCGTACAGAAGATTTTGGTGGCAAGGAAGTAGAAATTTAAAGGCGGTCAGGCCACGCTACCAGCTATGGTGGCAAGAAGTGGAAAGGTCAGGCCACGATAACCGTGTATATTTATTACCTTTAGCCACACAAATCATGTTTTTACCGTGTCTATTTATTACCTTTAACCACACAAATTTTGTTGATCAATTATTTTTTATGTGATTGGAGTAATTAAATAAGTTTCGTTAAAATATAACCAATTAACACTTCTGTCTCAATGGTTCTTTTTAATCTTGTAGTGTGTTCCTTTCTTTTGACTGACTCAGGTTCAAGCCTTGTTTGCTACATTTTATAATTGTTTAATTGACTAATAGTGTGATGACATGATTTATAAACTTGATAGATTTTACTTCTTCAGTAAATTGGAAGAAGAACAAAACCGGATGAACTAGAATTCCTCAGGAAGGAGTTCATCTGGATTAAGAGCAGATGAGCAGAACCGGATGACATTTCTAGACAACTATTTGACTGCCTTGGCGGACTAAGATGATTTATAATTAAACAGGATCAATTTTAGTTATTCATTAGAGAAGAAGAAGAATAGAACCGGATGAACTAGAGTTCTTCAGGATCAAGAGTTATTCAGTAATAGAACCGGATGAACTAGAGTTCTTCAGAATGAACCGGATAAACTAGAGTTCTTCAGGATAACCCGGATAAACTAGAGTTCTTCAGGATGAACTATATGTAATAGAACCAGATGAACTAGAGTTCTTCAGGAAAACCGGATAAACTAGAGTTCTTTAGGATGAACTATATATACTATAAATAACCAAAGTTGTTATTTATGTTCCTCGTCTATTGGATATTCCTATGTATTTAAACTCATTATCTAGTGAATTAAAATCATTCTGGTTGAATACAATTCTTTATACACTACTATTTAGTCACACAACCTAATATATGTAGAAGACAACCAGATGAACTACAAATTTTCAGGAAGAAGAATCAAAACACACATCGGATGCATAACACATAAACAGTTACATATATAATCCAAAAGATGTCATATCCATTAATTAATTACAAATATATATAATAAAAAAAACTACATATAAACTTAAAACATGCTCCCACTAGAGAAATTGTATGAATCGTCCTATCGGCTTGTTCTCCATGGGTAGCTACCTTCAGAGGAGGTAGGGGTCGAAATCGTTCAAGTCATAACCTAGGTCAGACACCATTTGACCTAGGTCATCGAACGAGAAGGAGGTAATGTCCACCTCGTCGAAGTAGCGAGACCTCCTATCGATGTATTGTATCCGACCACTGAGCCTCGCAATATACCCTAGGTGATAGATCACCAAAGTAAACAGACTAAAATCTTCTTCCCATGTTCAAGAAAAATAACCAAATCAGGGATGCGAATTCCACATTAAACCATTTGAATTGCAGTCATTTAGATTATTACTTACCGTATTCGGGGATATCTTCCACATTCAGAGGACGCAAATGCCACATTTTCAGAGAGTGGTGATAAACCAAAAAACAGAGAGCTGAGAGAGATAACGGCGTATATGGTGATGATCAACAATTATTTAACTAATTATATGATTTATACCCGAAACTCGAGGTGGTAGAGAAAGATTTGACCTCTAGTAATCATATATATCCGTCGTCGCCACAGATAACTAATTAAAAGTGGCTACTATTTAGTCACAGTCAATATATGTGGCCATAGGTAATAGATTTTTGTCACTCACAACCTACTATTTTGTCACACAACCTAATAACAGTGGCCATATGTAGTAGCTTTTAGCCACATAACTAAGTAAAAACAGTGGCCAATGCTCACATTTAGCCACGCATAATATATACTTAATAGTTTTGTTTTTTTTATTTACTAAGTAATAAAATCTCTCTTCCGTCACACAATATTATTTAAGCGTGGCCATACATTCCTTTTTGGTCACATGAATAAAAAATCATAAAAATTATGTGGCCGTTTGGTGCATTTCACCACTCTTTTTTAAGTGTGACAAATAAGTGCCACATGTTTTTGTAAAACAGTGGCTGAAGCCACTGCACTTGATTGTTGTTTTCACATAAACAAAAAAAATACATGGCTAAAAGGGTCTAAAGGCTATATATTTGGCCACGGGTACAAAATATGTGTGGCTAAAACTAGTGTTTCTTACCTTTAGCCACATTTTTTTTAAACCGTGGCTAGGTGTTTTCAAAAAAACCGTGGCTAAAGCCACTTTTTGACATAACGTGTCCTTAGCTTAGAGATTGTCCCTTATTATCATAACGTACTTATCATCGCATAAAATCACCAACGAGCCGTTGAGTCAATTGTGTCGTGAAATTAAACCAATTACTTAATTATTTATTTATTTACTTTCTCTATCTCATCTAGTCGTCAAGGTCATCCTCAGGTATAACCGTCTCGTTTCGTGGTGTCTTTGTCTATTCCTATCTCTTGAATCGGGTGAGTATTCATAACCCCTTTTCTTTTACTGTTTTGGGGTGCAACATGTACGCTATCTGAACGAACTCTTTATACTTTATTGTAAAACTAAATGTGATCTATGTGATTACTATGTGTATACTTGTATGGTTAAACTTGTGTCGATTATTGCTCTGAACGATTAAACAATGTGAACGATTGAACGATTTGAACTCTAGAACGATTTGACGTATCTCATTAACTCAGCGGGGTTACAATACTAGATCTATTGGTATGGCTGTGGAAACCCACTTGGCCTGCCTTGGCTTGGGCACCTTGTGATTGAAAGCCTAAATGCCGACGGCTTGAGTGCGTCGCTTATTATGTGCTTTGATTCATTTCATGCTTATCATATTTAATTACACTTAACACATTTAATCGCATGTTTTACATCTATATTAGTACGCTACCCTTATGTTTACTCACCAACTATTCGTAATTGACATTTATTTTGTACATGTTGCAGGATATGACGTTTGATGATTCTATTGATGACACCTTAGGATGCATGCGGACATAATTGTGACCTAAACCTGACAAAATTATTTGTTGCCATTGATGTATTTTCTTTTGGATTATTGTGTATCAATTTGATCGGGATAAAATGGGTTGATTAACAATATCGTAACATTTCATTAGTGTTGTGTGCATCTGGACAATCATCACGTCCCGACATATTCCGCCGTCAGTCGGGTGTGACAAATATGTTGAATATGCACCCGATTGAACTATAACCCAATGAGCTTGTACGATACCAAAATCATTGCTTGGCCTTTCTTAACGTCTCTTGTGTTCCCTTGAACTTTTTTTGGGCTTATTGTCATGTGGATAAATAAATGATAATCATCAACTATTTGTGATCATCTCTCATGTATTAAGCTCACTATGCCAATGGGAAGTTCTTCCGTTTCGGGTGTGTGTGATCAACACTTCCTAGCGTTCTTGAAAATGCATGTATGTTTTCATGTGCATCGTATAAAAGTTGTATGTTATTGGCAATCGATCGGTCCACGCAAGTTTTTCTTTTTCATACCACTAAATATTACCATCACAAAAGTATCGTAGACTTTCACGTAAAGTTCTTTTTAGGCATATTTAACTACTCGTTATACTCATGACTAGTCATGAGCATTCTCGTATACTAGTTGACGTATTGTAGAAGTGCACTTTTGTGATGACATAAAATACTTTTACATGTAACATCCAAGATTTTTTAAAATAGTCACACTTTATGTCCATATCATAACTTTTTGTATCAATAGTTCTTCTTTTACATGCACATTCTTCTTAACAGATCATCATGGAATATTGGATTATTAGTGAAACAATCTTGCACGAGAGGATTATGTGCAGCTTCATGATCTCTTTATACTATATTTCTTAAGCTTGTGGTATTTTAAAGTTAAGGAAACAATGTTGCTTAAAAACTTAAAAGAGAGAAATTCAAAGTTATGCACATTATTAGATGATGAATCGTCCAAATTTGATGATGAAATTTGGTTGAGACACATGGCTTAAATTTTGAGAGAGAATGATTATTTATATAAAAAAGATTAATTAATGGGTAAGGATAAATATACCAAGTTATTTTGATAAATGTATAACCTTTTGTAAAATAAGCTTAATAATGAGGTAATTATTATATTTTTCTTAAAAATCTCATTTCTCACTCTTATCTTTATTGGGTAGTTGTTTTATTTTCATATAATTTTTACAAAAGGCTTTTTATAAATATTATTTATTTTTTTAATAGCAATTTATTAAAAAACTCTAGCAAGTTTCTTTTTATTACAATTTATATAAAATATTTTTTATTACATATTATAATATACTTAAATTTTTATTACATATTATAATATACTTAAATTTTTATTTATTAATAAAATATAAAAAAATTAAATATTTAATTATTACTAAAATACAAATGAATTAAATATTTAATTAGTTTAAGGGTAAATAAAAATAAAATAATATAAAAAAGACATATGTAATCATTACATCATTATTACATGATTGGTACATTTAATAAAGCATTGAAAATAAAAAAGAACAAGTTAGAAATTTTAGTCAACATCTTGATACATTTAGTAGCACCCTTAATTAATTGGTTCTAGGGACTTAAACCTGATTAACCCGACCGACTCTATAACCCGAATAAAAAATTAAGGTAGGGTCCAATAGAATCAAAACAGTGTAATCAAGTTAACCCGAGAACCCTAAATTGTATTTGGAGTCGGGTCTCATGTTGAATTAAACAAGTTGAGTTTCGGGTTAACCCGGATAGTAGGTGATTTAGTTTAAAATTATATGTAACGAGATGTTGACCACCCTGCGCGTTGCAGCGTGGTTGAATTTCTATACTGAACGAAAGTCAAAAAGTTAAGTGGTCTAAAATATAAAAGTTTAAAAGTCTCGTGGTGAAAGTATAAAACTATAGAAGTATACTAAAAGCGAGAGTAGAAACGTTAAAAGTTTTATGTCAAAAGTTGAAGACAAAAAAACATTAAAACAAAAATAAAAACTTTAAAAGTTAGAGGGTTAAAAAGTTAAGGAGTATAAAACGTAAAAGTTTAAAAGTCTCGTAGTGAAATTATAAAACTATAAAAATATACCAAGTTAAGGGGTATAAAACGTAAAAGTCTAAAAGTCTCGTGGTGAAAGTATAAAACTATAAAAGTATACTAAAAACGAAAGTAGAAAAGTTTAAAGTTTCGTGGCCAAAGTAGAAGAAAACAAAACTTAAAAAAAAATTAAAAGTTATAGGGTAAAAAAGTTAAGGGGTATAAAACGTAAAAGTCTAAAAGTCTTGTAGTGAAAGTATAAAACTATAAAAATATACTAAAAACGAAAGTAGAAAAGTTAAAAGTTTCGTGGTCAAAGTAGAAGAGAACAAAACTTAAAACAAAAAAAAAATAAAAGTTAAAGGATACAAAACGTAAGAGTATAAAACACATGTGGCCAAACTATGAAAATCAAAAGTTTACTATTTTTTTAAAAAAAATTATAAAAGTTTAAGGGGTAGAAAGCGTCAAATCCCCAAAGTAATGTGACCAAACTATAAGAAATAGAAAGTATACTATTAATATTCAAAATTTCAAGTATAAGAAAACAAAACTTAAAACAAAAAATATACTTTAAAAGTTAGAGATAAAAAAGTTAAGGGGTATAAAACGTAAAAGTTTTATAGTGAAAGTATAAAACTATAAAAATATAATAAAAACGAAAGTAAAAAAGTTAAACGTTTCGTGGCCAAAGTAGAAGACAACAAAACGTAAAACAAAAAAACTTTAAAAGTTAAAGGATACAAAACGTAAGAGTATGAAACATATGTGGCCAAACTATGAAAACCAAAAGTTTAATATTTCGTTAAAAGAATTGTAAAAATTAAAAGGGTAGAAAGCGTCAAAGTCACAAAGTATTGTGATTAAAATATAAGAAATGGAAAGTATATTATTAATTTTTAAAATTTCATTATTATATATATAATTTATAGGGATTGAATAGATGAATATATGAGGAAACCAATTAGCTTCTTTGAAAACAACCTGAATAACGTGTGTTATTGTGTTAATGTTGAATTTTGAATTTCCTACATTTTTTGTTCGTCTGAAATTTTGAATTGCAAAACCATATATGTTAAATTTTTTAATTTTGTCCGTTACTAGGGAAAGTGGTTGGGTAACACATGATCTGGGTTTGTGTGTAAAATTATAAAACCAACGGTGGCTACCACGTCACCTGCCAAATGAGGTGAACAATCACGAATGATGGTTTTCACCTGCTAAATCTATGACATCAGAAAACAACCGACAAATCCAGCTACCACCAGTCCACTCGGGCATCTATGACATCAGAAAACAACCGACAAATCCAGCTACCACCAGTCCACCAGGGCCGGCCCTGGGCCTGGGCCACATGGGCTACAGTCCAGGGCATCAATCTAGAAGGGGGCAACATAGTTTTATTTTAAGCCCATTAGTGTTAGTGAGCAGAGTTTTATTTTTAGCCCATTGATAATGTTGTGGGCCTGTGGTTGTCGAACAAAAAAAAAAGGAATTACGTAAGTCTCGCTGGGAATTGGGAAACCAAACGGCGAAGTTATTCTCCAGAGACTCCACTCACGGCGATTCATTCATCTCCTCCACACTCCATTCGATCATCTCTGCTTGACTCACTGCTTCCAGTTTTGACGTTTTTAATCATCAATTGGCAATTGCTTGACTGCTTGACTGCTTCCAGTTTGTCGTTTGATCATCAATTGCGTGATCATCAATTGCGTATTGTGATTTGCGAACTGTGAGAGACTGAGAGTCTGCGACTGCTTGTCTGCTTCGGTGAATCGGTGCTTCCAGTTTGTGACGTTTTCTCGATAATCAATTATGATTTGCAAACTGCGATCTCCAGTCGACACTCGGTGCTTCCATTCCATCAGGTGATACTGTTCCATTATATCTTCTTTTAAATATATTTTGTCATTGATATCATGCCCCCTCGTGTACAACCATCTGGTGCCCAAAATAGAAAAAGGAAAAAACAACAAGAAAAACTTACCCAATCTTTACAAGGATCTTTAAAAAAATATTTTAGGCATGAAGGTAATACTAGTGGAGAAAACGTTGATGAAAAGAATGTGGAAGACAATAATATTAGTGAAAATAATGTTGATGAAAGTAATGGTAATGAGACTAATGTTGATGATAATAATGTTGAAGACACTAATGTTGAGGAAAATAATGTTGATGAGAATGAAAACGAATTTGATACAATGTTTGAAGATAATGAAAATCAAAACCCTATTGAAGAAAATAATGAAAGTCATAAAAATTCTTGTGATAATGGAGCTAATTGCAATATTTTTGATGTGAGAGTTTGGGATGGTTTAGATTCAAAAATGAAAGATTTACTCGCAATTAAGTGGCCAGTTAGAGAAACTAATCTAAGTTATCCAAAAGATAAGTTAGGTAGACATTTCTCTTGCTCATACTATATACGTACGCTACGAAATTGTGATATTGTTTGATACGGTATATGAGCAGGCCCGCATCCAAGCTCCTACTCGGCCCACTATCCATTTATTTATTTTAACCTAGTTTCTTTTTCTTGTTTTGCAAGTTTATATTTTCCTATTTAAACCTTTGATGTGTTTCATTATTGGTTGGTTAAGATTTTGATAATAAAGTATTGTCTTTGGGGTTTATCCAAAGGGTTTTTCTAGAGCCGGTTTTGGCTTCTAGGTTTCTTCTTGACATAGATCAAGGTTGTTTATCCGCTTCCGCTATCATTTGGCATCAGAGCCATGGCCGAATATCGGATGCATCTTCATGATCATCAGCGTACATTCGCCGCCGGAGGCAAAGAAGATCATCATCGAGATCCCCGAGTTGTGGAGGACCGTGATCAACCTCGTAGATTCGCCGCCAGAGGCAACGAGGAAAATCACTCTTATCCACGATATGATGAAAACGGAATCGAACCGGATGTAAAAGAATGTTTGTTGATCCAAACGCTTCTGGATTGGGTTACTCTTCTGTCGCCCGCATCCGCATAACACGTGCATTCCGCGCCACCCGCGCCATTCACGCCATCCTTCCTGCAAGTTTTATCGGTTCCGTCGCCATCTGCAATGTCAAATAAGTCTAATCTGGTAAAAGGAATTTCCTACTATCTGCAATTCGATCCTTATGGATGTTCCCTATATTTAGGATTTCAAAATAGGATGATTATTATTCTTTGGAATGAATTATTAATTGTTGGAAGGAATGAGAATAATCTGATGTGTTCCGCACGATTTGGCATGTTCAAATTAGAATTCTATTTTGAATTCACTTTTGTTAGGGATCTAAGGAGTTTAATACGTGAAGGATTCTCATCCAATAAATGGTCATCAAATTGGGAGTCAAGAAAAATCACCCCCTTCGACTTTTTTGGGATATCTACCAGTAGTGGTTTTAACGATCTTTTTGGGTCTCTAATAAATGGGAGATTTTCAAATTTTGTATTTAAATCAAAAGATTTCGTTGATCCCGTTTTTAAACTTTTGAAACTTAAGTCGGAGGAATCACAGGATAATATGTCATGTTTCATTTATTCTGGACGAGGTGTCTACATGAAAATTAGTGATGATCTTTTGGACTTTTTTAAGACTCGAGGACGAGTCTTTTTCGGACAGGGGGAGAAGGAGAAGGATAAGGGAAGATCGGGCAACCCTATAGACTCGGGACCCGTCTGTATGCATTCTATTTTCTTGAAGCCGGCCCAAGCTATGTGTGAAGATAATCTTGGTGTTAAAATATTTGTCGTGAAGTTGTTGAGAAACGGACGCCAAGATGTTCCGTTCGATCCAGGCGGGTCTAGTGGGTTTGATCAGACGTTATAACTCGAGGACGAGTTTTTCTAAGAGGGGGAGAATGATACGGTATATGAGCAGGCCCGCATCCAAGCTCCTACTCGGCCCACTATCCATTTATTTATTTTAACCTAGTTTCTTTTTCTTGTTTTGCAAGTTTATATTTTCCTATTTAAATCTTTGATGTGTTTCATTATTGGTTGGTTAAGATTTTGATAATAAAGTATTGTCTTTGGGGTTTATCCATAGGGTTTTTCTAGAGCCGGTTTTGGCTTCTAGGTTTCTTCTTGACATAGATCAAGATTGTTTATCTGCTTCCGCTATCATTTATAGATTTTATTTCCTTTAATGCAATTTGAAGAAATAATAAAATTCCAAACTTCACGGCCAACATAGAACCCCAAATATTCTAACTTCCAAAAATCACGGTGTTCAAGAATTGAAAACGAAAAGTTAGTTGATATCCCAAAACTTTCGAACGTGATATTCTTGTGTGGGATATTGTTATTTTTTCTTTCCTTCCCTAGTGACGACAATGTGTGGCCAATTACACCCCATAACTTACGGCCACCAAAGAGGGGTTGAACCGAAAACAAACTTTGTTTGTTCCTGTGCTCCATTGATACACAAGTCACGAGAGGTGTATAAACCCACTTAGGTCGATCTAGCCTCCATACCATCGAGCATGACGGAACCGATGAAAGCTGCTGGAAGGTTGGCGGGTGCGAGTTTTTTTGGTTGCGGATATCTTCCAACGCAATTAATATCCGATCTGAATTCCAAAAATTGAGACAAATATTGCACAACCATGAGCAAATATCTTCGATCCGAAGAAATCGTCTCATGGACCGTAAACTTAGCCTCAAGATCAACACCGTCTTTTTCTTTCACTTGTTCATCCATTTCTACCGGTTGTTTGTCTTCAATAGTGGTCCAGCCCAGAAGCTTTTGTATCAACAAACATTCCTTCTTGTCGGGTATAATCCCATCTTCATCAAATATGGGTCCGTCTCTATAGATTGGTTCAAGGAACCGAGGGTGGGGATGGCTGAAAGGAGGTGATGGATAGATAATGCTACAATTCTCAGGATACCCCTCCTCCTTACAGATCTCATCCCAGATGAAAGTCTTTAAGTAGGTTTCCCAAAAAATGTAACCATCGCCGTCTTCAAGATGCTCCTCTTTCCCAACGGCCTCATCCCAGATGACACCCTTTGGGTCAGTTTCCTGGATCTTGCGATCTTGTGAATCGAACACGATTTTATCACTGCCTCGGTCGACGATTCGGTGAATAAAATGGTAGTTCTCTTCACGCAGAGCCATTTGAGAACCAATAGCTCTGATACCAAATGATAGCGAAAGCGGATAAACAACCTTGATCTATGTCAAGAAGAAACCTAGAAGCCAAAACCGGCTCTAGAAAAACCCTTTGGATAAACCCCAAAGACAATACTTTATTATCAAAATCTTAACCAACCAATAATGAAACACATCAAAGGTTTAAATAGGAAAATATAAACTTGCAAAACAAGAAAAAGAAACTAGGTTAAAATAAATAAATGGATAGTGGGCCGAGTAGGAGCTTGGATGCGGGCCTGCTCATATACCGTATCATTGTTGATCGAAAATGGTTGGCATACTCAAAAGAGGTTGATAAAGTATTTTGTTTTTGTTGTAAGTTGTTTAAAACTGCCATTTCTAGAAGTCAATTAGGAAGTGAAGGAACAAATGATTGGAAACATCTTGGTGAAATTTTAAAGCAACATGAAAATAGTTCAGAACATATGATTAATTTAAGAACTTGGTCTGAATTGCGGTTAAGGTTAAATACGAATCAAACAATTGATAAAGAGTTACAAGAACTTATTAGAAAGGATACCGAACATTGGAAAGAAGTTTTAGTTAGAATAATTGTTGTTGTTGAATGTCTAGCAACATATAATATGTCGTTTCGTGGTACAAATGAAAAGCTTCATGAAAATTCTAATGGAAACTTTTTAGGAATACTTCAAATGATTGCAAAGTTTGATCCCGTAATGAATGAACATTTTCTTAGAATTGAAAACAAAGAAATTCATTACCATTATCTTAGTCACAAAATTCAAAATGAATTGATTGAAATGTTAGCATCTGAGGTAAAAAATGCAATAATTAAAAAAATCAAAGAGGCAAAATATTTTTCGGTAATTCTCGATTGCACCCCCGATGTAAGTCACAAAGAACAAATGACTTTAATTATAAGATGTGTTGATATGTCTAGTGCACCTATAAAAGTAGAAGAGTATTTTTTAGAGTTTCTAGTCATAGATGATATATCGGGTTTAGGTCTTTTTAATGTGTTACAAGAAGTGCTAAAATCTCTTGATTTAGATATAAAAAATGTGAGAGGACAATGGTATGATAATGGATCTAATATGAAGGGAAAACACCAAGGTGTACAAACAAGATTAAAAAATATAAATCCTAGAGCTTTTTATGTTCCATGTGGTTGTCATTCTCTAAATTTAGTATTGTGTGATATGACAAATTCTTGTCCGGTTACAGGTTACGAGTTAAATTTTTATTTATTATTTTTAAAATACCGGCTAACTTAACCTTTATAACCCAAAAACTGATCAGGTTGACCCAATTCACAACCCTAAATACCTACTACAAACTTGACCCCATCTCGAATGAATATCTCGCCTATTCGGTCAAGCTGGTACTTAATAGTTAACACATGGCCAATGCACTGTGCTGAATCCAGTCCATGAAGTATCACTCAAATCATTTTCATAAATACCCCAAAGTTCAAAAACCAAATATATCATCAACACCTAAGCCACATAAACAAAATTACATCTTTTTGGTCTCGTCTTGGTCTTCAGGATCACGAAGCGTACCAAACATCCAGTCCATCCACACCGTATAATGCCCGTAATTATGACGATAAGTCGTGTGATGAATCGTGTGGTATCCTGCACCCATCACCGGCCAGATCTTCCCGTGTACACAATCATGAATGTTTGCAGTCCATATCGCTTCAATAAACAATAACGCAATGTGGGTCGTGAAATGTGTCGGCACTAGAAATAGCGCAATCACATGCGGTACTGCTTGCAGTATCCCATCTATAGGATGGAATGCCAAACCTGACACACAATCATCGTACCGGATTTAGTATCAAAGACGCTGTTTTCAGTAACTTTCATGCGTGTCTTAAAACACTATAATTACAAAATCAAGAGCTCAGTTTCCTACGGGAATTTGGGATGCCAAATTTTGTATTACTAGAAAAACTATATTTGTGACAAATATTTGGGATTCCATTTGAAATCTCCTTATTGACTTGTTGACTTATTGGCTTTTTGAAAAGCCAATAAGTTAAAAATATTCTTTGACTAATCTAAAGGCACTTTTGATTTTATCTTTTTGAGGAGAAACTTCTTTTCAAACTCTTTTTGACTTTTTGAAATGAAAATTATTAATATACACACCATTTTTATCCAAAGACCTCATCACTTCCTCCCCTTTTCGTAATTTTCATTAATAAGATAAGTAAACATTTTCTAAAAACAACTTATTGATTTTTCCCACCACAAAAGCTAATCCAACCAATTTTTTAAAAACTTATTTTGAAAAAGTCATAAGTAAATAAGTGATTTTAGCTAAAAGCACTTTTACATTCAAATAAGCACTCCCAAACATACCTAAAATAGCACCAAAAGAAAAAAAGGAGCAATTTTATTTAAAGGTTGTGTCGCAAATGAGTCGGACAATCCTATTTTTATTCGTAATTGGCCTCTTGGTTTAATGGCATGGAGAATGATAGTTAGAGTTGGTGCCTCTTGAGGTCACGGGTTTTATCCCGAGTCTGGGAGGTTTTCCCACTGTTTAATCTTGGACTGGTGAAATAATGATGGTGTGGCTGTTGTACGATCGAGCTTCCCTTGATCGGGGACGTGTCAGCAGATCAACTTTACTTATTCTAGTTGTGAACGAGTTGGTATAAAAAGAAACATACCGGCAAAAGGTGAAAGTGTGTTTTGTTTGTTGTAGATATGATGAGTTGCATGAAGGTACTTGTACAAAGGTTTGATGTCATGCAACTCTCTGTGCATCCAGTAGATGCCGAATTCGACAAGTACGAGATAAAAACACAAATTTAACGAGTACGAGAACCATCCGACATCACTTATCCGTGAAAAACATCTGGTCCATCCGTTTTCGACCATGTACTCCGAGACCGTGGGAAGAGCACAGTAGACAGGCATGGCCTTCATTGCAACATATATCTGTAGAAGCATTGCTTTTCTGGAAGGGATAGCATCTGCAAACCAATATATCCAAGCATAATTTGATAAACAGCATAACAGCAGAATCTATGAATCAGATCAAAATTAATCCACTACCCACAATACAAAACCGGGTCCACATGTTGATGTTCTAGCTGAGGTTTTAACTTAAGAGAACTCATTATATGATCTAGATTGCAGCTTGTTTTGATCTCAATGTCTAAAGCTGATACTTGACTCCGAATAGTTTTAGAAGTTTAAGCTTGACTATTTGTTATTATGTTATTTAACTATTTTTAATGTATTTATTTGAACAATTTTTTACACATAATTATAATTTGATAAGAGTACTCACAACCCATTTGGCATAATTTGCTTGTCTTTATAATTGAAGGTAAAAGCTATAAAACCATTAAAATAATCCCTTTATCATGTTTCTTAAATTTTATCAAAGGTTTTTTGGCCCAATGGTATCTTGATGTTGGATAAGGTTTTGACTTTTCAAGTTGTGAGGGTTCAAATCTCTGTGATGAACAAAAAGAATTATGTTTAGAAAAAAAATGTTTCTTAAATCTTTCTTTCTCTTTAAAATTTAAGAACTAAATTTAAGATGTCTATAGTGAATTGATACATTTACCAATCCATTGTTCACACCATATAACAACTATTTGTCATCGCCCACCAAAACTCTCCCATTTCAAGCTTCTTTTTCATAAAACTTTTATTCATGTTCAACATTTTTTCAACTCTTGTGTCGTAAATGTTGAATTTTATTTATTAGTTTATTCTAAAATTTTAGCTATGAAAAAAATCTTGTATATTAGTATAAAAGATTAAATTGTCAAAACCTTGTAACATTTATCAGATGAATATAGTTTATTCTATAGTTTTTAAATCATTGGCATTTTTTAGATGGACCCGCATTGACCCAAACCCACATATTTCTAATAAAACCTCATATTCTAATAATTTGGTTGTTTTTAAGGTGCCTCGTCGACCCGAACCCGAACTAAAAGGCCATGTTTGTAGATGGACTCGCGTTAACCCGAACCGTTCTATTAAAATCTATAGTAAAATCATTTTTAGAAGAAAATAATAAGAAAAAAATATATTAAAGAAATAATTATAAAAAGAAAAAAAATAGAGAGAGAGAGATAAGGATGGATGAATGGTATGTTGGAAGTTTTTAGAAATTAAGAGTTAAATTTAAAGTATGATAATTTTTAGTTAAATTAGAGCATTCACGGTAGGTTCTCTAAAAAATATGTGAGTATAAATCTCTCTCATTTCAAGCTTCTTTTTTATAAAACTTTTACTCATACCATATATTATATAAATAAAACATTTCATTGCTTTAATTATTTGAGTATACTTTCTGTTTTTCATTGGTTGGTGTTCTTAATAGCATTCCTCTCGGGCTCTCAAAAACTGCTTCATGTAAATTGAAATATATTTTGCTTTTTAACAACCATGTATAGTAACTATTCCATCTAACTAAACTTTGTATATATAAGGATTTGAACTCTCACCTCCTTTTATTAAGGGCAATCATCATGCTACTACGCTACAAAACTGAGCTTTTAAATATAGTTTGTAACCTTTTCGAAAATAAAAACACCTTCATGTCACCCTGCCCAAGTGAGTTTACTAGAGAAACCAACCAATTAGTGGTTATAGAGAAACCCAGTGATGTTACTAGAGAAACCCAATTTCTACGGTCGTTTTGTCCAAAACGGTCGTTTCAGGCAAAACAAGATGACGTGTCGCGACGACGATAACCTTAAAATTCATAGGGGCCCCATTTTCCACAAATCGTATTGAAGTCGTTTTGTTTGAAACGGTTGTTTTGGGGTCTTTTCATATGAAACGGTCGTGGGAAATAGGTATATATCAATTTGATGGATGGATATATCTACAGCCATTATTTATTGTATCAAATATATTAATTTTTTTAATTTATTAGAAAAAATAATTTATAAATTTTATTATTTAATTATTTAAAATCATTGCTATTTAATATAAGAGATGGTTAATATTTTATAGGGGAGAAAATGACAAAAAAAAAATTACGATGAGAATAAATGCTTTGATGACACGTAAGGATGGCAATGGGGCGGGTTTGAGACGGGTTTGAGTAATCCCAACCCCATACCCAGTTATAAAAGTGTGTTTTATACCGGAAAACCCGTCGGGTTTCTAGCGGGTATTTACCCATCGGGTATCGGGTATACCCGCGGGTTTCGGGCATGCCTATCGGGTGTATATCGGCCAACTATTAATTTTTATTTATCACAAATATATAAAATACCTCAAGTAACTAAACATATATAAATTTAATAATATGTAAATTAATGTTTTTAACTACGTAACTTAGTATTATAGATACAAATAAAAAATAAATAAATAAATTCATACAATATATACTTAAAATAAACAAAGTTAATAAAGAAAAATATAGTGGGTATATAATCGGGTAAACATGTATATATTATCGGGTAATCGGGACGGGTAAGCGGGTATATAATCAAATCCCATACCCGACCCATACCCATGAAAAAATTCACAAACCCATGAAAAAATTCACAAGTAATCCCATACCCTATTACCCGACCCCATACCCGTCCCATGCGTGTCGGGTTTCGGGTTTTCCCGTCGGGTTCGGGTTTCATTGTCATCCCTAATGACACGTGATAAAATAATATAGTCTTTTATTATAAAAAAGTTATGAGTTTTTAGAAAAAAAAATAAAGTGACAGAAACATATTAACTTATAGATTGAACCGTTATTTTCAATAGTTGATAACTTGATATAGACAGACAATTTAACAAAAGCCGTTTTCTTCATTTGTCATATTTGTCGGACGTCCCATCATGCAAGAACCCTCAATAAAACGATTGTGTAGGAAACCGGCCTTATCCCATCCATCCTATTCGTGTTACTGTCTTGAAGAGGATATTATGATGGTAAACTAGTGATTCCTTGATTAAAAAACTTATGACTTCAAACAATACAAGATATATGTAATGTAATTTAGCTGTTAAAAAACAAATATTAGTTTGCTTCATAGCAAATGATGGGTTTTGGGTTCAAATTCTTAGTTATCATGAAATTGTGTGGTGCGTATAAGATTTTTTTTAATAGCAATATCTTCGTCACGTTTCGGATCAACTTGTCACTTGGATTATAGTCCAATGGTACTATGGTAGGAGAGAATGTCCTCTTTAATAAAGAGCTAGGTTCAAAACCTTGAAGAGATTTAATTTAGAATAATTATATAATTTAGAAATAGTGTAAATAGATGTGTTAGCCGTTAAGCGATCTTTGTGTGAAAAACAGAGAAGAGACAAGAGAGTGGTAGCATTCAAAGGAAGGGAAGAAGATTTTCAATTTGATTTAGTATAGCTGTTTAGGTAGTTTGATGAATAAATTTAAAATATTATTTAGATAGGTAGTCTATATCAGAGAAAGTTTAGTTGACTACGTTTCATAAATAACTACTCAATGATTCTTCAAACATAGGGATCGACGGGTCACTCCGAAAGGTTTCGTCATACTTATGTTTTGAGAAGTTGTTATATAGCATCTGCAACATATATTTTTTATCACTATCTTTATAATTCTAAAAAATATATTTATTTGTAAAATTTAACAAACTTTAAAAAACATTTTACATCGCTCTTATATTTTAACTAATTAATTAAAAAAAGTTTAAGTAATAACAATTCTTAGAATATATGGTATAATTCTTTAAAATTATATGAGTGATTTATGATGTAAATTATGTGTAACTAATGATGGACAAATGAAAATTATTAATTTCAATATTTTTTAATTATTTTAATTTTGTTGTCACTTAAGTTATAACATAGTAGTAAGAGACGATGTTTCTTTTGTTGAAAACCCAAGATCAAAACTTAAGAGTGATAAATAATGGTGTTAATTAGCTGTTAAAAAAATTATATTAATTTTGTTTGAATCATTCTTTGTCTTTTTTAATATTTTAAAACATTTTATTCTTTGTCTTAAAACAATAACACATTTAGGCTATCCGTAGTGGTGGGGATGAAATGGGGGGGTTATAGGAGCCATAGCGTCCCATCGTAGTGGTGGTAGCGCCCATGGCGCCGGTGGAGAAGAGGGGGGAAGGCGTTAAGAACATGACGCTGGAGAGGGGATTTGATGAAGATGGCGCCCGGGGGGCGGTTTAAGGGCGTTATAGGGGCGTCATCTTGCAATTTTTTACAAAATAACGCTCCACTACACATAGCCTTAGAGAATAGATGGTGATTACTTATTTTTTATCTTTAAATTAGTTTTCGTGTTTTTTAAAGTTTATTTATTTTTACGAGAACATGTTTTTAACATGACGTTTTCTTAAATTCCAACTAAACTCTTACAACGTGCTTTCATTTTTGTAAAATGCAAAAGTGCGGGTAATAACCTTTAGTTTTTTAAAATAAAAGTCTATTTCTTTTTTCTTTTATTTTGATTCTCTTTTATATATATATATATATATATATATATATATATATATATATATATAAATATATATATATAAACAAATTTTTTAATGTTAAAATCTAGTGGCTAACCTATAATCTTGTTGCCTAGTCATACGATAAATGCCATTAAAAATAATAATGAAAGCTTAAATTCCTGAAAATGAAAGTTTGATATTATGGATAAAAAAAAGAATTATGTAAAAAAATCTCATGTCCAGCTAAACCCCACATGACTCAAGGCAATCTTAATACTAAATAATTTCTAAATAATTTCTAAATAATTTCCAACTTATAAATTTCTAAATATTTCTACTTTAAAATCCGTCTCCTAGGCAATCTTTATAATATCCTATTGAAATATACTAAATTAATTATTTCTTAATCCACCACGTTGCCGGCACCATTGTAAGAACACCATGTGAAGATTTATTTATTTTTGTATTCTTTTAATTCTTAAATAAATATAAATCATTAAAAGAAAAGAAAAGAAAAGATAACCATATTGAAAATGAGAAACATACCTTTAGGGACATAAACATTGTGCTTGTAGAAATAAAAATAGAAGCTCCAAATCGCACTTGTAACGAGATAAACTAGGGTTCCGGCGGTGTAATTCCGGAGCCACGTCTGAAAAAAGTGCGGCAACGGCTGCCATATGTTCGCCGGCAGCAGCGTTCCGAGCACCATCCGGTTGGTCAACGACGTCTCCTCAACAAACAGTTGCAGATAGTTTTCATCCATTTTCCGATGTGAGATCGATACTGACGAGAGTTTTGGTTGTAGAGAGAGAGAGAGAGATTTGGAGGATAGAGAGAGAAACAGAGAAAATAAATGGATTAATGAATAGTTTAGCTGGTCGTTTAATTTGCATCTTCGCAACATGGTATCCAGCGATATTTGACTTGCAGTTTCTATTATAAAATGATTAATTTTGTTTGAAAGGCCATATATTTTTATTTCAAGAAAAAAACTACATCATATCCACCGTCAAGTTGCTAGAGACTTTACAAACAATCATCCAATTTTGACAACCAACTTTAGGTTATGTGTAGTGTTAGGTTATGTGTAGTGGTGAAATGTTTTCAAGGCTCTTTTTTAGGCATATTGTAACATATGGCAACAGGCTTGAAAAACAAAAAATGATAAAGTGGTAATTTAATCCTTATTTCAAGCCTCATAAGCCCCACACTCTCTCACAAGTTTTACCCTTTTTAGCGTGATACCGCTTTACCTTTCAAGCTCGAGATCAAAGGTTCAAATCCCATTTGACACAAAAAATATAAAATATTATAGAGGTGTCAAAGGTTTTATCACAGTGGGTCTTTGGGCTGTAGGTTTTCTCTGGGATGGACATGCAACAACAACACAGAGGGTCCTGGTTACTCGCACGAACTGTGGTCACAGCGTGTCGTAGATAATATCGTTTGTCATGATGAGACCCTCGGATAACCAGACGTTTGCAGTTAAAAAAAAGACATTACAAATTATACAAATTCAAAGGAAAACTACACTACTTTTCCCATTTGTCAAATACACGTTGCAACGTGATGACGTATGTCCATCCGTGAGAATTTCGAGTGCCCGCCCAAGACAAAACTACCATCAATAGTCAAAACATACGATGGAAGTGGCGACCCGGAGGACCATATTCATGACTTCAAGTCAGCAGCATCCATCCTAAATTGGCCTTTGCCCGTTTGGTGCAAAATGTTCGCTCAAACACTGTCGGGACCGGCTCGAGTCTGGTTCAACGCGCTGCCAAACAAATCCATAGACAGTTACATACAGCTCAGACAGTCCTTCCTTCAACACTTCGGCCAGCAAAGGAAGTGCACGAAAGACCCGATCGAACTTCACAACATCAGACAAGGTGACCAGGAATCCCTTCGAGCATTCCTAGAAAGATACAAGACGGAGTCGTTAACAATTGGTCATGCTGATGAAAGACAAAGGATATCCGGGTTCATCCACGGGATCCGGACTAGGTAATTGGTCAAAGAAATAAAAGCGCCGCAAACCCTACAGGAGTTACAATGTCTTAACGGCTGACTAGCAGCCTTACATAGGTTCATCTCTAAGTCGGCCGAAAAAGCACTACCCTTTTTCAAGGTTCTCAAACGGTGCACCGAAACAAAGGAGTTCTTGTGGACGGAGGACGCAGACAATGCTTTCACCAAGCAAAAACTCGCTTTGGCTGACCTAACATCTCTCACCGTGCCTGAAACAGGGGAAGAAGTAATCCTCTACCTATCAGTCGGGAGTGAAGCTATAAGTTCGGTTCTCTGCACCGAACGGGATGGCCGACAGCTCCCAATCTACTTTGTCAGCCGGGCCATGAAAGACCCCGAAACGAGGTACTCAAAACTAGAAAAATTACTGCTCGCGCTAATACATACAGCCAGACGGCTACGCCGTTACTTTCAAGCATATCGAATCACCGTACTCACAAATTTTCCTTTGCGTGAAATCATACACAGGTCAGAGACATCTGGCCGATTCGCCAAATGGGCCTTGGAACTAGGCGAACATGACCTCCAATTCAAACCGAGGAACGCCATCAAAGGGCAAGCATTAGCTGATTTCATCACTGAACTGCAAACGGAGGAACTTACATTGAGTACCTCAATACAAGAAAGCATCCTACCACCACCAGTCACAAGCCCAGACGCTTGGACCCTATACACTGATGGGGCCAAGAATAGTGAAGGCTCGGGCGCCGGTCTCGTCCTAATAGACCCAAACGGTGTCGAGGTAACATATGCTATCCGGCTTAACTTTCCTAGCACAAACAACGAAGCCGAGTACGAGGCTTTATTGGCCAGTCTTCGTTTGGCTAAGCGAATGAACGTTAAGAAAATATCAGTCCGTGTTGATTCTTTGCTTGTAACGAACCAGGTCAAGGGCGAATTCGTAATCAGGGGGAAGCACTACAACGCTATGCTGACCAGGTAAAAGAATTGGCGACACAGTTTGAAGAGTTACAGATAACACAGATACCACGAAGCCAAAATAAGAAAGCAGACGCCCTGAGCAAACTGGCCTCCCTGGCATTCGCACACCTTACCAAACAAATACCGGTTGAGGTAATCCATCAGCGCACAGATGACCCGACCTTGGTCAATCAGGCCGATGCCGTCGACACCAACACCTAGATAACGCCCATTAAAGATTACATTGAAACGGGCGCAGCCCAACCGGTACATTAGAAGAAGCAAAGCTAAAGTTACAGGCCCAGCAATATACAGTATGCAACGGCAAGCTGTACAAAAAGTCTTATTTACAGCCATTGCTACGATGTCTAACACCAGAGCAAGGCCTATATGTCATCAGGGAAATACACGAAGGGATATGCGGAACACACTCGGGACCCCAATCGGTCGTAACCCGGCTCATGACAATGGGGTACTACTGGCCCACCATGTACGGCGATACAGAGTCAGAACTGCGCAAATGCCAAAGCTGTCAGATACACGGGCCAGTACCAAAAGCACCCAAGCATAACATGATCCCAGTAATCTCTCCCTGGCCATTCTACAAATGGGGCATCGACATCGTAGGACATTTTCCTAAAGCACCTGGGAGAATCAAGTTCTTAATAGTTGCGGTCGATTACTTCACCAAATGGCCAGAAGTCAAGGCAGTAGCATCGATCACAGGGAAACAGGTCATCAACTTTGTCTGGGAGCAGATAGTGTGCCGATACGGCCTTCCCGGCAAAATCGTCACCGATAACGGAAAACAGTTTGCTAAGAATCCCTTTCGTGCCTGGTGCAGAGAGCTGCAGATTACTCAAGTTTTCACCTCGGTCGCCCACCCCCGAGGAAACGGGCAAGTTGAACGAAGTAACAGAAGCATTGTCCATGGGATCAAAACCCGGCTGGGAAATCAAGGCAAAAACTGGCTGAACGAGCTTCCCAACGTCCTTTGGGCCATCAAAACAACCGAGAGAATAAGCCACGGGCACACCCCATATAGTTTGACATACGGCTCCGAAGCGGTCATCCCGGCCGAAATAGGAATGCCCAGCTATAGGACCGACAACGTCTCGGAGGTCGAAAACGACTCCGAACTACTGGTCAATCTCGCACTAACGGAAGAGCGAAGAGACATAGCAGCAATAAACAAAGCTAGGTACAAGAAACAAATCGAGGGATACTACAACCAACGAGTCAAGGAAATCACATACCGGCCGGGAGATTATGTCTTCAGGAACAACGAGGCCAGCCGACAAGAAGACACGGGCAAACTAGGCCCAAACTGGGAAGGCCCGTATCAGATCCTCGAAGCACACGCCAAAGGCTCCTACAAATTGGCAACCCTCGAAGGAAAACCAGTTCCCTGACACTGGAACGGGATGCAACTGAAAAAATGCTACATGTAAGAACTTATATTAATATGTAATTCCAAATTTTGTACTACACACTTCAAGCGGCATGACGTTTAAAAGCCGCCATTAATGGAATTACACGAAGTTTTCAGTATTTTCTCTTTCAAGCACACACGACAATAAAAAAACAAACCATTAGGCTACTTACATTACTAGAACATAGTACATTAAAACGCACCAAGTGCAACCCATTGCAGCTTCGGGAAGGGGGAAACAATCGGTCAGCCATGATCGGCAACAAGGACCTGCCCCTAGAAATCCCACTTTGCAATTTCGTAAGATAGGTTATCCGAACCAGGCTATATAGAAAGACATCTCATTGTCCATTTCTCACAGCTCTTTAGTGGGTGACCAGCATGGTTCCTCCCTCGCCCAGTCGGGCAGTTAACACCCGACACCTGGGAAGGCAGGCGTAGTCTGGAACACATAGACCAAAGTTTTTGGTCGAACCTAGGTTTAAAGTCGCGCAAATTTTATACATACCCGGGTAAACAAATTCAATGGATTATGAAAATTCATTAAACACACAAAAGCATGCTCACAGTAACAACACAAGCAAAGTAAATAACCAAGTTATAGATACTAACATTAAACGGGCTGGATAAGTCCAGCCAATCAAACAAGGCTGTTCCACAAACATTAAACAAACACACACCGGCCCCAACATAAAGGCCGGTATCACAAAACGACAAACATGTTCAGGCCCGATCGGGCAAATTACATAAACAAACATTAAAACAGCTTCACAAAGCAAATACGAACACCAACAAGTCAGCAGCTACTTCTTGCTATCTTTCTGCACCCGGCTACTAGAGGCTGCAACCTTAGACTGCTTGCCCGACTGACTGGCAGCTTTCTTCACTTCTTCACACTTATCCGGATCCAGGGCTCGCAACTCCTTCAGCTTCTTGTAAGCAAACTTCTTCTCGGCTAACACCCGACCACCTTCTTGAACCTTTGTCCAGGAATCTAGATCATAATAGGAGTGATCCTCCAAAGGCTTACCGGCGAGCGCCCACTTATAACCTGCCGAGAATCCGACCGACACCCCATGGTCACTCACCAAAGTCTCGAAGGCGCCTATCGGTTCCCGATAAGATTTGCTAGCCAGTAACCTTTTGACCACATAACCAAAACCTTCTTCAATCAACCATTGCCGATCGTTCCCATACTCCTGCGCTCGGGCAAGTTCCCCATGGTACAACTGTTGGATCCTGTCCTTATCATTCTTCAACTTGGGAATCTCAGCTTCGGCATCAATTAGCTTCTGGGCACCCGACTGGGCAGCTTCGGACGCCTGACGGGCTTCTGCCCGGGCTGCCTCCAACTCACCATAAGCACCAGCCAAATCACTTTTCAACTTCGCATTGTGCTTCTCAAACAAGTCGTGATGCTCTTCCATCCGGGCAAGGTCATTCTCCATTTTCAAAATATTTTCCATATCCACACTACAGAATTTCTAGGTTAAACTGTCAAGCTCCTTCTTTGAGCGAACAAGCTCCACACGCCTTTTCTCGCTTTTTTCTTTAGCAACAATCAACTCTTTTTCAAGCAGCTCGTTTCGACGAACCATATCAAGTGCAGAACTAAAACCCCGAACAAACTTGTAATAAGCTTTATCACGAGCCAACCGGTGGCTGTCCTTCCCCAGGGCTGCCCTTTCACCAGCCGGGAGGCACGACAAAGCAAATTCATGACATCTCTCCGACGTCTCAAACCGACTCTTATTCTTCAAACCCCAATCAGGCCGAAATGGCTCATCACCAACATCCACTTCCACCAACTGCTGCCCTGAACCTTCACCACCAAACTCTAACATCTTACCTTTCACAAGCTCCATGTTGACTAAATCCTTCATCATACCATCAGCTCCACCAGGGGCACCAGGGGCTGTGACATAGCCAAAATCACCAGCTGGCTGCTCCTGTAATAATTGAAGGTATTCATCCATGTCAGAAGGAGGACTAGCTATGGTCAAAGCACGAGGGTCATTTACATCTATAACGTTAGAAAGCAGTACCGGAATGTCGCCCCCTAGGGTTTCAGCATCAGGCTTCTCACCACCGACCGGCTGATCCTCACCCACCGGCCGGTCACCATCAGCCGAGTTCTCCAAGATCTCCACATCAGAATCCTGAATTTCATCCTCAGTACCCTCGGGACCATCGTCGACGCTCGCAAAGGCCGACTCAGTTTTCGATCTCTTCGAATGACTAAAAGTCACTCCATCCCTCTTAGCCATCCTCTTTCTGTGTGTTGCCTTACCAACATCATCATCTTCATCACGCTTTTTCCCCCTTTTCTTCCTTTTCTTTGACATCTCTTCTTCAGCATCAACGAAAGTGTTAGTCGGCCCATCCATAGCCGAATAAGTAACGGTTCGATTACCATCCTCAATGGCAAAATTCTCATGACGACGACCAGTTGTTGCAGAAACGGGATCTAGCTCATTCCGCGCAATCGGTTTGCTTCCTTGAACGATGTCCTCTGCTTCCTTCACCTTGATAAAAGACAATAGATCCATCTCTGCGAACAAAAAGAACAAAACTCATCAGATGCCCAGGAGAAACAAACAAAATATAAAACAAAGGGCATACCATGTGCCCATCATTAAAAAAGGCTGGCTTCAAGACTGTTTTCACCCAGTTCCGACTTAGCCCTGTCATCACCAATACCCTCTCAAGGAACGGCTTGAGTTTGATTTGCAATTCAACCAGTTTCTCCACGGCTTCTTTATCATATTCTTCCTTGTCAGGGTCACCTAGATTGAGCATACAACTCGATTTTTTTCAAAGGGATCACTTTATCCAACACTTTATCAGAAATCCAAAAGAATTTGTCTTTAAAGTGTTTCAAATTGCTCGGTACCCAAGAAAGATAATCAGGGCTAGGTGTGCTGTCATCATGCCTACCCCGCATACGCTCCAAAATGTACCAATCACCCTGGCGACCCAATCGGTAAAACTGACGGAAAAGACCAATTGTCGGTTCTTTCCCAATCACATGACAACACACTTCAAAATGAGTTATGCGAAGAATCGCATAAGGATGCAGTTGAGAAATGTGAACAAGATGGTGACTCAAGATAGACAAAAAGAATTTCGAAAAAGGAATTCTTAAACTGGCCGTTGCTAAAGGCCTTGGTATACAGCCCGATCTTACCTTCAGGCGCCAATTTAATCCAGGCTTTAGGTTTCGCAGTTCCGGCCCTAAAGCCGCCGGAATACCATACTTGTCGCAATGCTCAACCAGTCTATCTTTGGTTAAAGCAGAAAATGTACGCCGCATCTCCCCTTTGAGCGACATGGCAAAAACAAAGAAAATCGAGAAGGAAAGAAACGTACCGATTGGAAATCTCGCTGGAACAAAAAAACCCTAAGTCGGAGCCACAGAGCGAAAGTAAGAAACTATAAAAAATGGTAACTGCTCCCCTATTTATAGGCGGAGTACGAAGGCAGTTATCGAAGCGTCACACCAGATCACAACCGCTTCAACCGTTGGATGAGCGACACGTCATGGGACAGCTGTCTCCCATGCGATCAAACGTCCCATCAATTCCCCTGTCCTCTCAATTGACGCAGGTACCGAGGCAGCCCAAGCAATCAAAACTGACCGATCGCTAACTCGGATCGACAACGAAACACGAAGAAAGCCCGACTGACGATGACCAGACCATCACACACTCGGGCTGGGGGGCTGATGACGTATGTCCATCCATGATGACGTCATGATCGTCCCTTAACACAAACATGCCATACCGACCGATAACCTATAAGGCCACTCGGTCGGGCTCGGCAAACGTCTACACAGACGGTACAGACCAAAGCTCAAGACCGCACGACCGGTCGGGAACTACAACACCCGGCTGGGCTCACTGATCAAAGATTACTCGAAATGGGCACTGTAGCATTCGGCGCTGCCTGATAGCCCAGTGTTGCAGGTCGCCTATTCAGGAAAGGCTCATTAATGGCACATCGAGACAAGGGTTGACGGCTATAAATACCCCTCAACCACCAGGTTA
>JBCNJP010000017.1:30825340-30878619 GCA_039602395.1 Deinandra increscens subsp. villosa | reverse complement strand
TAGGTCTTGTTAGTTTGAGTATGTAAAGTTATGTGTTTATGTTTTGTAAGATCCAGCGGATCAGTGGCGGATCAAGTGGTACGCCGGACCACTTGATACGCTAGTAAGTTGGTCCGCCGGATCAGTCCCTATATATAGTTTTCAGTTTGATTCAGAGAGTGTGAGTGAGGTTTACGTGTTCTTAAGTGTGTGTTTTCAAGGTGTAACCTGAGTGCTCTGTATTTCTCTCTGTAAACAAGCTGTGATCTATATACGGAAGTTTATTTACCTTGTGTGCTTGAATCCGAACGTAATAATGCACTAGCTTGATCCGTATTGTGTTTTACAAGTGGTATCAGAATATTTCAGAATATTTCACATGTGAACACATATGAAAAAGAGCTATATATTTCACATAACCTCACCCTATATAGTCTACATATATATATATATATATTTATATGTATATATATATCTTTTAATGTGTTATAATATATACATTATCGTATACCCCTTATTGGGACACATTGGTCCTAACTGACCCTCGTTGCCCCTAAAGACACCTTATTGGTCCTACGCACAACTTATTGGTTATATATATATATATACACCTTATTGGGACTCGTTGGTCCCAACTGACCCTCGTTGCCCCTAAACACACCTTATTAGGCCATCGATGGTCCTAAACGCAGCTTATTGGCAATCATTGCTCCTAAACACAACTTATTGGTTATATACACACCTTATTGGGCCATCATTGGTCCTAAATACAACTTATTGGTTATATACACCTTATTGGGACTCATTGGTCCCAACTGACCATTGTTGCCCCTAAACATACCTTTTTGGTCCTATTAGTTATATACACACCTTATTGGGCCATCATCGGTCCTAAACACAACTTATTGGTTCTATACACACTTTATTGGGACTCATTGTCCCCAACTGACCCTTGTTGCCCCTGAACGCATCTTTTTAGTCCTATTGGTTATATACACACCTTATTGCGCCATCATTGTTCCTAAACACAACTTATTGGTTATATACAAAACTTATTGGGACTCATTGGTCCCAACTAACCCTCGTTGCACCTAAACCCACCTTTTTGGTCCATCATTGGTCCTAAACCCACCTTTTTGGCCCATCATTGTTCCTAAACACACATTATTGGGCCATCATTGGTCCTAAATACAACCTATTGGTTATATACACACCTTTTTGGGACTCAATGGTCCCAACTGACCCTTAGTGCCCCTAAACACACCTTTTTGGTCCAATTGGTTATATACACACCTTATTGGGCTATCATTGGTCCTAAACAGAACTTATTGGTTATATACACACCTTATTAGGACTCATTGGTCCCAACTGACCCTTGTTGCCCCTAAACACACCTTTTGGTCCTATTGGTTATATACAAACCTTATTGGCCATCATTGGTCCTAAACACAACTTATTGGTTATATACACACCTTATTGGGTCTCATTGGTCCCTACTGACCCTTGTTGCCCCTAAACACACCTTTTTGGTCCTATTGATTATATACACACCTTATTGGGCCATCATTGGTCCTAGACACAACTTATTTGCCATCATTGGTCCTAAACACAACCTATTGGTTATATACACACCTTATAGGGCCATCATTGGTCCTAAACACAACTTATTAGTTATATACACACCTTATTGGGACTCATTGGTCCCAACTTGTTTGTATAGCGTGGTTGAAGGTTTTGAAATTAAAAAACAAACAACGGAAAATTAAAATTAGCTGTTACAACTTGTTACATCACCTGTTTGGGTTTTTAAAATTTTTAAAAAATAAACGATAAAAAAGTAACACAATAAGGATTCGAACACGGATCATGGTATGTGAATCTAAAGTGCTTCTACCACCTCAGCAACACCCTGAGTTAGAAGCTACTTTTCATTATAATTTATTTAAATACGATTCTAACTGTGCCCGCTAAATTCTAAAAGAGGTGGGATAAGTTAATTAATGAGCGAATTTAATTGAAAATTTCACATATCTCTCTCGATTTTCCCAATTCCTCGCTCCCTATTTCTCCATTGCTCATTAATCGACAGAATTTTCCCTCCGTCATATTACTTCTCCAATAAACATGTTCACAGTAAAGATTATTGAAAAGGGTTTTCAGTATTAGCAAAACAATCCTTTTTAATAATCTTTTTTGTTGTATCTGTTAGCAAAACAAACATGGATAAGTCTTGGATGGTAACCAGTAGAACCACGAAATCATATTCCGATGGAGTTAAATCATTCTTAAAGTTTGCAGTTACAAATTTGAAAAAAGACGGAAATTTCATGTCCCTGTGTTAAATGTCTAAACCATTACTCTTATCCTGTTGATGATGTAGATTATCATTTGTTTTCAAAGGGATTCGATATGACTTATACAAGGTGGACTAAACACAGAGAGAAACACGAGCCCGCAGGAGAGGAGCTTCACACGAAATCATTTTTCGATTCCGGAATGCCATTCGATGCATCAGGAACAATAGAAATGGTTAGAGCTACTGAAAATTTCACTGAGGACCATGAGAAATTTCAAGAACGACTCATGGATGCTGAGAAGCCCCTGTATGAAGGATGACGTACCTTCACAAAGTTATTTGGCTTGGTTCAACTACTGAACTTGAAGACTAAGCATGGAGCATCAGAAAGTTTTTTAATGAACTTTTAGCTCTGCTGAAACTGATTCTACCTGAAGGTAATGAAATTGTGAAAAATACATATGAGGCCAAGAAGATTGTGAAGTTAATGGGTGTAGGGTATACCAAGATACATGTGTGTATCAATGATTGTATTCTTTATAGGAAGGAGAACAAGGACCTAACTGTATGTCCAACTTGTGGTGAGTCCAGGTGGAAGGTGGATGAGAGGACTAAGAAACTATACGACAATACTCCTGCAAAGGTAATGTGGTATTTCCCCATCATTCCAAGACTGAAACGATTGTTTCAAGTGAAAACCACAGCGGAAGATCTAAGATGGCATGCCACCAGTTCCAAAATACCCGGTGTGTTACGCCACCCATTCGATTCACCGGCATGGAAAGCTATAGATGACAGATATCCCGAAATCGCTAACGATCCTAGAATTCTTCGTCTTGGCATTTCAACTGATGGGGTTGTAAATCACGTATACGATCTTGCTAAGACATGATTGCTATCGGATTCGGTACACAACGAGTAAATAACGATTCTTCGATTGATTCACTAGCTCATTTAAGAGAGAGGTTACAGAGAGATTACACTTTGAGAAACACACAGTTAAAACACTAACTCTCACAAAACATACTCTTTCTAAACGAACTAAACAATTTATACCAAACTGTCAAGCGTACCAACTAACCAACATACCAGATGGTTTGAGCGTACCATCTGGTCCGCCACTGGTATGCTGAGACCAGTTTTTACAAAACTATTAATTACAAAGACCTAGCACTAGACATCAAAACATGCTCTAACAAACTCCCCCTTGTCTTGTGCTAGTCTTCAGAAGCTTCTGTCTAAGTCTTCTTCCAATGTTGTGTTCGTTTATTTCCAGCATGGATTCCAAATGCAAAGCATACTCTAATCATGCGTTGAAACTGCAAGGCTTGCTCAGCATGCTCAACCTTATACAAAATATTGTTGTGATAGAGCTTGCCTATATCATCTTTTGATAAATTAATCAACCACATCAGATCATACAGCCTGACCACCTTGTTCTGCTCTTTGACCACCACTACTGCTTCTCTAGTATTTTCGTCATAATACCACCATCTTAAAGTTTTGATAAAATCTTGTTCGAGCTTCTTCAATGGAACTTTATTCAGTTGAATCGGCTTCTTTTACTTTAAGACCACAACTCGTTTTCCAGTGATTGGATGAATATCAGTCGGATGTTCAGCATACTTCGGTCTTTGTGGAGTCAAAAATCTAAACTTGCCTTGACATTCTTCTTTTAATTTGTTTTTGAAGACCTCAGCCAACAAATTATTTCCATAATTCAAGAATGGCTTTCTTGAAATCTCTAACATCACACACCGGCAACGTATTAAACCCTGTAGCATGCTTCAAATACATAACCCCAAACTCTTTTTTAATTGCATAGCACTTGAGTTTCGAGTCATACATCCAACTAATTATTCCACCAGTAGCTTCACCACCTTTTCTGTCAAAATATTTCTTCTAATCAACACTCTTTGTTGGTTTCACTACCGGCAGTTTCTTGGCTCTCTGTTCTTTCAACCAAGCATCAAATAACATTTTCTTTTCTTCTTCTTCTGATAACTTCTCAGATTCATTAGATTCTGGTTTCTCAGTTTCAGACTCTTTCTTCTTTAACTTCTCATCCACCTTTTCCTCATCTTCATTACCAAAGAAATTAAAGCCTCCAGACTGATCATCAGCAGAAAAATTTCCATACACCTTAGGATCATCTGGATATTCTTCAGCAGTCGTATCTTCCACTTCTACATGTTCTTCTTCAAAATCCATATCAACATCAGGATTTTCTTCTCCGTAAGAATCAGCAAATGGAACTTTATCAACATCATCCACATTCAATGCAAAAATAGCCGCCAGTTGCTCTTTTGAATACGGATTAATAAATTCTCCTTCTCTCAACTCAACCCTGGAAATTGGAGTTACATCATAAACTTCTTTCTACGACGACTCCCCTTGAGCTGTAGTAGATGGTCCAACAGCAGCAGAGGATGTTCCAGCTGCACCAGTACCCGAACCATTACCACCAACTCCACCTTCAGGATCTGGATCCTCATTCAAATATTTTAACACATCATCATCATCTCTACAACTTTCCTCAGGATCTGGTCTTCTCTCCCCCTGAGCAGGTAAAGATTTGAGTAACAGATTTAATTGCTCACCTAGAGAGATAGAAAGTTGTTGCAATTTTTCAATCTCCCAATCTTTTTCCTGATCTCTAGAAACCAACTCCTTTACCAGATTCTTTAAACCTCTGATTTCATCAGCTTGCTGGCGATTAGTTGATTCCAACTCATCGAGTCTTGTTTGATGTAATGCCAGCTTCAGATCAGTGATGAAATGGTAGAAGTTGTAGAAGCAGCAGTAGTAGAAGCAGTGCGTACCATCTGGTCCGCCACTGGTACGCTGAGACCAGTTTTTACAAAACTATTAATTACAAAGACCTAGCACTAGACATCAAAACATGCTCTAACAGGGGTCGACGTGAATAGAGGCAACAGAAATCACAGTGTGTGGCCGGTTCTATCTGCCATTTACAACCTTCCACCATGGTTGTGTATGAAAAGAAAGTTCATCATGCTTTCGTTATTAATATCGGGAGCGCCTGGAAACGATATTGATGTGTTTTTGGAACCATTGATTGATGACTTAGAGCTGTTATTTGAGGCAGGTGTAGAAACATATGATGCGTATGCACAAGAACAGTTTATTATGCGTGCAGTTGTTTTATGGACGATTAATGATTACCCTGCACTTGTACATTTTGTGGTTGCCCGTACAGTGGATTCAATGGTTATGTGGTATGTCGGGAAAAAACTAAATGCATTAGGCTTCCTTTCTCAGCCAAGCAGTGTTATGCTGGTCACATACGATATCTACCACATACGCATGCCTTCCGAAAGAAAATAGATTCCTTCGATGGTAAACAAGAGTTGAAAGATGCTGCAGTTCCTATGACCGGGGAACAAATATACAACGAAGTTCAAAATATCAGGAACAAATGGGGAAAGGGATTAAGGTGTACTGATTCAGAAATCCCGGAGACCTCAACCGGAAGAGGGGGGGGGGGGGGCGAGATTGATAAGAGAAAAAGAAAGAACAAAGAGAAGCCACCATATTGGAAGAAATTTAATATATGGTTTGAAGACTTAGATAATGGAGGCATAATAGTGTCCAACATTGCATTACTTTCATGCATATTGAAAAGAATGTGGCTGAGAGTCTTGTTGGAACTCTGCTCAACCTTCCCGGAAAAACAAAGGATGGACCGAATGCTAGAAAGGATCTGAACTTTTTGGGGTTAAGACCAGAGTTGTAGCCTAAACAGAATAAGAACAACATAGTACTTCCTGTAGCGTGTTACACGTTATAAAAAGATGAAAAGGAAAAGTTTTGTTACACGTTGTATAACTTGAAGGTTCCACAAGGCTATTGTTCTAACTTTTCTAGTTTGGTTAGTCTAAAGAACAAGAAACTTGTGGGGCTTAAGTCACATGACTATCATATGATGATGCAATAATTTCTGCCAATTGCAATTCGGTCAGTCATGCCTGAACCGACAAGATATGCTATTATCAGGCTCTGTTTTTTTTCAACTCAATATGCAGCAAAAAGATCAACGTCGAAGAACTAGATAAATTGCAAGCAGATCTTTGTGTCGCACTATGCCTGCTTGAGAAATATTTCCCGCCATCATTTTTTGATGTTATACTTCATTTGACGGTGCACCTTACTAGGGAGGTAAAATTATGTGGCCCAATATGCTTTCGATGGATGTATCCATTTGAAAGGTGCATGAAGGTAATTAAGGGCCACGCGAGAAACAAAACTTATCCAGAAGGTTGCATTGCTGAGGAGAACATTGTAGAAGAAACGATTGAGTTTCTCAGGGAATACCAAAAAAACATCACAATTATTGGTGTTCCAACTAAAAAGCATAGCAGTGTGGATGGAAGTACTGGGTCAGCTGGTAGATCAGTTGAAGTCTCTCCAGAGCTCCTATCGAAAGCGCATTTATTTGTGTTGCTAAATACGCCTGAAATTGAGCATTATGTCGAGTTAAGTAATTTAGACTATTAACCTTTTTTGATCTGTTTAATTAATTATAAACTTTTATAGATAACTTCAATTCATGTAATTGCAGAGAACACATGAAATTTTTGGAAAAGGAATATCCTGGTAGTAGACTAAATGAGCTGACTAAGAAGCAGAGCACAACATTCGGTAAATGGTTACGCAACAAGGTGAGCTAAATTTGCTTATTGTTTTAATTCCGGATGAACTGTAACTTTCCTGAACAATTGACCTGAGTTGTCCAGAACAACTCTATTTTCTATCCGGATGAACTATAACCTACGTGGTGAACTGCAACTATTTTCTTATTGTTTTAATTCCGGATGAACTGTAACTTTCCTGAACAATTGACCTGAATTGTCCGGAATAACTCTATTTTCTATCCGGATGAACTATAACCTTCCTGGTGAACTGAAACTATTTTCTTATAGTTTTAATTCCGGATGAACTGTAACTTTCCGGAACAACTGACTGAGTTGTCCAGAACAACTCTATTTCTAATCCGGATGAACTATAACCTTCCTGGTGAACTGAAACTATTTTCTTATTGTTTTAATTCCGGATGAACTGTAACTTTCCTGAAAAACTGACATGACTTGTCCGGAACAACTTTATTTTATTTTCGGAAGAACTATAACCTTCCTATTTCTAATGAACTCTCCTGATGAACCTACTATGAATTTCAGGTTAAAAAGGAGATGGCGGAGTCCCCATAAACTATATCAGGGACTGTTAGGTGGATTTCACATGGTCCACACAAAAGTGTGAGGAAATATGAAGTATATGACATCAATGGCTATTTATTTCGTACAAAATCTCGAGACGGTAGGGTTTACCAGAACAACGAGGTTGGTGTAGAGGTAAATGACATGCACATCTCTAACGAGGTATTAACCTATGGACAAAAACCTTACAATGGGGTTTTAAAAGAGATATGGCTACTAGAATACCATATTAAAAGCATCCCTCTATTTATGTGTGACTAGGTTGAGAATACACATGGGGTCAAAAAAGATAGTATTGGTTACAAAGACTAGGTCACAAGGAGGACCCGTTCATTTTTGCGTCACACGCACGACAGTTGTTTTACGTCAAAGACCAGCTGGATAAAAAACTGCATATTGTCTTTATGACACCTCCTAGAAATTACAGAGATTATTATGAAGACGATGCCAATGAAGAATTTAGTACAGTAGTTTTTCCTCACAACGATTATGTATTGCCACCCGTAGATACATGTGACAATGTTTATAATAGAGCTGACTGTACTGGAATGATATTACGTAAAACCTATTAATTGATCATTGTAATGTTTTTGAATTTTAGCAAATTACATTCTCAATAATATTTGGTTTTTTTCTTTATGAATTCTGGAATATGGATCTTAATTTTCAGTCAACCGTTTCCTTTTTTTGATTGATAGCGGGATGAGCATGGGTACCGTACCCGTACCTGACCGATACCGGTCCCGGTTGGTACCGGTCCCGTTTTGAACGAAAAGTGGGTACCGATCCAGGTACCTAATATATCGGTACGGGTACCGAGTACCCAGATTTAGGTACTATACTTGTTTGGTACCCGGTTAGCAAATCCCTTCATGAATTGATATTAAGACCATTATGAAATTGAATTAATATTATAGTAACAATAAACAACTCGTAATCTTCTTTGTGGTCCACAGATAGGTGCTGACACTTACCAAGTTTTGTATGTTCAACATGCTGCTACCTCAAATCAAACTTGGTACAAATTAATAAACTAAGCTCCTATATAAACGACTTTTTTTAGCGATGACCCTCAAATCTAGTACGCTTCTTAATCGACGTTCGTGTCTTATTACACTCTTATCTGATGATCGACGCACGATGCTTCAGTTATCATATATGTTTTAATGTGTTTTTATTTATTAAATAAAAAACATATATATTTTCGAGCACCGGTACCCTACCGGGTATTTTTTGATTTTTCCAGGTACCGGTCCCGAAAATTGACAAACTGAGGTCCCGGTACCGAATATGTGGGTACGGGTACCGGTCCGGGTACGGTACCGGTAAGGTATGGGTACCGGTACGGGTACTAGGTACCAATTTCTCATCCCTTACTAAACTCCAAAATAGTTTCAGTTCATCAGGAAGGTATTTATGCCTGCAGGTCTCCTCTCTTTGACCAAACCAGAGTCAATAAAAGTAAAAAAAATAGATAAACAAACACAATTACATACATAATCCAAAAGGTATGATTCCATTAATACATTGATCTATAAAATTTATGACGCCCATTCCCAGACTTGGCACTAGGAGGGGTCACTCATCGGATTTACTCATGAACACGTGGCACAACAGAGATAAGTAGCGGAAAATTTAAAACTTTTATTTATAATATAAGCCAAGTACGTAAAGTAATTGAGATAATTTATAATCTATTTATATAGCGACTAACTATATCCGTCTTTATTTATCTACAACTAGCCAGTATGTTTATCAACTCCTCTAATAGCTTGCCCGATCATTCTCTTATCACGAGGGCTCCGCCCTTGCTCCCAGACGTCTCACCTAAACCTGACATACGTATGGTTTTGGGAAAAGGTCAGCTTACACTGGTGAGTTCTACATTTTAAAAGCATTACCTCGTTCGTGAAAACATCTACCTCAATAACTTTTAACTCCTACGAAAAAGTTATAACATAACATCATAATCATACATGTTTCTATAGAAAACATCTACCTCAATAACTTTTAACTCCTACGACCTGAATTCCATACACCTCTATATCTTCTGGTCTCGAATACTGCTTGGGTGACTTTAGCGGAAGCCCCCAACCTCAGTACCGACCACCGCTCCATTTCATCTATACCTTCCCGGTCTCGAGTACTGCTCAGGTGACTTTATCTGGAAGCCCCCAACCTCAGCAACAACAACCTACATTCCGTTCTTCCAGTTTCGAATACCGCTTAGGTGACTTCATCTGGAAGCCCCCAACCTCAGTATCGACCTCTGTTCACGTAACCTTAACTCTTTAGACGTTCCATTATATCGAACATCTCCTTAACCACCACAGTACTACTACCCGCCCCTAGTTAGATATCCAGGTGACTCACGTGTGCTAAAAAACATGATAATGTACTCATATACTGCAACAACCGAACATCCCCCAATATATCTAGGTGTATGTATACAGGATGTACCAGCAGCGTATCCTCCACACTTTCGATGTACCGGGTAATTATACTACCATGCTTGTATACAGGATGTACCAGCGGCGTATCCACCACATAATAATATAGCAAATGTATCATCTATTCTCATATAATCATACATTCTCACTTGTACGTTTATTAACAAACCCTTATCATTTGGATACCTAGTTTCAAAGCAAATATAGCACATAACTCTAATAATCATTTCATATGCATTATTCTATCATCATCATTTCATATATAATACTAACACGTAATACTATTTGTAAGCACCTTTATAACATAACACGTATCATTTCAAACAATTCATCAATTCATCAGTTAAGATAATCAAACTTTTAGATAAAAGCATTTAACTCAAATACTTTTTAAGTAAACAGTTGAACATTGTATGTATATCAGCCCGAAAACATTAAAGCGTTTAAAACATTTAAAAGTGGGCTCGCAGAACTCACCTTATCTCTTTACTCGTTAAACTGGGACAGAACCTCCTAAAGAATCCTTCGGTTAACCTAATTCGCGTATCGTATGGCATTAACGCATGGTTTAACATTATAAACATATCCTATGTTTATTTATCTCTTACATTATCTTAATGATATCTAATTATTAAGGTTTACTTCTATTATGGTTAAAATGACCAAAATGCCCTTATAGGAAAAATATCTCTTTTTAATTGATTATATGAAGACGCGCATTCCTATAAGCAAACGCTCACTCCAGGATCGCCCAGGGAGGTATGCCATTTTCCAGTTGGGATTTATGCGACACCCAGTGTACAGGCGCCTACCCTTCCGGTCCACACGAACTTCTAATATCCGATTAACTTGGTATTTTCAATACTTTATCATTTACCTATTTTAACTTCATATATACTTATTATATATATAAACATGTTACCATAGCAAAAATCAAGTCCCCATACCCTCCGGATTATTTTATATTAATTAATCTTATTTAGAAACCCTAATTTCATGAATTTCTTGTTTATTATCAAAACTCATTTTTATTCGAAACCAACTTAAGGTATTATCCATTATAACATTTTATAATATCCTTCAAAAGATCGAAGCTTATTTCAACATCGTTTAGTCAATTTGGGCAGAACAACGTTATAAAAACCCTAATTTTGACCCGTTAACAAAACCTTTACCAAACCCTTTCCAATTGTGAAATAAACTTAGGGCTTTCTTAAAAAACATTAAATTAGGATTACCTACAAAAATTCAGACCCTAATTCCCACCCGATCACCCGATTTTAGCAAAACAAGCTCAAGAACCCTAATTTTAGATCATTTCTAAAAACCATACTTAGACATAATATTAACAGAAACTGAAAGAGTTATTGTTAAGCATACCAAATAAGGGGTGACTGCAGAAATTCGGCTTCTAATTCTTCTCCAATTGCCCGTATGGCTCCGACGAACTTTCTGGTGCGAAATGGGGTTTTCGGGTTATATTTCAGTGAATTGGCGAGGATTTCCGTTGAATTGAAGCTCCTATTTATAGCTAAATGATGCGTCTCAAGTCACTAACACGTCCCATGGTGACTCAGCTTCAAAATGGACGCGTATGGAGCTCAAACTTGGCCTCCAAGTTGACGAACATGGCTTAAAAACGAACATGTCATGTTTCTGCTGCATCCGTGGCCCTCGCGTATCGCGCAGGGATTAGAGTAGTGGCTCGCGATACGCAAGCCAGTGAAGTTCCGGCCAGAATTTGGTTTTTGGCATATTTGGCCCTTCTACTTTGGTTTAGTGCATTTCTAGCCCCTAAACTTCTAACCTTTCATCATTTTATGTACCAAAACCTTATGGGACATATTTATAACAACTTATAAGGTTTCTAAGGCTCGGGATTCGTACGATAACATATATATACAATTATATATATTTTCTTTATTATTACCTAATTTACATTTTAGCCCCTCAAACTTTACAATAATTATCATTTCATGTTACGAATCATATTAGGATATATTTTTACTATATTCTAAGCCTCGGGATACTTATAATAATTATAGATACGTATAATATCCGTAGATGTTTGTATCTTTGCATAAATTACACTTTTAGTCCTTCTACTTTCCCGTTAACTATCAACACAAGTATTTACACGTATATCTCCATCAATTCACACATGTACCATTATGTTATCCATATAAACACGTGTTTATCTCATATTTTACCTTCTTTAATATTTAACACATTCGTTCATGCATATTTCATCACGTTAGCTATAAAACACGTATTTCTAAGGCATGCAGCTTGTTTAATGCATAGTTTATCATTTTTATCAATCAAACTCACGTATTGATAATATAAATACGTATTTACTATATATATCATGTATCTATGAAATTTGGGGTGTTACAACTCTACCCCCCTTAAACAAGGTTTCGTCCTCGAAACCTGTTCCATTCCATCATAAACACTTATTTTCAACTTTGTAACTCATCCGCATAATATAACCATGTTAACTTATTTCATAACTTGGTAACATTTCTTTCGCGTTTCTGCATCTACCCTAAGGAAAACGTAACCCTAAGCTGTCTACGGTAGCTTGTTTACGGGATCCTTGATAATGCTTTCACATTTTCGGCTACTTTCTAGAACATAAGTTCTAATGTCTAAGCATATTGTAGCAAGCAATGGCACACATAACATACTAAAGCAAACGAATAACAATTATCTATGATTTCTAACTACTCGAATTACCTGATGAGGTCTGAGGATCTCCTTCTATCATCTCCAACATACCATATGCCCTTGCAGGAGCCGCTCTCGGACCCGTAGTATTCCCCGGGATGGATCGAAGTGGGGTAGGGTTTAACACCAACTTAGGACAGTTCATCCTAAGGTGTCCCGCTTCCCCGCATTAGTAACATTTCTTACGTTCTGGGCAACTGCCCGAGAAGTGACCTTCTTTTCCGCATGTATAACACCTAGACGTTCCCGACCTACATTCTCCGAAATGATTCTTATTGCATTTTTGGCACCTCGGCTTGTCGTCTTTTGAATTATGCTTTGCCTTCTTGTGATGATTCCCGTTGTCTTTTCTCGAACTTGCTTCAGCTTCCGACTCCTTCCTCTTTGCTCCTTCCGATTTACCATTTGCACCAAACATCTCGCTGTAAAGATTGGAACTCAAATTCACTGTCGCCTTGAATGTCTTTGGTTCAGTCGCCTTGATCAATACCCTAACTCTACTCGGAAATCCCTGCACATAACGTTTCACCCTTTCAGCTTCGGGAGTAACTAAGGTAGGTAGCAGTCTCGCCATCGCGTTGAACTTTGAAGTGTATTCCCGGTGCGTCATGTTCCCAGCTCCCAACGTCAGAAAACTCCTCTCCAGTTGCTCAAGTTCACCTTTAGGGCAGAAATCTTCTAAGACCAACTTCTTCAAATCGTCCCACTTCATTGCAGCAATGACTCCGTCTTCTTCAGTCTGTTTGATCATCCCCCACCAGTGCAGTGCTTCTGAGACAAACGAGTGGGCAGCATACTTCACGGCTTGGTTCTCACTACACTCACTAATATCTATGACCGCTTCCATCTCATGAATCCACTCGAATGTAGCTAACGCATCCTGATTTCCGTCGAACAAAGGAGGTCTGCAACCGCTAAATGATTTAAACGAACATCCTACTCTAGGTTGTGCAGCTCCGACACCTCTTCCTGCAGCTCCACCAGCTCCACGGGCTCCACTAGCACCAACTCTCGCAGCTCCTTGAAGTTGAACTAATAAGCCTGGTAATGTCGTCTGCATTAAGCGTGTCACCTCTGCCAACATAGCCGCTCTCTGCTCGTTAGTGAAAGTATTAGTTCCGACGTTGCTCTCTGGTTCCGCATTAGCACGATCGCCACTCGTAGACATCTTCAGATCCTAATTAAGATGGATGACATTTCAGAACTTGTGTGACATAAAGTCTCTAAATTTTGAATTCATGATAAGTATATAAGTGCAGGATCCGATTCAATTATATATTTACGATGAGTTCAAAACCCAGTTACTTCTAGCACACAATTCCCTAATGTCCACATCTCCCTCTCTATCTTCATCATCAACTCAAACCGATTCCTAGATTATATTTCTAAACGTTCTTCATCTCCTTGCACTTGGCCACACAACAATAGTACTTATGATCTATTTACATGGAAAAATACCAAATTGCAGTAGCTAATTGCAGTCGTGTATTTTCCATATACGCATACCGTAAGTCCCACCTATTATGATCCTTATGCATATTCGTCCTTACGGGCACAAGCTATCCTGGCTGGCATCTAATTTCTTATCTCAACTTACTCCACCTAGAGTCCTAGTTTAAGTTTAGATACCGTGCTTGTACCTAAATCTCTTAAACCAAGGCTCTGATACCAACTTGTGACGCCCACTCCCAGACTTGGCACTAGGAGGGGTCACTCATCGGATTTACTCATGAAAACGTGGCACAACAGAGATAAGCAGCGGAAAATTTAAAACTTTTATTTATAATATAAGCCAAGTACGTAAAGTAATTGAGATAATTTATAATCTATTTATATAGCGACTAACTATATCCGTCTTTATTTATCTACAACTAGCCAGCATGTTTATCAGCTCCTCTAATAGCTTGCCCGATCATTCTCTTATCACGAGGGCTCCGCCCTTGCTCCCAGACGTCTCACCTAAACCTAACATACATATGGTTTTGGGAAAAGGTCAGCTTACGCTGGTGAGTTCTACATTTTAAAAACATTACCTCGTTCGTGAGGTTAAAACCTTTGGACCTGCAAAATCCCTTTTTACAACATTTATCAAGTATAACAACTAACAAGTTATAACATAACATCATAATCATACACGTTTCTATAGAAAACATCTACCTCAATAACTTTTAACTCCTACGACCTGAATTCCATACACCTCTATATCTTCTGGTCTCGAATACTGCTCGGGTGACTTTATTGGAAGCCCCCAACCTCAGTATCGACAACTGCTCCATTTCATCTATACCTTCCCGGTCTCGAATACTGCTCAGGTGACTTTATCTAGAAGCCCCCAACCTCAGCAACGACAACCGTCCTACATTCCGTTCTTCCAGTTTCGAATACCGCTTAGGTGACTTCATCTGGAAGCCCCCAACCCCAGTATCGACCTTTGTTCACGTAACCTTAACTCTTTAGACGTTCCATTCTATCGAACATCTCCTTAACCACCACAATACTACTACCCGCCCCTAGTTAGATATCCAGGTGACTCACGTGTGCTAATAAACATGATAATGTACTAACATACTACAACTGAACATCCCCCAATTTATCTAGGTGTATGTATACAGGATGTACCAGCGGCGTATCCTCCACACTTTCGATATACCGGGTAATTATACTACCATGCTTGTATACAGGATGTACCAGCGGCGTATCCACCACATAATAATATAGCAAATGCATCATCTATTCTCATATAATCATACATTCTCACTTGTACGTTTATTAACAAACCCTTATCATTTGGATACCTAGTTTCAAAGCAAATATAGCACATAACTCTAATAACCATTTCATATGCATTATTCTATCATCATCATTTCATATATAATACTAACACGTAATACTATTTGTAAGCACCTTTATAACATAACACGTATCATCTCAAACAATTCACCAATTCATCAGTTAAGATAATCAAACTTTCAGATAAAAGCATTTAACTCAAATACTTTTTAAGTAAAAAATTGAACATTGTATGTATATCAGCCCGAAAACATTAAAAGTGGGCTCGCAGAACTCACCTTATCTCTTTACTCGTTAAACTGGGACAGGTTAACCTAATTCGCGTATCGTATGGCATTAACGCAAGGTTTAACATTATAAACATATCCTATGTTTATTTATCTCTTACATTATCTTAATAATATCTAATTATTAAGGTTTACTTCTATTAAGGTCAAAATGACCAAAATGCCCTTATAGGCAAAATATCTCTTTTTAATTGATAATATGAAGACGCGCATTCCTATAAGCAAACGCTCACTCCGGGATCGCCCAGGGAGGTATGCCATTTTCCAGTTGGGATTTATGCGACACCCTCGCTATGCCAGAAACCCCAGTGTACAGGCGCCTACCCTTCCGGTCCGCATGAACTTCTAATATCCGATTAACTTGGTATTTTCAATACTTTATCATTTACCCATTTTAACTTCATATATACTTATTATATATATAAACATGTTACCATACCAAAATTCAAGTCCCCATACCCTCCGGATTATTTTATATTAATTAATCTTATTTAGAAACCCTAATTTCATGAATTTCTTGTTTTATTATCAAAACTCATTTTTATTCAAAACCAACTTAGGGTATTATCCATTATAACATTTTATAATATCCTTTAAAAGATCGAAGCTTATTTCAACATCGTTTAGTCAATTTGGGCAGAACAACGTTATAAAAACCCTAATTTTGACCCGTTAACAAAACCTTTACCAAACCTTTTCCAATTGTGAAATAAACTTAGGGCTTTCTTAAAAAACATTAAATTAGGATTACCTACAAAAATTCAGACCCTAATTCCCACCCGATCACCCGATTTTAGCAAAACAAGCTCAAGAACCCTAATTTTAGATCATTTCTAGAAACCATACTTAGACATAATATTACAAAAAACTGAAAGAGTTATTGTTAAGCATTCCAAATAAGGGGTGACTGCAGAAATTCGGCTTCTAATTCTTCTCCAATTGCCCGTATGGCTCTGACGAACTTTCTGGTGCGAAATGGGGTTTTCGGGTTATATTTCAGTGAATTGGCGAGGATTTCCTTTGAATTGAAGCTCCTATTTATAGCTAAATGATGCGTCTCAAGTCACTAACACGTCCCATGGTGACTCAGCTTCGAAATGGACGCGTATGGAGCTCAAACTTGGCCTCCAAGTTGACGAACATGGCTTAAAAACGAACATGTCATGTTTCTGCTGCATCCGTGGCCCTCGCGTATCGCGCAGGGCTTAGAGTAGTGGCTCGCGATACGCGAGCCAGTGAAGTTCCGGCCAGAATTTGGTTTTTGGCATATTTGGCCCTTCTACTTTGGTTTAGTGCATTTCCAGCCCCTAAACTTCTAACCTTTCATCATTTTATGTACCAAAACCTTATGGGACATATTTATAACAATTTATAAGGTTTCTAAGGCTCGGGATTCGTACGATAACATATATATACAATTATATATATTTTCTTTATTATTAGCTAATTTACGTTTTAGTCCCTCAAACTTTACAATACTTATCATTTCATTTTACGAATCATATTAGGATATATTTTTACTATATTCTAAGCCTCGGGATACTTATAATAATTATAGATACGTATAATATCCGTAGATGTTTGTATCTTTGCATAAATTACACTTTTAGTCCTTCTACTTTCCCGTTAACTATCAACACAAGTATTTACACGTATATCTCCATCAATTCACACATGTACCATTATGTTATCCATATAAACACGTGTTTATCTCATATTTTACCTTCTTTAATATTTAACACATTCGTTCATGCATATTTCATCACGTTAGCTATAAAACACGTATTTCTAAGACATGTAGCTTGTTTAATGCATAGTTTATCATTTTTATCAATCAAACTCACGTATTGATAAAATAAATACGTATTTACTATATATATCATGTATCCATGAAATTTGGGGTGTTACAAAATTACAACTGAAAAACTACTAACTTAAAAGGGAGAAGAAGCGGCTGAAGACAAATCCCTCTTTGCTTTCACACATGGTGCAATAAAGAGATTGTCTGAATCATCATAACGACTACTTGCTGCTGATTAAGTGAAAAGAGAGAACAAGTCCATTTTTGCTTCCTCACATGCACTTGCTTCAGATCAAAAGGGAGAAGAAGCTGCTGTAGAAAAATCAGGTTCGTGGGGCTAAAAGGGAGAGAAGCACCTGAAGAATACAAGTGCTTCAAACCTCATCATGTGCCCTTACTGCTGACTGTTATAAAATTATACAATAACTTAAAATCTGCTCTCAGTAAAGCATTTTTATGAACCATTAGAGACTCCTCGTCTCCATGGTTTCCACAATAACTTAAAATCTGCTCCCAGGAGATACAAATCTTTCCTTGCACAAGAAAAAATTACCAAATCTGAGATGCAAATTTCAATCGAATTTTAGTGGTGAAGATGATAACTTACCGTTTTCCACATATGGATGACGCCAATTCCACATTTTTTGCCGGAGATGATGGACGAAAAACAGAGAGAGAGAGAGAGACTGGGAGAAAAGGCACATGGTGGAGATGATGATGAAATGATAAAGAGATAAGTATATATCAATACTCGAGGGGCGTGATAGATGGAGATTTGAAAGATAAAGTAAATGAAAAAGTAATGATTACAAGAGCCATAGACTGTTGGTCTTCTTTTAGCCACCCAAAATTAATATACCGTGACCATTTGTCATAATTTATCACGCAAACAATTTTTAATATGAGTGGCCATATCACAAGATAATCAAACAAGATAAACATATATAACCATCATATACTCAATTCTAACTACTAATATCATAACAAAATAAACATATAAAATATTGTTCTTAATTTGTTCATAAATTAATAATCCGGATCACTGCAATCTTCGGATATGTATCCTGAACTTGCATCGTCATCATCATCATCACATCCTTCTTCAATCCGGCCACTATTTGCAGGATCTTGAACCCAATCGGCCACCGTATCCTTCACCTTTTGTTGAATGTCATTCTCGGAATCATTCCCATCTTTGTTAATCAGGGGAATTTCACTCAATTTTTTTGAGAAAGTTCATATCATAAGATCCCACAATTTCATTCACAGAAATTTTTTTTACTCGCTTATGTGTTCATGTATTTCACTTCAATCTGGTTAGTAAAACTTAAATACTCCCAAGATTGGACAATTTCATCTCCATCTTCTTCATCATCTTCATCTTCTTCATCTTCTTCGGATACAAATTCATTTAATTTTGTATCAAGGACATAGAATAATTTCGTTGCCTCAACAGAGTGGGCAAAACAATCAGGAATCTTCTGCGCATGGAGTTGCCTCAGGATGTTCTCATCATTGTTTTTAATAACAGATTTGTGGGACTTGAAGAATCTTCTTCTCCTGTTACTGTAAACCAAAAAAATACGATTATTCTTCACATACCAATAATTAAGGGAGCGTTGATTATCGGCCATTTGATACCAGAATTGGTGTAAAGGAATTGGTGTAGAGAATTTGAGATCAAGAAATGGATGGCGGTAAAGGACAATAACAATGATGATGATATATAGGGTAGCTGATTTGAACACGCTCGAATTGGTGTAATTGAAAAAAACGTGTTGTTTTAGAGGAAACAAATCGTCTCTTTTTTGCCACGCGTTTAATATTTTACCATGACCAGAAAATAGATTTTTGTCACTCACAACCTACCATTTAGTCACACAACCTAATAACAGTGGCCATATGTATAAGCTTTTAGCCACATAACTAATTAAAAACAGTGGCCATTGCTCACATTTAGCCACGTGTAATATATACTTAATAGTTTTGTTTTTTTTCTCAATTTACTAAGTAATAAAATCTACTCTTCCGTCACACAACATTATTTAAGCGTGGCCATACATTCCTTATGGTCACACGAATAAAAAATCATAAAAGTTCCATGGCCATTTGGTGCATTTCGCCACTCTTTTTTAAGTGTGACAAATAAGTGCCACATGTTTTTGTAAAATAGTGGCTAAAGCCACTACACCTGATTGTTGTTGTCACATAAACAAAAAATACGTGGCTAAAAGGGTCCAAAGGCTATATATTTGGCCACGGGTACAAAATATGTGTGGCTAAAACTAGTGTTTCTTACCTTTGGCCACGTTTTTTACAAAACAGTGGCTATGCGTTAAAAAAAAACTGTGGCCAAAGCCACTTTTTGACGTAGTGTGATAGTAGATGCATATGTAACCCTTTTCATATCCTATATATGCTTGTCTGTCTTGGGACATTGCTGCTTATTCACCACGGTTCCGTGTGCAATTGGCAAGAGTCCTTTCTTGGAATCTTGCATCAAGATGCGTCGTATGACCTTGTCAATGTATGTACTTCGACTTAGTCCAATTAGCCGTTTTGATCTATCTCTATAGATCTTTGTTCCTAGAATATAGGTGACATCACCAAGATCCTTCATTGACAAACATTTCTTCAGCCAAGACTTTATGTCTTGCAGCATAGGAATATCGTTTTCGATGAGTAATATGCCATCTACGTATAGGATCAGAAATATGACAGATCTCCCACTTGCCTTCTTGTAAACACAAGGCTCATCGTCATTCTTGATAAAACCAAACTCTTTGATGTTTTGATCAAAACAAAGATTCCAGCTTCGAGATGCTTGCTTCAATCCATAAATGGATTTGTTCAACTTGCATACCTAATTAGGATTCTTTCGATCTACAAAACCTTTAGGTTGTTACATATAGACGTCTTCATTAAAATGTCCATTTATAAATGCGGTTTTGACATCCATTTGTCGTATCTCGTAGTCATAATACGCGCCTATGGCAAGTAGAATCCTAATAGACTTAAGCATGGCGACATGCGAGAAGGTTTCCTCATAATCAATACCTTGAGTTTTAGTAAATCCTTTTGCAACCAGCCTAGCCTTATAGATTTGCACATTGCCATCCATGTTAGTTTTCAAGTTGAAAGCCCATTTACTTCCTACAACGCGACCATCGGGTGTAAGGTTAACCAAATCCCAGATTTGGTTGTCATACATGGATTGATCTCAACGCCCATGGCTTCTAGCCATTTCTCACATTCAGAACCTGAGGTTGTAGCTTTGTAGTTAACAGGCTCTTCCTGATCAACTATCAGTATATCATGCACTCCTAGAGTAGTTCTGTGGACGATTGGTGTTACAACCGGTCCCTGAGTGTTTTTGGATTCAGGTTCAATTACGCCTTGTTAAATGATTGCACCGGCTTCTGGTTGTGTTGCAGGTGGTTCCCGAACTTCTTCCTGGTCTACCTAGTTATTTCCATCCACACGTTTAAAGAACTCATCCTCTAATAGTGTTTCTCTATGATTAATGAATACTCGATTTTTCATTAGGGTTGTAGAAAGAGTAACCAACCTTTCGGGAAGAACCTACAAAAATAACTTTATCACCACATAGGCATTGCATCCCAATAGCTTAAGGTAAGATAACTTAGGGCGTTCCCCATGCCATATCTCATATGGTGTCTTATCTACCTTCTTCGTAGGAGCGAGATTCACAAGTCGGGCGGCAGTTTCAAGAGCAAACCTCCAAAAGGAGTGTGGTAAGTTTGTGCGACACATCATTGATCGAACCATATCTAACAGTGTTCAGTATCTTCTTTCGGAAAGACCATTAAGTTGTGGTGTTCCTAGCGTAGTAAGTTGGGATATAATCCCACACGCCTTGAGATGTTCGTTGAACTCCTCACTTAGATATTCGAACGCTTTGAGATCTAATCGAAGTGCCTTAAACATTTCACCAGAGCTGGTTTTGTACTTCGTTCTGGTATTCTTAGAACTTTTCAAAAGTATCATGTTTATGTCGCATGAGATAAACATACCCGTATCTGCTGAAATCATCAGGAAAATGTAACAAAGTATGTTTCTCCATTTCTGTACATCGTCCTAAAAGGACCACATATATCAGTATGTACGAGCATAGTAGGTCTTTCGCTCTTTTACCGACATTCGTAAAGGTTGACCTAGTTAACTTGCCACTCTAACAAGACTCACATGTTTATGTGACCTAGTCGACAATGCCAGCGAAATGTATCATTGACACTAGTCTAAGTATGTTTATTGGAGACGTTATATATCATGTAATCATTGGTATCTATCTTATAGATGCCATTGTGGGGTTTAGCTTCAAAATAAAACATGTCATTCAAATACGCAGAAATGAAATCATTATCATTATTGAAAGCATCTTTAAAACCTTGTATTTTCAAAGCAAATAGAGAAATGATGTTTCTAGTCACACTAGGCACATAACAGCAATTGTTCAAAACAATAGTAAGACCACTAGGTAAATAAATAGTAAAATCGCCTATGGCCTTGACAGAAACTTTTTGCCCGTTCCCAACGTGCAGCTCAAAGTTGCCTTCCTTCATATCTCTAACTTTTCTTAGTCCCTGCAAATCATTACAGATATGAGTACCACATCCAGTGTCTAACACCAAAGATTTGCTAGAAAAAGAAAACGATTCACTAACATGTATACCTGAGGACTCTCCTGCAATTGATAGCTTCTTAAGCTTCATTTCAGTCAGGTATTTAGGGCAATTCCTCATCTAGTGCCCTGCTTTATCACAATGAAAGCATTTTGTATCCTTCTGAGGATTCTCCCTAGGTGTGACATCCGAGAATTCCAAGGTTAACTTCCGTTAGACAAATCTCCGTTAGTTACGTTATAAGTATTAACTAGGTAACTAATGCTTAACTAGACCGAATACGTCCACGACCTTTGGTTGATCACCGAACCCGTCCATATGTGTTTTGTGTTTATTTATTTATTGAATTATGTGCAACGTGATTTAAATGCATAATTATTATCAAAAGCATGACTATTTGTTTACTTGTTGAATTATGTGACAAGTTGCTTAATTGTACGTGTATTTATGTGATTAGGGTGTATGCATTTGTTTTAATCATGGGCTAATGATGGACTAATCATTGGGGCCCAAATCCCAATGAAAGCCCACCAAAGCCTTAGTATATAAACCAAAAATAAACCTAATTCTTCCCATTTGCATGCTCCACCACAAAACACACACATACACTCTCCATTCTCTCTCTCTTTCGTGAACCATCTAGCCGCCACCACCTGACCACTTCTGGTCAGCCGTGAACCACCAAGGACCACCACCGTGATCTCAGCATTGAAGATCATCCATCGAGCTTGGAAACCCAACCGTGAGTCCCATGAACTTTTTATGCCTTTTCTTTGTGTTTTCTTAAAAAGAATGTGTAAACCATCATGGAATCGTGTATGCTTCTGATATGATGCTTAGGAATGTTAGATCTAGCCTAAAGTCTGCAACTTTACATGTAAAATCATGCCATAATGAAGATCCATGCTAGTTAGGTTATTTTGTTCTTAAAAGTGTTCTTGGTGATTTGATGGTGAAAACCCATGTTTAAGGTGTTAAATTTATTTGTGTAATGTTGGTAAATGTTCGTGCATGCTAGATACTGAATTATATGAAGTATGGAAGCTGTTAGATTGATTTTTGGTCAAATTTACGAGTTTTCTGCGACTAGCGAAACTGTGCATTCGTTAGGCGAAACTGTAGTTTCGCAAACTGTTTGAATATTCTTCCAGCGACACTATACAGCGAAACTATAGTGTCGCCTGTGAAACTAAGTGTATTGCTCGAACGAAACTATCGAGCGAAACAACCATAGACTCCTGAACGAAAGTTCAAAACAGTTTCGAGCGAAACTAGATAGCGAAACCGTGTCATCAGTTTCGAGCGAAACTATCTAGCGAAACTGTGCCTTCTATGAACGAAAGTTCAAATCAGTTTCGAGCGAATCTATGCTAGCGAAATTGTGTCAACAGTTTCGAGCGAATCTAGCTAGCGAAACTGTGTAGCGAAACTGTGCCAGACCCAAAACCCAAACTTGTGCAACTTATTTGAATGTTATGCCATGACTTACATGATTATGCCATAATGAAACATGCTTTGATTTCTGAGTGATGTGAACCCTCGTTTTTGATCAACCATCGGTGTCGTGTGTCGGTATGTCGAGTCGTAGTTCCAACGTGCTATGTTATGGGCCATAGTGACGTAGTTAAAGTTTAGACGCAACCTAACACCTAAGACCTTAATGTGATTATTAGGTCTTCGTTAGCAATCATAATTGGATTATTTGAAGTGTAAGCTGAGCAACCTAAGGTGAGTTTCACTAACCCTTTAATAGTGAGCCCGTTTGGGTCACAACGAATTTACTTAACGGAAAACAACGCTGACATTTTGAGGTATTGCCAAATGGGATATCTGTTATGGAAGTTGGAGCGTTTTATGGGAAGCACTTGCAACTGTCCATCCTTGGGGTTTCAAATGAAATCCGCAACCAACTATTTAATACTTAAACTCATTTGGGATTTCAAATGAAATCCGGAACAACCATTTTGACACTTAAACTCTTTTAGGGATTTCAAATGAAATCCAGAATAAACGGTTTTAATATGACTAGTGTAGGTTAAAGTCTAAACCAAATGATATCACATGATTTCTAAGGATGCCTTAAAACTTAAAAGTCCTCAACAATTTAGTACCATTAATTTGCGAAGCGAGGGGATGTTGGGTAGATCTACTGAGGGTTTGACAAACCCTGCTCTGCGGTACACAAATGTGTAGCCAACCGGTTGGAGGCCGAACGAAGTTCAATATCAGCCTATTTTAGTTGTGGGTCCCATGAGGAACACAACTGGAGGCATAAACCATCGGCAAATGCCGAACTCTGTTACGTCAGCTTTGGTACGAACTTCCTTAGTGCATGGAAACCGGATTAGCTACCCGCGATATCGGTTGACCGCTTTAATCTTTACTTAACTAGTGCATATTCGATAATTCAGCACTTGGGATTGTTTTGCAAAACTATTACCTATTTATATGTTGATACATACGCTTATGAGACCGGGCCGCTGCATGACATGCCCACTGTGAACTCACCAACCGTTAGGTTGACACTTGTGTGGTTTTCACTTTTGCAGATCGCTGAGGAGTATCCACCGGAGGTTGGCATGGCACCCGAAGTTACTTATTTCATTTTGAACTCAAATTTGGGAATTGAACAACAATTTATGTTTTGTAATTTAAGCACGTGGTTAGTGCTAAGATACTCATGTTTTTCTTTCCGCTGCAAACTCTTAGACTGTTTTATGATGAATGTTTGGACTTTACTCTGATTCGTTTAGTATTTGTAACTAATGGTTGTGGTCCTGGTTTGCTCGCACCCCTTAACGGTATAAACTCCGTTAGTGGTTAATTTGGGGGTGTGACACTAGGAGTATCTTACTTCTTTCCCTTTCCCTTGCCTTTCTTGCCCTTGGCTTTCTTAGCTTTCTTACAAATATAACCATCTCGAACTATCAGCACTGAACTTGTTCCAGCTTTCACTAGAATGTTTACCTCAGCAGTCTTAAGCATATGTTGCAGTGGTGTCATTAACTTATCCATACCGTTCATATTAAAGTTTAAGACGAACTTGTCATATGACTTGGGCAGCGAGTAATTAAGGATGACATCAGTAGCCAACTCATCACTTAGTGGTTGTGCAATCATGCTAAATCGTCGATATAAGCATTCATTTTTAGCACGTGAGTACTGGCTGAAGAACCTTCCTGCATACGACATGAAATGAGTGATCTTATCATGTTAAAACGTTCGTGACGAGCATGTTGGCGAAACATAGCTTTCAGTTGCTCACTTATGTCATGTTATTTTGTCAACCATGTTCCTCTGAAGTTAAGGGACCATGGTTGCCATCATAAGGCAGGCTACAGTTTGGGAGTCATCAACATGCCTAGCCCAAGTTGTATACACAACACCATAGCGTACTACGGGTTCTTTAAGGATTGGATTTTCAAGAACATATAATTTTTTTCAGCCATGAGAACAATTCTCAGGTTGTGATACCAATCCATGAAGTTGGTGTCATTAAGTTATTCCTTCTTAAGGATGGAATTAAGCGAGAACAGGGAGGGATGATTAGTAGGATCGGAGTGACTAGTTGACATCTAAAAGAAAACAAGAACTTATTTTAGTAATTTCCATGTAGAAAAGCCTAATTAATTTTGACCAAAGAAAATAAAATTGTATTAGGATGAGATGCCGTTTGGCCTTAGCTCGGTAGAATGACTTAGCTCTCTTCATCAGCTAGGTTACACGGGTAGATGACGACTACCGATTGTGTCGGCTACATAAATCTCGTTTTGGGAACACTTGACGAGTGTTATCAAGCGGTATGGTATTCCCAACTACGCCCACTTCTACAACTTGTTCTAAAGTGATATTTGTCCTTGAACCAGAACTGTAGACCCGGCCCAAGTGACATGGAAATCGCGGTTATACCTTCAACCAAAACCATAGGCCCGAATGCATGGTCATCACAAACACCGGGGGTCCGGATAGATTAGTTCGAGTGCCTCTTACTTCAGGGTGGCGTAGAAATATCATTTGGAATTGGGTTTCTTATTTTAAATTTACCGATTCGGGTCATATTTAAAATATCTACATACGACCAATTGCATGACATAAGCCGTCTATAAGTTTTGTAAAACCTTATTCTACTTTGGTTCGTGATGACTTGATACTCCTTTTAATTACTCAACCGATTAAGTGTTAGAGCATAAATCTGTGTCTCGTGTGTTGTATCTAGCTAGTTTGTGAGTCATAATGTCAATGAACCAAGCCACGAACCAATGGTTCGTGAGCAACTAACCATTGGTTCAGTTCTAGCTTTGTTCGATGGGAAGTGAATTCTATAGATAGATTGACTTGGTTTGTTAATACAACACTTCTGAGTCTTTGTCATTCTGAGTCCGCTTCTATGTGTGCTTTCTAGAGAGAGAAAGCACCAAAGAGTTTGTAATTGATTCTTCTTGTGATTCAATAAAACAAAACTCTTATTTACATTCTTGTTCTTGATTTTGATCAAGAAACCAGTAGTAAGATCCTCCAAGGTACTTACAAGTGGTATAAGAGCAATCCAAGTTGCTCTACTAGTGCTTTTTTGGTCAAATTTGAAATTTTTAGTAAGAGAAAGTGGGTTTTCACCAAGTTCTCTAAATTCTGAGTGTTTTCTGGTTTGAAATCTGGTTCTTAAGTGTTCGTATTGTCATATTCTAGCTCACTGCTGTAAATTTCATTCCAATTCCTTCAAAATCGTCAAAATCAGTTCGAAATGGTCCGGTTCGTTGGTAGAATGTCCCGGTTCGTTGATTGAATATCTTGGTTCACTGTTTGAATCTTCATCCTTCGGTTCGTCGATAATCTGGTTTGCATAGGCAATCTTAAAAAATTTCGGTTCGTTCATTCCGGTTCGTCTAGGTAATCTTCAAGTTTGGTCCATGATTGTTACCATCAGTTCGTGGCAGTTACTCCACCAAACCAATGGTTTGTCTAAGACTTTTGGTTTGCTATTATTTCCGGTTCACTAAAGGTTTTCTGTTCGTTTAAGGGTTTTCGGTTCGTTGTTCAAGTTGTTGAATTTTTGGTATGTTTGACTAATTCGGTCCTTTGGAATTGTTTGGTTCGTTGAACAGAATATCATCAAAGTTCAATATGACTGATATTCAAGCATTTGCTGTTATACAAAACACGATGCAAGCAATGCTTAATTATGATAATAAAATCGGAACAAGTCAGAAAGTTCCTAAGTTATTGCAACTGGAAGATTATCATAATTGGAAGCAAAGATTTTTAGCTTATGTAACGTAAATGATATTGATCTATGGATTCCAACCGAAGATGGTTATAAGCATCCAACTGATGCTGGAGGAGAACTTAAAGAGAGAAAAGATTTCACATCTACAGAAAAGAAAAGTTATAAACTTGAAAAGAAAGCTTATGGATATTTTACTATGGCATTGCCAAAAGAATTATTGCATCTGTTCAACACATGTACAAAATCTAAAGTTTTATGGGATGCTTTAACTTTAAGATGTGAAGGGAACAACCAAATTTAAGAAAAGCAAGAGAAAGGTTCTTAACAAAGACTTTGATAATTTTCAACATTACCCAAATGAGAACATAACTACTTTAGTTTCAAGGTTTTCACATCTGATAAGTGAGTTAGGAGTGGTTGATATCAAGAAAACAAACGATGAATTGAAAGAGAAGTTGGTGGAAGCTTTACCAGAAAAATGGAAGAATTATGTTTTATTGCTTACGCATGATAAAGAGTTCTCAACATTGTAATTTCATGCTTTAACGGGTAAATTACAAGCTCGGGAATTAGAAATGATGAATGCCCATAAATCAAATGCTCAAATGCAAAATCTAAAATTATATCATGGTGAGAATGCTGAAAGTATTAATGTAAAGTCTAAACCAAGTGGTTTTGGTTTATTACCTACAACAGCGTTTCTTGCTAGAGATGTTTCTGGAAATTCTAAAAGTTTTGGTTATTTAAAAGGCTGCAGTGTTACAATTTTAAGCCAAGTAAATTAAAATGCTTTTTCTACTAAGGTAGCCGATGAATATATGGCATCATTTTTTGCAATAATGTCAACATATTTTGGTGTTCTTAATGGAGGTGTACCTAACGCTGATCTGATTGATGAAGATTATGATCAAATCGATCCGGGTAATCTTGAACATATGGATTTAAAATAGCAATTTGCTATGTTGGTTCAAAGAATGAAAAGGTTTTTGGAAAGAACTGGAAGAAAAGATCTTAATCCTAAAGCAAATATTGGATTGGATAAATCAAAAGTAAAATGTTTTAAATGTTCGAAGGTTGGACATTTTGCTCGTGAATGTTCTCAATCAGCAAATGGACATTCCAAGCCTTCAACAAACAATTCAAGTCACAAAACATTGGTTTCTCAAATTGATGGAAGCTATGACTGGGGAAAATATTTTGGTGATCAATCTGCAATAACTGCATGGGCTAGTCCAATGCAGTTCAATGAATGTTTGACTAATTATAGTACATATTCAACATCAAGTCATTCTGAGATACTTGAAATCAAAACTGGAGTTCAATCTGCTTTTATGGTCAACGTTGAACAAAGTGATTCTGAATCCGAGTCTAGTGGTTATGGATCCATGTGTGAGTTTTGTGCATAAAAGGATAAGAAAACTTGAGAATTGCTTTTATGGTCAACGTTGAACAAAGTGATTCTAAATGTCAATTTCTGACTGAGTACTTTGAGGATATTAATTTGGAGTTTTAATGTTTTCAAAATGAAATTGCTGACAAGGAGTTAAAGTTTCAAAGTGAGATTGTAGAGTTAGAGAAGAAAGTTGAAAAGCTATCTGAAGCAAACAATATTTTAACAAAAGAAGTTGAAAAATGGAAGAATGAAGAAAAAGACGCTGAAGGAGATTTTAATGACTATTTGAAAAATCAAAGAAGAAGGTTGATGTGCTTAACAAGACTTCTGATGAGCTTACTGCTAAAGCTGTGAGTTATAAGAATGATAATCTCCTGTTAATTGAAGCTCAAAATGAATTGGTTCATGAAAACAAACTACTGAAGGAGAATGTGGAAATTCATAAACAAAATGAAGAAAAGATTCAGAAGGAATTGTTTGATGAGCTTGACAACATGCGGTTGCAAAAATCGAAAACAAATAGAGTTGCAAGAAAACTAATCGCAATTGAGAAAGTATTGTCTGAAGCTCTGCAAAAGATTCCTGAGTCAAAAATTGAAGTCATTGATGTTAATAAAAAGTTGAATAACATCATATTTTCATAATCTTTCACAAGTTTCTTGTGTAAAGATGTGAATTTTGAGAAAGTTTTTGAAAAGACAGTTCCACCTCCTACAGTGATTACAGAATTAATAAATGTTTAAAAGGAAAAGAAAGAAGACTTTCATAATTTAAAGTTTTCTAATTCAAGTTCAGTGGAAGAAATGAATCCTAAGAAAAAGAATTCCAAAAAGGCTGGCAAGAAAACCACAAACAAGAAGTCTGAAATTCCTAAAATGTCAAAGTTTGTGTCTAGTTCTTCGTCGTCTAAACAAGAAAAAGCATCTATTCCAACTGTAAAGATTGTTCCTCATACGAATATTGATGAAACTATCTTCTATGAGCAGAAAGATGTTAAAGAAGTAAAAGCTGAATTTTCTCCCTTGGCGAAGAAAGGACATGAATCATCTGCTTCAAAAGAAAATATTTCTAAAAAATAGAGTGGTTTAGGTTTTTTAAAGAAAAAAGTTGATGACCGAAGAGCTAAGCGTCAATAGCAATTGAAGAAGATTGGTATAAAACAAGTCAAGAGGGATATTTTCAATGCTAAAAAGGTTCAAAGTGAGAGATTATATAAATTGAAAGGGTCAAAGCAAGTATTTTCAGATAAAGAGTTTCCATTACATTGTGTGGATGCTCGTAGATAGCTCAAATATTTCTTATGAAGAATGCTGATACACCTAAGAAGACACCATTTTCTTCAAATGGTTCTAATTCAACTCCACAGAGTCCTACTTTGAAATGGGTTCATGATCATCGACATCATGTATATGATGATTTTTATGGTCATTTTAACTCTAATCATTTTGGTGAAGCTGTGCAGGGTTCCAAACAGAATAAGATGAACAATCGTTTGTGCTACCAATGTCGCCAGAAGGGACGTATGGCACAAGATCGTCCTACCACTGTTGTTTCTACAAAAGCAAAGTGCAACGTACCATTTGTTGGTAAATCTATCAAATACAAGTTTGTTGATGAAAATGGCAGAGTGTTTGATGAACCACAACCTACCTATTTTTAAAATCAGGGAAAATTTGTTCCTAAAGTTAAAAATTGTTAAAGCATAATATTATGCTACAGTGTGTCTCGTGTGTTATATCTAAGATAGAGCATTTTAGTGAGTTTGAGAGTCAATTAACCATGATCCGAACCATTGGTTTGGAGCCACCGAACCAACGGTTCGCTAGATGGTTCATTAGACAAAATGTCGAACACTATAAATAGGTTGACTTTTTTAGAGCAAAAAACAAGAACTCTCATTCATCATTTCTATGTGTGTGTGTTTTCTGTGTGTAATCTCTCTCAAAGCTTATCAATACAATCTCATTGTATTTACTCATTGTGTCATTGATTCCATCTCATAATCACTAGATTAGCAGTCGTCCATCGCTCCATGTCTTTACAAGTAGTATCAGAGCTTTCTGGTTTCATTTACTGATCAAAATCTGTGATTTCTTAGATATCTAAAGAGAGAAAGTGGGTTTTGATCATTTTCATCAATTTTTCTTAGATCTGAGTGTTTCCGATGTCAAACTTAATTTCAAAACGTTCCAAGTGTGTTTTCGTTGCTTACTACAACAATTCACAATGCAATTCATCAAAATCAGAAAAATCAGTCGATTATAGTGTTGGTTCGCCAGTTAAATTCACTGGTTCGCTGGATGATCTTGTTGGTTCGCTAGGCAAACTTCATAGTGGTTTGCTAGTTTATTTTCATAGAATGGTTCACTATCCATTGGTCCGCTATTGGTTCGCTAGACAATCTTTAACAATGGTTCGCGACGGTTATTCCTCCCAACCATTGTTTCGCTAGGCAAAAATCATCACCGGCCCGCTAAGATTTCTGGTTCACTGAGACTAGTGGTTCGCTTTTGACTTTTCTGATTCGGTTAAATTCATTGGTTCACTGAAAGCATTGGTTTGGAGAGTTCATTTGGTTAGCTGGATTTTGTTGGTTCGTTAAAAGTTGTGTTGGTTAGTTGAGATTTTTGGTTCGCTGGTCAGAAAGTGTGTTTCACTAAAACTAACGTAACTTGAGTTCCGTTAAGAGTTATGGGAGCTAATACCAGCCAAAACAACCGTTTCAACGAGATCTACACTTTTACTTGCCTTATGGAAAGTACCCTCCGGTTTGACCCCCAAATTCCACTTCTAAGACCTCCGTTTTCGAGTTTGAAGTTTTTGCTATCGATATTGCAATTTGAAAATGAGTGATTATCAAGCATTCTTCGTGATGCAAACCACGATGCAAGCTCTTATTAACTATGATAATGAAATAGGAACAAGTCTGAAAGTTCTTAAGTTGCTCAAACTGGAAGATTACCATAGTTGGGTAAAACAGTTTGAAGCATACGTCGGTACTAATGATATCGATCATTTGTTATCCTTTAATGATCAATATGAATATCCAACTGGTCCAAATGGAAGACCGATTCTGCAAAGAAGTCTGTCAGATGATCAAAAGAAAGCATATCAAGCTGAGCAAAAAGCTTATGGAACATTAACCATGGCATTACCCAAAGATTTGTTACATTAGTTTTCTGCATATACCACATCAAAAGAATTGTGGGATGCCTTACAGAAAATATGTGAGGGCAATGATCATTTTAAGAAAAGTAAAAAAAAGGTTTTAAAGAAAGTGAGCATTATCCAAATAAAGATATTTCAAAGCTGGTTTACTATATTTTCACATTTGCTGAGTGAAATGAGTTTAGTAAACATCAATAAGGAAGAAGATGATGTGAAAGAGAAGTTACCAGAGGCATTACCTAAAAAATGGGAAAACTATGTAATGATGATTACTCATGACAAGAAGTATTCAAATTTGACATTCAATGATTTGATTGAGAATATACAAGCACGAGATATGGAATGGAAAGTGAATAAGACTATGCCTGCATAACTTCTGAATCCAGCAACATATCATGGTGAAAACGATTCTACCACAATGCAAAGAAGTCAAGTGTTTTCAGAGAAGATACTCTAACAGCTCTTCTTACTGAAAAGTTTGAAAGTTATGGTTATTCTCCAGGTTGCAGCTTCACTACTCCAAATCAATCAACTCGGAATGCATTTTCTGCCAAATCAACTGAAGAATATGCTGCTTTGATATATGCTTTACTATCATCTTCTTGTGGATCAATAATTGGTAACATTGGTGATGATGACTTGTTTGGAGATGACTTGAAACAGTTGGATGGTGATCATCTAGATGAGTTAGACTTGAGTTGGCAGCTCGCTATGTTAACTCAAAGAGCTAGAAGATTCTTTGAGAAAACTGGAAATAAGAAACTTAATCCATGTGGGAAACTAGGATTGAATAAATCAAAGGTTAAGTGTTATAAATGTCCAAAAATTAGACATTTTGCTCCTTAATGTAATCAATTACCTTCTGATAAGTCTAATTCTGGTAATCAAGCTCAGACATCTAAAACTTCAACAGATAGTCCAAGTCAAAAGGCTATGGTGTCTCAAGTCAATTAAAATTATGATTGGAGTCAAGTATTTCCTGATGAATCTACTTTTCTTGCCAAAATTGTACAAAGTGATGACAGTATGACTAGTACTGATTCAGAAACAAGTTTATGTGAGAAAGTGGTGCAAGATATTACTGAAGTTGTCAAAAAAGAGCAAAAGGAAGAAGATATTAAATGTGAATTTTTTTTTGTCTTAAACAACAAGAATGAAAGATAATTGATGGAAATGAGTTTGTTAACTGAAGAACTCAAAAGGATTAAGGAAGAATTGAAGAGTTCACAACGAAAATGTGATGATTTTGTTAAAATCAATGAAGTTTTGATGAAAGAGAAGAATGGATTGCTTGAAGAATGTGAAAAAATCTAACGCTGAAGCTAAAGAAGCCACTGAAGATTTTGAAGTGTTATTTGCTAAAAGCTATCCAGTTCAACATAAATATGAATAAAGTAACCAAATTATTGTTGAAGCTGCTGAGAGTGATAAGTCTTCAAGAAGAACTTTCAAAACTTCAAGATGAAAATGTTCTTTTCCGTGATAAAAATGAAGTTTTGACAAAGGAAGTTGATATTTTAAAAAAAGAAATGGGAAAAGGTCATTGTAGAAGTTTTGGAAGAATGCGATTTGAGAAGAGACATAAATATGAATACAATGAATTGTCTGAACAAGTTATCACTTCTCAGAAAGACTTGTTGGATGCACAAGTGAAGATTTCATAATTGAAGATAGAAGTTCTTGATTTGCAACGAGAGGTGAAGAATTGCAATCTATCTCCTACATTTCTGAATTATATATACAAACAGGAGAAGAATGGAGACAACACCAAGGATGATTTACATAAAGTTCCTTCACCGGTTGATATGTTGAAGTTTTCATCTGCTGTGATCAATTTGAATGAAAACGGGTATGATTATTCTAAATTTGCAACTCCTGCTCCTGCAAAGAAGAAGAAATCTAAGTCTGGAAAGAAAAAGTTTGAAGCTGGCTACGCTCCAAAGTTTGATGCTGGTTCATCATTTTTGGAAGATGAGACAATTTTAAAAAAAAAATGTTACTGAGAAGTTTGCTAATACTTCAGCTAAAGCAGAAGTAGATAAATCATTAATTGTTGAGAACAAGCTACAGGACATCAAAGCTAAATTTACTAAAACAAATAATGAAAGGGATGTTTCTGGTTCTCAAGCTGGGTCATAAAAAATTCACGGTTTCAAGCATAAATGTCTTGGTTGTGAAGTCAAGGAAGTCCCACTTCAACAAATCAACAAAACAAAGCAGAAACAGAAGGTTGTTGCTAAACCTGTTCAAATTCCACAACAACAAGCACAACAAAAGAAGCATAATGTGTTCAAATCAAAGAATGGTCATAATTATTCTGGAGGATCTTCTTGTGGTTCACATTATTCACCAGGAAGCTCATCTCCAAGGTATGATTTTTCTAATGGTTTCTTTGATTCATTTGGTTCTGAAAATTCTTTTGGTTATCGTTATGTGTTTTCTAAGCAGGGAAGTTGAAAACCAAAGAATTTTTCTGATAACAAACAAATTTTTGACACAAATTTGGGTAGTAGTTCCCTTAATGTTTTTCACAGAAAGTGTTATGCATGTCGTAAACCAGAACATTTCGTTGCTCAGTGTCCTACGAATGCGAGCACTTATTCATATGTGAAAAAATGCTAAATATGTGGATGAAAATGGTCAGATTTTTTATGAACCACAATCGATCATGTTCAAATCAACCAGTAAGCCGTCTTGGGCAAAGACGCAAGCTGATAATTTTGTGGTTTCATTTCAAAATTTTCAATCGTCCATGATCTGGACACCCCGAGTTGTTTCCAAGATTATCAAAGACCATGTTGAAAACACCGGGCGACCCGAGGCTATTGACTTGGGCCGATCCCAAATTGCTAATGTTTAAATCTGGTGTCTGCAAGTTTCTTCAAGAAGACCTATCATGCGTGTGTTGTTGATAGTGAAGAACTTGCATAATTTAACATTTCAAAGTCTTAATCATTCTCAAAAGTTTGTTTTTAAATGAAAAGTTTTTAATAAAAGTGTGTTTTCAAATCTAAAACTGAAAACTGTCAGTGTTGGTCGTTCAATTTTCTTTCTTTCTAGTTTGTTTTACAAGTGGTATTTGTACATATTCTAAGGGGGGGGGGGGGGGGATTAAAAAAAGCCAAAAATAGTGTTTTGCTTTTGGTAAATGAAAATTCCAAAAATATAGATTTTCATTTTAGGGGGAGAAAAAGGCAATGCAAAAGATTAAAAAAAATGAAAAAGATCAAAATTGAGAAATTGATCATTGGGAAATGATGGTAAATTGGCTAACGTTTCCGACTCATGGATAGATTAAGTGAAAAAGTCATAAGATCATTGTTCGATGTGCTAGGTAGGCTCGGAAAATCAGAAAGTATTTAAATGTGATATACATTAAATCTGATGCTTGACCTAGTGGACAACATCTTGAAGCATATTTCAAGATATAAAAAGAAAAGGTATGTGAAAAGAAAATGAGAAGTCACTATGTATACATGTGTTCATTTTGTAAATATTTAAACTTGTTTGATTTTTTTTATTTTCTTAAATGATCGGACTATCTCTGCGTATACGTGTGTAACGACCTAATAGTTATTCGTTTAAGGTTCTCCTTTATTTTCTTGGTTTTTCGTATAATTCATCGGACTTTCTCTGTGTATACGAAAAATATCGACCTGATTGTTGTTGAATTATACAATTCAACATGTTTTTATTTTCTTATTTTCTTAAATCCGATGCCTTATCTGCGTATAGAAAGATCGACCTTAAGGTAGATGATTTAACGTTCTTATTTCTTTTTGCATGGAACACAGTTGACGATATCATGAATATAAAATACTTTGTGAAATTCACAAGTATAATCACATGAAAATAGATGTGAAACATATCTGAGTATGTCTGATAGTGTGGGGTACACTTGTCAAAGAAAATTAATAAATACCTTACCATATCCAAATGTTATGAGTATGATTCTGCCTGAGTTAACGTTGGACAAATTATATCTGCAATCTACATGGCTTATTTGCTGTAATAATTGAAATTGAAGTGTAGTTCAGCACGGTGTGACCAATATGATCCTAGATAGTGATCTTTCTCAAACCAAAAAATAGAGCGTAATTCCGTATTGTATTTTTTGTATTTCAGTAAAATCCAAAATGATTTTCAGTGTGTTTTAGCATAAGTTTGAAAATCAAAAAGATTTTAGGTGTGTCTTGATCTAAAGTTTCTAAAAGCCAAAAAACATTTATTTCTTATTTGTTTTTGATCGATTGACACAAGATACTAATTTTTCAAAATGATTTTCAAAATATGTTGGATTCTCAAAGAGAAGTTTTGCACCAAGATTAACTTTTGTTGTCATAAAAAAGAAAACTGCGTTTCTGTCTTCTGAATTCACAGGTTCTGTGTGTCAAGACTCAAGCATGGTGAAAGAGGAAGATTGAAGTATATTTTTTAAGTGGATCTTGATGTTCAAATGGTGATCTACTTCTGATCCAGCCATGCAAGCTCTATTTCCGACAAGATTTCAAGTTAAAGATCAGATGCAACAATGTTGAAGATTGAAGACTAGAGATTTAGTTAGAATAGATACACCACACGTTAAGGGGGAGTCTGTTAAAGCATAATACTATGCTACATTGTGTCTCGTGTGTTGTATCTACGATAGAGCATTTTAGTGAGTTTGAGAGTTAACTAACCATGGTCCGAACCATTGGTTCATTAGACAGTATGTCGAAGCCTATAAATAGGTTGACTTGTTTAGAGCAAAAAACAAGAACTCTCATTCATCATTTTTGTGTAAATCTCTCTGAAAGCTTATCAATACAATATCATTGTATTTACTCATTATGTCATTGATTCCATCTCATAATCACTAGATTAGCAATCTATCCATCGCTCCATGTCTTTACAAAAATGTTCAAAATCTAGGTGGTACTTCACATTCAAATGTGATTGGTTCATCAAATGTCAATTTTCCACAGAAATATTAGAAACCTAAAGTGGTTTCAAAAGGAAATCAGGATACTGGAAGACCATAAGCTATATGCTTCGGGTCATTTATAAACTATGTGTTTGTGCAGTGTGTAGGTACTTCAAGAAGACCTGTTGGTAATTGCAAAGCTGCTGATAGTGAAGTATTCTGCTTAAATTAAACTTCCAAAGGTTCAAATTTCAAATTTGACATTTTTCTAAAATCTAAAGCTGATAAGGTATTCGTATCGATTGGTCAATTTTTGTAGTTTAGGGGGAGAAATTTGCAAAAAGCCAAAAATAGTGTCTTTGTTTTTAGTTAAAATTAAAAATCCAAAAATAGAGTTTTCCTTTTAAGGGGGGAGAAAAGGTCAAAATTCAAAAACACTGAAAAAGCCAAAAGACCATTGCTTGATGTGCTAGGTGGGCTCGGCAAATCAGAAAGTATTCAAATATGATATACATTAAATGCTTATGTTTGACTTAGTGAACAACATCTTGAAGCGTATCTCATGATATATAAAAAAATTGTGAAAAGGAAAATGAGAAGTCACTGTGTAAACATGTGTTCATTTTGCAACAAATTAAACTTGTTTGTTTTTCTTTATTTTCTAAAATGTTCTGACTATCTTTGTGTGTTCACAAGACTGACCTGACAGTTGTTCATTTGAGGTTCTGCTTTATTTCCTTTGGTGCTTCGTATAATTCATCGGACTTTCTCTGCATGTCACAAGACTAACCTGATTATTGGTGAATTATATAATTTAAACTTGTTTTTGTTTTCTTATTTTGTTAAGTCCGAGACCTTATCTGCATATCGAAAAATCAACCTTAACGTAGACGATTTAATATTGTAATTTTATTTGCATGGAACACAGTTGACGATATCATAAATATAGAATACTTTGTGAAATCACAAGTATAATCACATAAAAATATGTGAAACATATCTGAATATGTTTGATAGTGTGGGGTATACTAGTGTCACACCCCCAAAAATCTCACGCGTGATAACGCGCCGCAGGGCGCGTGACAAACCAGGATCGTAGTCCATTAAATACACCAAACGACCAACAATTTAGTAAAAACGTTTCATATTTCATTAAAATATAAATTCAGAGTTTTACAAATACGGAAGCGTAAATACAAATAGAAATATAAGTAAAACCATTGTCACCTAAGGTGACGTGACCTATCCAAAGACGCTAAAAATGTTTCAAGACGCATGCATGCGTACTCGTGATACTCCAACACCTGCGACCTGAGAGAAACATGTTCGAAAGAAAGTGTCAACCAAAGGTTGGTGAGTTCACAGGTTTTGATATTCACAGTCCAGTTTTTCGCCTATGGACACAACAGTTTAAAGTCCATAGATAAGTTGTAAAGTTTTTGTTATATTTCCATATCGTAGGTAGCTAGCCTAAAGTTCATGTCACTAGATAGTTCGCAACCGAAGCTGACCAATAAGTTGTAGGAATTCTCCTTACGTTTTTTTTGCCTTCCCCGTGTCCCACCATAGACAACGGTACGTTTAGGCTAATATTGCTCTCAGTCCGACCGCCAGTCGGGTGGTGCATCACGTGCCCGCTGAGAGGGGTTTATCAAACCCCAGTAGTACTACTCAACATTACCTCGCTATTCACTATTAACGGTTCGATTTGTAAGGACTTAGTTTTTGGTGTCAAGCAAATCTACTACATGTGATATGTTGGAAATATAAAAAGTTGTCTAAAAACAGTAAGTAATTTTACATGTTCTCTCCCCCAAAAGAAAAGAGTAAAGTGGGGCCGTGAAACTCACCTTTGGGTGCATAGCAATTCCAGATATATAACCACAGCTAATAGCAGATAATGGGTCTTGTGTATCCTACCAAGCACCTAACGAGCATATATATGTAAGTGTGTGTTCAATTTGCACATGGCAGAGTCTAGACCGACGACGAGATTAAATAATGTCAAACTATGACATGACGAAGGTTCAATAAATCCAAAACGAGTTGAAAGTTGGCACATTGCCAAAAATCACAACGATTATAAAGGTCGATAAAAGTATATTATTTATTAATAATATAGGTTCATAAAGTCATTTTGGAAAAATATGTATGTATATATATATATATATATACATATATATATTTGTAACCATAAAATATTTACATAAATAACGAATACTCCAAAGTGTACTTATGGGTTTATAAACATTTATGTGAATATAGATCTAATGTTTAGAACGTTTATGTTGTAGAATACGTATATTTTTACACAAGTGTAAAGGTCACTAAAACATTCATTTCATATTCCTAAATACGTACGTTCATATAATTTTCAAACATGTATTCTTTTATAAATCACCGTTAATCAACCAAGTATTTTATATAAAAATCAATATATATAAACCCCTGAGGTAACAATCGAGATAACGAGCCTATGAGAAATTCTATGGGTCTAAAATGACATGAAGAACAATCGGTGATAGGTTTTGAGTCAAGAAAAAGGTCAAAAACACTAAAAGTATAATAAAATAGCAAAACCAGAGGTCGCCAGGTTCGAACCTGTGACCTCTGACTTTCTTTACAGCGCCGAAACCATCCGGCCAGCGGCCCTTTTGTGTTCAATTCTCGGCCAGAAGACATTTATATGCCAACAATGGCAGGAATCAGGTTTTTAAAAAAAATTCAGAAAGGTTTTGAGGCGGCTGGGATTTGAACTCGGGACATGTTGGTTATAATTCAAAAGACTCGGCCATCAGGCTACGAACCAGAAGCAGTTACAGAATAGCGAAACAAATATATAAAACCTTCCCAGACGCTGTCATCTTCTGGTCACGATCACAGAGAGGTGTCTACTGGTGGTCGATAGTGGTGCTGGTTGGTGATGTAGAGTGGCGGACAGTGGTGGCTCCGATGGTTTTTGCTTCGTCGGAAAAACAAGAAAATGAGAGAGAGGTTGTGAGAGAGGGAGGGTGAGTTGTGTGTTTGTAAGTTTGTGCAGTTCGTAATCATTGAATTAGGTTTTGAGGGCCAAATGAAACGGATGAGGATGATGATGATCGATCGAAACCGATCATCGTTTCTTTAATTCACGCAACCGACCGTTCTCAATTCAACAATGGACTATTGACACCATTAGTCCCTCATATACTTACAAAGGTGGCACCGGGTTTGAAACAATTACAAAGTTACCCCTCAAAGTTTTGGTTACTATAAATGAGTTTGGGAGTTGAAAAATTTTCCCCTTAAGTTTAAAATAGGTTAGCGAACTCTTAACGGTGTTAACAAATATTCCTAACGACGAATATACGAGGTAACGACGAATATACGAGTAATGCCAAAATATATTAATCGTATAACGTTTATAAAATATATAAAACTCGATTGTCACAAAAAATCATAGAATAACATGTGAATATATATAAGTATATCACATAAAATCATAAGTTCCATTGCCACATAAAATGACAAAGCATTCGCATGAAATCATAACGTATGATTTACATAAAATCATAGAATGTAACACGTCTAGACTCAAGTGCATGCTCGTATAGTAGTGGTTACACAAACCCTAGTTGCTAAGGTCAACACAATTCAAGACATAAATGTTCACATGAAATTTATAAGAGTTAAGTAAATGTTCTCACGACATTTATATCAGTTTAAGTTTATTTATATCAAGAAAGACCTTAAAAGACGGATTGTCACAACTAGTCAAAGCAAATTAATCAATACCTTAACATATCTAGATGTTATGAGTGTGATTTTGTCTGAGTTTAAGATGGACAAATTATATCAGCAATCGACATGGCTTGTGTGTTGAATTAGTTAAAATTGAAGTGTAGTTCAGCGCGTTATGACCAATATGATCCCAAGTTGTGATCTTTCTCGCAAAAATATCAAAAATAGTGTGTGATTCAGTATTGCATTTACGTTTTCATTTCAAAAAAGTTCTAAAAAAATTCGGTGTGTTTTAGTATATAATTAGAAAAATCAAAAAGATTTTCGGTTGAGTTTTGATATAAAGTTTCAAAAAGTCAAAAAGATTTTGGTTCTTATATGTTTTCGACCGATAGACACGTCATATAAAACAAATTTCAAAATCAATATCTTGGTTCTCCAAAGGAGAATTGTACCTAAGATTAACTTAGTTTTTGGAAAATTAAAAAGAAAAGCTGCACTTTTGTCTTCTAAAATTTCAGGGTATATTGACAAGACTCAAGCATGGTGATAGGGGCATTATTGAAGTATCTTTCACAAAGTGGATTTTGAAGATCAAAAGATGATCAAGCTCTGATCCAGCCATGCAAGCCCTACAACTAACAACAAATTTAAAGTTGAAGATCTGATACAACAATTTTATACATCACACGTTAAAGGGGAGTCTGTTAGTGCATAAATATGTGTCTCCTGTGTTGTATCTACAAGGAGCTACTTTGTGAGTCATGATGTCAACAAACCAAGCCACAAAGCAATGGTTCGTGAGCAATGAACCATTGGTTCGTTGCTAGCTCAGTTCGCTAGTCAGTCAATCCTATAAATAGGTTAACTTGGTTTCTTGACACAAAACTTCTGCATCTTTGTCACTATGAATCTGCTTCTGTGTGTGTTTTCTAGAGAGAGAAAGAACCAGAGAATTTATAATTGATTCTTCTTATGATTCAATAAATCCAAACTCTTTTTTACATTCTTGTTCTTGTTCTTGATCTTGATCAAACAACCAGTAGTAAGATCATCCAAGGTACTTATATTAAGTTTTAAGTAACCTAATTGAAAAACTAAGTGGGTCGTTTCGCGAACCAATTTAATAACTTTTATTAGTTATGATTTTCCTAAATTAAACTATTTAATTTTATTTGAAGAAAACTGATTTTATTAAATAAACTATTTATTTAATATATACTTTTCGAAACTTTAATAAAACATCTTTTATTGACTTGTCGTTTTAGAATTTTGATCTAATGGCCTAAGTTGTGACAAACAAATCACATGCATTCACAACAAAACAAGATAGTATGCAACTGAGCCTTAATGGGTTTTCGATTCCGTCGGAGCCAATAAACGGAACCAATTGAGACAAATAAAAAACATGACACATGTCAGAAAATGTCTTCATGCTTCCACTAGCTCGAATAATATCATCTTGTCTTCTTTGGTCTCCGTCTCCTCATCTTGGTTCATGATCCGGTTTACGCATATTACAATAATAACATAAACCTAACTATTATGTACACGGGTCCAAAATACATGAAAAATACATAATCAACCAAACAAGAAAAACACAACCACAAAACAAACATAAACATATATGGATCGTAACGACTCGTTACTGCCTAACGACCCGTCACTAAGAAACTGCATCACGTGGCATTACCGACGAGCGATCTGTTTCAATAAACATGCATAATGAGTCGTTACGTTGTTCGAATACAGCTTTCTTATAAGGCTCAAACTGCATACTACTATCACATTAAAACAATACTTGGCCAAGAATTGTCAAACCTCACAATCAGAAAATTTTCAAAAAATATAAACATACAAGCATGGCTAGAAATATGAACATAACTATTATATCGTATCTAATTTGTCTAGACGGAGTTGAAACAGGCTCTGATACCACTGTTGGAATTTTCGTGTACGATTCATAAAGTTTTAGTTGAACTTGTCATACAATTCATATGCGGAAGCGTGTACACAAGGTTGGTTCGTATCGATCCCACCTGAGATCCAGACTACCAATAAAAACAAAACTAGTCGTGATAGTACTGATCGAGACACGATTGTTCAACGAACAACCTCGCTAGATGGTTGATTCACGATTAGGGTTTTGGTTTACAACTCTTGTAATCTGAAACTTAATAGTAACTAGAAAGACTGTTCAATTGTACCTTTCCAACGAAATCGGAGAAATGAGGTGAACGCCAACGTTAGACGAGGGCCACTGGCGGTGCTATGGCGGCAACGACGATGGCTGCAGTCGGACGAAAAGGGGAGGGGGCGAAACTTTTTGGGTCTCTCTCTCCTTGGTTGTGTAGAATTCTCTTAACTAGGGTTTAGGTAGAACCCCTTATTTATAGATATGATCTAACTTTCTTTCCAAGCCATCCATAAGTTATATTAACAGCCCTTGTAGAATTTATATTTATCAGATAAATACACCTACACTTCATATGGAGATAAATAAATATATTGAAGCGAGCACTTTTGAGCTCTTATCTTACAAGGAAGGGGGAAATGATATCATATATATAACATATTTAACATAGTTAAAGATAGTTATAAACAAGTTAAATCCTATAGAGATCCGACTGAAATAGGATTTTAGGGATAAGAAATAAATTAGCCAAACCATCAGAAGCCGACTTGCTTCGTAATGAGCCGTTACTAGATAACGATCATTATATAAGACCTGCATCACGATTCATTATTGAGTAATGGATCGTTTCCTGAACTGGCTTTATGAGTCGTTACATCCTAGCGCATCGTTACATAGTCCGGATGCAAGATCCATGATTAACCTCGTCATTCATAGATTTTACGCTTACTATATAATCGTGATAAAATAATTAATAAATTAATTATCCTACTTGTTCGTTGCCCAAAGTATAACCCTTTGTAATGTACCTCGATAGTAACGTTGATGTTATCCGAAAATCGGACACCTAAATCCAATATGTATAATAAGCCTTCTGATGATCCAAACCTCTAGTATAGCATAATAACCTTTCTTAGTTACTGATTGTTATCTGCATGAATAATTTATATGGTTAGTAACTACCCAATTCACCCAAACTTTTCAAATTTGGTAACTTATTAATGCATGTCACAATCTAGGCTTACCCCTTGGCTCCACAAGCTACAAGATGTCTTCCAGAGCTCACTTAGCACTATTCTAACACTGCTTGAGCAAGATCACTACCGAAATGAGTCATCCACAACTCAATAATAGCTAAAATACATGAGGTTTTGGTTTAGAAAGCGTAGCATACAAGCTCTTGACCTTGGATTCTCCAAATGAGCTTCAAAAGTGTTATAGATCTTCTCTTGGACGAACACTATGCTTTAGGCAGAGGGAATTCCAGAGAAATTTGGATGTAAATGACTACAAATGCCAAAATTATGGGTTTTATCGATGTGGTCCCCATGCGGACCGTCTGGATCGCACTTGGCCTTCTGGACGCCCCATATATTTGTGTAAAAATCTGCAGATCTATCTCAGAGGTTAGAGGATCAGATCCATTCAACCCTGGACATGCGGACCGCCTAGGCATCCTTACCTAGATAAGATGGTTCATACAACCCATTTTAAAAATTTTCATTTTACTGATTTGTGAATTATTGAGTACCAAGAGAATTTTCGGACATTTATAGCTCAATTAATGGTTTGAAATGATTTACAATCGTTTTTCAAAACAAAATACTTAATTAAAATCATTTGCAATCATATTCGCTTCCTCGAATTGAAAATAAAGCAATTTCCGGTTTTTACGTGATTTCGATACGCTATTCGTCGTTTACCGGGAATCCCGTATTTGAGCGTCGTATGTTAATTTCAACATAATTATGAATCTATTGATCATATATCATGTCACAAGTCATCACACACTAAACGAGTCGTGAAACGTTGGTGAATTACCTAAAATCATTATGTACGTCACAGCCGACCAAAAATGCGTTATTTGACCTAATTTGTGCATTTCTATGAGTTGCGTGCATGGTTGTAAAAGTCGCTAGGCGCTCCTAAGTCGGTCGACTAGGAAGTTGTGAGTACTCGCCTTAATTGGGGGAGTACTTGATGAATATGGGGGGAGTACTCGGGGAGCACTAGGCGTAGGCGGAGAGTACTCGGGGAGTACTCCGGAGTAATCGGTTGTAGGCAGGGAGTTTTACAACCATGGTTGCATGACATATTTATATTCATTTCGAGTTGATTTTATGTGGTTAACATGATGAAATAATGAATTGGGTAACTTAGGTGAAAATGGGACTCGAAAACACCAAAAAACAAAGAACCGAGCATGCGAATCGAGGAAACAACAAAGCAAATGTTCAGCAAGACTTAGGCATATCGCCTGGCACAACAATATGCCCCAGGCGATACGCCTCCTTTGGAAAAATCCCACAAAACCCTAAGTTACCTCCTATTTAAACGACTTAAGCCACCATGCTCCTCCATTTCACCCCTAGTCACCCCCAAACGATCATTTTCGGCTGTAAACCTTCAAGACCACCATTTTTGATGTTCTGGAGCTCAAGAATGGTGCTTTCAAGCCTACAATAGTGTCAGTCTTCCCCTTTTTGCTATGTTTTCTCAGAACCATGTTTCTATTTTGTTAGTGTATAATCTATGTGTCGTATGATGTATCGAGTCATGATGTAATAGTTGCTCGAGTGTTCGGAATGAGTCGTTATATTTTGTGCTGGAGAATGAGAGCCACCAAATGAGTGGCGAATGATCACTTAATGAGGTCATTCGGTGGGCATCTCATTCGATGGGAGATCTGCTATATAGCAAGCTCATTCTCCGCATTTGAGACTTTTGGAGAGTTGAGTTTCATTCAGTGAGAGTGTTGTGCGTCATGTTCTCATTCGGTGATAATAAATTTGACTTTATATTTACTGTTTTGTCGATCTCTACATTTAAAACACTGAACAAGATCCTCCCACAATAATTACAAGTGGTATCAGAGCAAATGGTTCCTGTGTTCAGTGGAAAACTTCAAGTTTGGAGCAATCCTAAAAATTTCAGTATTTCAAAAGTGCAAATTTTACAACTCTAATCCGATCAGTTTGTGCTAAATATGTTTTAAATCATCTTTGCTCAAGTCAGTCTCGAAATTTAACAAGAAATCAGTGCTTTTTTATTAAAAAAAAGTGTCATCGAATGAGTTTATAGTTTAATTCGGCTGTCACACCCTGCCCCGCCCCGTCCTGCCAGGCGTGGGGGGCCGGGCGTGGGGGGGGGGAGGAGAGTGGGACGATCCTAGGGTCACACCCTGCCCCGCCCCGTCCTGCCAGGCGTGGGGGGGCGGGCGTGGGGGGCTGTGCCTGTTATAAATTTTTATGGTTAAACCAGCACTCTAGGGGTACGATCCTACGGTCGCACGCCTCCCTTTGTGGACTAAGCATATACGCCATCACCTGACCTCTAGTGGGTCTAACAAACGGGTATGAGACAGCTTGATCTACCTCTGCAGCTGTGTTGGTGCAATATATGTCTTTGTGGCCTAACACTCAGGCCCAAATTAATCATACTAATCAACATGAACATCTCGTAACATGTGAGTTTAAATTTATAACACAGTAACAACTACCTAAGCACAGTAACAAACAAACAAGCAATAGTTTGACATGGTTCATGTACACTCCAAAACGTTAAAAACTTAAAGTAGGGGAAAAGCTATCAAGTCACAGATATTAAATGGTGAATCAAACAAGCGTCACAGGGCATGAGATTCCAAACATCCAAGTGTATCACAATGGAAAGTCTATTATAATGATATATGCATAATTAGATCAGAAGCTATCCACAAATATAAATGCTCAAGCAATTGGTAGTAACAATCCATAAACAAACAGGAGGTTTAACAACACTCCCGGGAACATACTGAGCGGACAACAAACACCCGATGAGATCATGGGGCCCCAACCGGGAAGTGCAGTATCATTACGGGAAACCATTATGCCCATACTAGTAAAAATAACCAAACCGGTTCGCTCGATATTTCCCAAAACATAAAACAATCAAAAATCATAAAATCGTCCTGGGCAGTATGCGACCCGCATAACACACTGAATACCCGACATGCGGCCCGCATGTTGGTCAAGCGGCGCCTCTGACTTCTCGGATGCGGACTGCATGGAACCCACGCAAACCATCTGCGGTCTGCATCGACTATTTTGTCATCTAGTGACATTTTTCCGTTTTGCAGATTTTGCTCGTTTCGACAACATGGTTTTATTCCAACATATTCCAGTAGCCAAAATACAAATTCTTAGGCCTCCAGGCCATGTCAATCTCCTTCTACAAGTCCCGGTTAACCCCGAATTTACTCGAAATCATTTCTTTACTAATCTTTAACCAAGTCCATTAAGTCTAATACTTATTTCACCACTTAGGGATAGTTTTAGACTCATTTTGTCATCACTAGGCTACTGGATCATTTTGGTATCCTCACCCATTTAACAAAAATACAAACAACTCGGTTTTCGGGTTTTAAAACACAAAACTACAAACATCGACTCCACCCAGTTACTAATTTCATAACTTGTGATATTCTAATCACTAAGATAGTCGATTTCCTAGGGCAAAGATTCCAGATTCAACAATCTATCCAAAAACGCAACATGCATGCATAAAGAACTTGTACTTTATGCAAAGAAAGTTATATCGAGCACTCCGAATGGACTCTTGCTATCCCCAGCTTTCTCACTTACTCCAGAGGCCAATGCTAGGCTTACATGCATCATCAAGACTCAAATTAGGCAATGGATCATTCAAAAACATGATCTAGAGCAAAACCAAAACACAAACTCACCTTGTTTCTCCATGAAATTTCTCCCACAAGACTTAGATCACCATGGATCAGACATGAAAACACCAACAACCTAAGATTACTACTAGTCAGTAGCTAACCCAGGAGAAACCAAGCTTGAAATGGTGAAACGAAAGAACGAAATTTTTACCCGAGCTTCATATGACTTGAAAATGCTTAAACTTTGATGATCAATGCTCCTCCTGGCCGGAGTTGGGTCTCTTAGGGGTAAATGACGGAGAAAACTCGAGCTCTTGAGTTGGAGTGGGTTAAAATGAGCAGAAATGTGAGAAAACTCACTTTTATACGACTAGGCGACATGCGAACTGCATGAGGTGCACAAGGGAGTCCATGCGGCCCACATATACTCAGAAACACACGCGGATCCTGATTCACTGACCTGCGAACTCCGCGTCGACCCGACACACATACGGACAGAAGAAGGGTAACTTTTCACTTTTTCTTTTATTTTTCTGTTAAAATTTTCCGTTCGTTCTCGTCGTTTTACCAAAGTGTTACATCGGTGTTCATTCATTAATCATTCGTTGGTTATTCGGCTGTTTAAATTCTTCATATTCTGGTCAATCAGTCTTATTTAGTTGATCTTAGTTCCTTTTTTAAAAGTTTCATTTTCCGAATCAGCTAATTTAGCGAATCATATTATTTGGCAGTTCTGTTCATTCGCTCATCATCCAGTTAAGTTTTATTCATTCGGTAAAAGTCTTCGTTCGGCAAAAATTTTCATTCAGCTGTTGGTTTCTCATTCTCTAGTTGTGAAGTTCATTCGATTGAATTATCTTCATTTGATAGTGTTATTTTTATTCCACCAAGTGTTTCATTCGGCAATCAGTTTGTAATTCATCATGTTTAGTGATATTCAAGTGTATGCTGTAATGCAAAATTCGGTTTAAGCAATGTTGAATTAGGACAATGAGATAGGAAAAAGTCAGAAGGTTCCTAAACTATGGAAACTAGAAGATTACCATAGATAGGTCAAACGGTTTGAAGCTTACGTTAGTACCAATGATATCGATCTGTGGTTACCAATTAATGATGGATATGAATATCCCACTGTGAATGGAAGGCCGGTTATGCAAATAAATATGTCATCGGATGAGAAGTTGGTGTATCAAGCTGAGCAGAAAGCTTATGGAACTCTTACCATGGCATTTCCAAAGGAATCAATTTTCAACTTTTATTACATCTAAGGAATTATGGGATACTTCACAGAACAGATGACATGGTAATGATCAATACAAAAAGAGTAAACAAAAGGTGCTGAAGAAAGAATTCGATAATTTCAAACACTATCCAAATGAGACTATTTCAAATCTGATTACAAGATTTTCTCATTTGTTAAGTGAAATGTTACTCGTAAACATCAAGAAGGATGCAACTAGTTGAAAGAAAAGTTACTTCATTGCATGACCTGAAAAATAGGAGAATTATACGATGTTGATTACTCATGATAAGGAGTATTCAAGTTGGTCGTTCAATGATTTGATTGAAAGAATACAAGCACAAGAGCTTGAGTGGAATGTATCAAAGTCAATGCCTGCACAGATTCAGAATCTGTTGATGCATGAACCTTGTGTGGCCGTTACTGTTCGAATTGTCAAACAGACTGATTTGTCGAAGACTTGAACTGAGGTCCGAACCTCAGCCGAACTCTAGGTTCGGAGTTGGCCGAACCTTGATGGCCGAACTCCAAGTTCGGAGGGAGTTCGGACAGAGTTCGGAGGTGCCGAGTTCGGATCTTATGAAGAAGTATAAATAGATTCGTCTTTGTATTTCTTTGTAAGTTTTTGGTCTTGTTTCTGTGTGTTGAGAGGGGAGGTTCTGTCCGACCTCCCCCAGAGCTTAATCGTTGTATACTCCTTCATTATGTAATCATTCAACATGATTCAATGACAAAACTTCCGTCTCATCCATAGAAACGATCCTTAAACGGTTTTTCAGTTGGTATCAGAGCTGTTGGCTCTTTCTATGGTCGAAATCTTTCGTTTTTCTTCATTTCGAGACGTTAAACCTTCAGTTAGGGGTGATTGGAAGTGTTTCTGTTTGGTTTTTAACCAATCGAGTCTTCCTGAGTCATGTTTTTACCTAACAGAAGCATCTGGATGTTCAAATTCGATCAAATTCTGAATCTGGTGCGATTTCAAAAATTTCCAGTTCGAGTTCGGACAACGTTCGGCCGAAGAACAGATCTGAAAAATAACCGCTCCGAACTCCAGGTTCGGACGTCCGATGGTCAGGTTCGGAGGAGGTTCCGAAGGTCAGGTTCGGACAAGGTCCGAAGGTCAGTTTCGGAGAGGGTTCGGAGGATCAGGTTCGGAGGTAGATCGGACAAGGTTCGGACGAGCTCGGATGCAGCTCGATCCCAGCCAGGGGCTCTGCCCCTTGGACCCCGCCAGGGGCTGCCGCCCCTTGGACCCCGCTTCTCAGGGGCGCTGCCCCCGAACCCCCGTTAGGTGGGAATTTTACAGAAGCGGATCAGTTATCGAGTTTACCCTTGATTTGGTGGCTGTGGGGTGTTATGTTTGAAGAAAAACCAGATTCCGATACTTGTTACAAGTTAGTGATCGAATTTCAAGAAATGAGTTTGTGGGTAGTCATTGTTCTTGATGATGGACAGAGATTCAAGAATACATGTTTCTGATGATGGACAGAGATTCGGAGACATGGTTATGATTACATGGGAACGTTTGTCGGAGATTATCATTCTACACAAACTGAAGCTTAAATGAGATTAAAGATTCCGTTGCGGGCCACTTGAGTTTATCTTTCCACTAAAAGGATTTATTCTTACGGGGTTGGAATCGAAGAAAGTTAAAGATTTGAATATTTCACTTGTTTAGGGGGAAAATGGGACCCTTAATTGAAAAAGTGAATATTCAAAAGCAATCAGTTCAGGGATGATGGTGGTTTTTGATCTTCATGGAAAGGTGGTGTTTTCTGATGTTTGTGCGAACCGATATGTCAAAGTTTTCAGTTATGGTTTGGAACTCTCTATCTTATGCCCGATACTTTCTTGAGTTGTCGAAAGACTTGGTCAGATTCCAGTCTGCAACGAGATATACGTTTACTGGAGTAATATATTGGGATGGATTTGATGCTGAGAGGGAATTTTCGTGATTGAAGATGCTGATCGTGTCTGTTTTCATAAAGATCAGAATGGATTACAATTCGGTGAAGATTGAAGATTATTATCAAGATGCAGTGATGTTCGTGTGTCTTTACAATTTCCGGATACAACTTATGAAGTCAACCATTATCATACATGCCGGTTCCAATTGGATGGTTGTGCTTGAAGCTAGGGGGAATTTTATTGGTTGTGGAGATTGTACAAGATTCGAATTGTGTCCTGCATACCTGATGATTCGGTCAAGGGGAGTTTGCTAAAGATAGAGATGTCTGCAGCAAGCTGACTGAAGATTGCTAGAAGATCAATGTCTGGATTCGACAGTAACGTCCAAGGGGGAATTTGTTGATGCATGAACCTTGTGTGGCCGTTACTGTTCGAATTGTCAAACAGACTGATTTGTCGAAGACTTGAACTGAGGTCCGAACCTCAGCCGAACTCTAGGTTCGGAGTTGGCCGAACCTTGATGGCCGAACTCCAAGTTCGGAGGGAGTTCGGACAGAGTTCGGAGGTGCCGAGTTCGGATCTTATGAAGAAGTATAAATAGATTCGTCTTTGTATTTCTTTGTAAGTTTTTGGTCTTGTTTCTGTGTGTTGAGAGGGGAGGTTCTGTCCGACCTCCCCCAGAGCTTAATCGTTGTATACTCCTTCGTTATGTAATCATTCAACATGATTCAATGACAAAACTTCCGTCTCATCCATAGAAACGATCCGTAAACGGTTTTTCAGAATCCTATAGTGTATTATGGTAAAAATGAACCCACTCTTGGTGCTAAGAAGTTAAATATATCTAGTCAATCACCTCCAACCGCTTTTCTTGCTGGAAATACTTCTGGATATTCTAAAATTTTCATGATTAAAAAGGTTGTAATGTTTTTGTTCTGACTCAAGGAGTCCAAAGTGCATTATCGGTTAAAACAACTAAAGATTATATGGCATTGATGTCTGCATTGGTATCATCATATTTTGGGGTGATAACGGAAGTGTGAACAATGCAGAGCTAGTAGAAGAAAGTTATAATCAGATAGATCCAGATAATCTGGAAGAAATGGATCTTAACTAGTAATTTTCCATGCTGGTAAGAAGGGTTAAGAAGTTTTTGAGCAAAACTAGGAAGAAAAATCTGAATTCTTGAGAAAAAATTAGACTTGATAAATCAAAGGGTAAATGTTTCAATTATTCCAAGTTTGGACATTTTGCTACGGAATGCAATCAACCAAAAGGTGGTCCATCTTATTCTGATAACAATACTCAATCATCAAAGGTTTTTGGAAGTATGGCTCAAACATCACAAAATTCAGGACTCAAAGCTTTAGTTGTCCAAAATGATGAAGGATATGGCTGGAGCAAACATTTTGATAATCCATCTGCTTTTGTTGCAAAGGTCGTTCGAGTTGATGAATTTAGTACTGATTCTGGTTCTAATTCAAGTAGTTATGAAACTTTCTTGGATGGAAGTACTGAGTTTTGACAGAAATTCCAACTGATGTTATTTTGAAGTGTGAAACTTGTGTTGATTTAATCAGTATGAATGTTGCATTACTGGAAGAAAAGAGTTTGTTAGCTGATGAATTGGAGAGGATGAAAGAATTTTTGGACATTTCAAAGAAAGAGTGCGATGAACTTGCTAAAGTCAAGGCAGATTTGTTGAAGGAAAATATGTGTTAGTTGAAGAATGTAACAAAGCAAAGGCTGACACAAAAGAAGCCGAGGAAAATTTTGATGCTTTGTTTGTTAAAAGCAATACTTTGAAAGGAAAATATGAAAATATGAAAAACACTGCTGATAAAGTTATCAGTCTTCAATAAGAACTCGATGAAATTGTTTTGTTAACGGATCAAAATAGAGTTTTGAAGGTAGATGTTGCATATTATCAGAAGAAGCTAGAAAAGGTTACTGAGAGCATTCACATCCCATTCCCTATAATGGTTGTGAGGGTAAACCTTAAAATTTAAGGTGTGGTTTTGAGTGGTTGTGAGTAGAGGAGGGAGAAATATTTAAGGAAAAATCTGGGGAATCCTTATTGTTTGGGCTGGTATTTCGGGATCCTTGGCGGAAGCTCAAGTGGTCCAGTATCCTCAAATGGGTTGAGAATCCTGACAGGCTCGAGCATCCTGAATACAGTTATCGACTAACCGCTATGTTTTTCCTCGTTTATATTTGCTTGCATGTAAAGAAAACGTGTAAAATAACCCTAAAGACTCGGTCAAAGACTAAAGAACGTGGACTAAGTGGTCCATAACGTCCATTTTTACTTAGTGGGCAGAATCCCTAAAAAATAGGAAAGTTTGTTAATTGTATTTCAGCTATTTAAGCAGGCTTTGATCGACATAAGAACACACACAAGCTCTCATACTCACACTAGCTGATAGATAAACTCTGTAACACTTAGTCTCATTGATCAAGCCTTGCAATCACTTGTAATCCTTTATATTCTATCAATAAAATTGACTAGGAGGCGGCTATTCGGCCGGCTCCCGAGGTTTTTATCCAGGATTCCTAGAGGCAACTCGAAGGATTCTGGAGTTTTCCTCGCTAAATCCTTGTGTCACCATCCTAACTTGGATTATTTGCTCATTTGATCATTAAGCACACTACCTCACAATCTAAGTTTGGAATACAGGATTCCCAAGTGAATTTTTGACCAAAACAGTTTGGCTAC
>JBCNJP010000017.1:30666671-30824840 GCA_039602395.1 Deinandra increscens subsp. villosa | reverse complement strand
CCAACTTTTGAGTCCTTAGGCTCATAAATAGTTGGTGGTGGAAAAGCAACTTTTGGTTTTAAAACTTTGGATTGGTCAACAGATGTTGATGTGCTAGCATCTTTGACTTCACAGTTTGATGATGATTCAACAGATTTTGATTCAGAAGGTGAAGATGCAGTGCTATCAACAATTAGGCTCACACTGCACTCCTTCTGAAGTGCCTGGATTGGAGCAATAACAGGTGAGTATTCCTTGGGTAGTTCAACATTGTTGTACCCAATACCTGTTTTCCCATGCATTGTCCCATTCCAAAGTTTCTGAGCTTTCTTGTTAGCTGTTTGGAATTTGTCACAAGTGAACAAGGCATCTTTTAGCGTAATTTCAAGAACATCATTTTCTGCTTTTGCATCTTTTGTTTCTTGTCTTGAAATAGTTAGCTTGTTTAACGAGTCCTCTCATTGTGTTTCCAAAATGGAGTTAGTTTGCTTTAAAACATCAAATTCTTTGTTTAAATTTTCAATTTTGGTGATGTAAGCAGTTTCAGTTTTCTTAAAGCAATTCTTTAACTCATTCAAGTTGGAAACTTCATAAATCAGATCAGTGTTGTGTTTTCTGTATTTTGCCACTTGTTCTATGCAGGCAGGGCTGCACAGATTTTCCAAAACATTTTCAGGAATTTCATTTACCTGTTCAGTTGAATCTTCTTTAGCCATCAAGGCATGCTTGACTGGCTCAAACTCAGTGACAAAGTCTTCCCACTCATAGCACTCAGTCTGCTTAGCTACAGCTGCCACCACATTTTGATTACCAAGTGGTTTTGGTTGAGTTGGCTGTTGGTTGCTGTTGTTGTTGTTTTGTTGACTGCTACTGTTGTTGCTTCCATGGTTTGATCTCTGTTGGACATTGTTGTTATTGTTCTGTCCATCTCTCCTTGGCTGCTTGCATTCTCTGGCAAAATGACCAAGTTGGTGACAGTTATAACATTTAGCTTTAGATTTATCCAACCCAATTGATGATCCCTTTGACCCTTTATAAGTTCTTCCAGTTCTTTTATAAAATCTTTGGGCCCTCACAGAAACCATAGCCAATTGAGTTAAAATGTCCATCTCTTCTAGATCATCTGCCCCTATGCATTCCAAGTCTTCACGTGTGAAGCCTTGTGATGAGTCAGTTGCCACATAGGCAGAGTGAGAGTTGTCAAACAGTGTTGAAGAACTCTCTGAGCCTCTAGGTGACTCAATGAAACTGACTGAGGGTGAGTGATATTGAGAAGAATTTGAGATCTTTTGAAAATCAGTTGTAACCAAAGCAGTGGTTTGCAACTGTGGTGATGCTTCAGGAAAGCTGTTTTGCTTAGAATTAAGCTCCATTTCATAAGCACTAAGGATTCCATGGAGTTCACTTAGTTTAAGCTTTTTGAGATCTTTACACTCCCTGAGTCCAAGCTGGAGGTAATGATCTCAGGAACTTTCTGTTGGCATCAGCCTGTTCAGTTTTTACTTCTACCTTTTGCAATTCATCAAGAAGTGAAACAAATCTAAGATACTGGTTGGTCATAGATTCACCAGTTTTGTAAGTAAAGTTTTCATATCTTTGTTTAAAAACATCTTTCTTGTTTTCCTTAACTTCACTAGACCCTTCATACATTTCACTGAGAGCAATCCACAAGCCATGTGCTGTCTTATATCCCTTGAACCCTACAAGTATAGAGTTGGGTAATGCAGCCTGGAGTGTCCAGTAGGCCTTGTGATCATATTCTAGTTCAGTGTAATCAGCTTCAACATATTTGTCTAGTGGTTTTGGTATTTGCACTTGGGCATCGTCAGCAGATTGAACAGTTGGATTGTAAGGACCTACAGTCAACCTGTTCCAAATGCGTCTGTCTAGGCTTCTAACAAAACCTTCCATCCTGAGTTTCCTAGTATCAAAGTCATCAGGAGTGAAAATTGGTGGTTTGTTAGAGCTACCATTAAGTGAACCAAGAGTTAAATCACTCATTGTGAAAAACAGTTCTGTTAAAACAGAAAAAGGCTTAAAGAAATCAAGTATGCAAGTAAAGTATCAGCTTTGAAGCACTAGAAGTCTTCAAAGTAGAGAGCCAATGGCTCTGATACTAATTGTAGGATCGATATAAGTCAGAGTTAAACTTAAACAATTCCCTTTACTTGCAAAGTAGAGTTCTTATATAATGTAAATGCTTGATTTGCAGAATAGTAGAAACAACGAAATATCGAATATTCGGCACTATTTGCATTAACTCAAAGCTACACTATTACAAGTGATAACCACACTGATGTGTAAACTAAGAGATAACAAGCTATATATAGTGCAGATGAGATCAATCACAGCCATTGATCTCATGTGATCTAATCTAGATCGTACATTACAAAGTCAAATCTAAGCTACCAAAAGAATAAACTTCGACATTTGAAACGACTTGCGTGTTGACAGCAACAATCTACTTTTGGAGAGCGGCTTGGGCAGATGTAGAAGCATACGAGAAGCTTTTGCAGGATGGGACTGTTGAAAAGACTTCTCAGGAAAAGTCAGGTTGAACTCATTATCTGATGGATAATCGAGTTCACCCGGAATATTCACTAAGTGACAAAACTGCTTCTTTCCGCTTGAACTTGTTGTTCCGCTTGAAGTTGTAGTTCCGCTTCAACTTCAGCCGGAATTATCAAAACTGGAGTTCAGCCGGAAAACTTCAAAATTGAAGTTCCTTACACTATGTGATAGATTAGGTGAAAATTAGTTGGGTTTTCATTGTAATAGGTCATTGGGCCATTTTAGACATGTTTGGGCTCAATTAGAAAGAGTTTAAAGGGAGTTTAGTGGGCCTATAGGTGCAAATCCGGGATTTTAAGGGTAATTAGGGTTTTAGGGTGTCTTGTTTTGCAAGTTGGATACTCCCTATATTAGGGAAGCCTTCCCCTCATTATTAGGTTGTTGTTTTGGTGTTCTCTTAACCTTGGTGTTTACAAAATTCTCCTAAGAGAATTTCGATTCTTGTGTTGCAATCGAAGGTGGTTATTCAAGTGTTTTCTTCTTGTGGTTTATGTTTTAATCTTGTTCTTCATTGCTTATTTATATTACTTTTCGATTAATCTTGAATCACCTATAATCACCGGATTCCGCACGGTGATTATAGACTTTGATATCGCGTGAGGAGTTGAATTGAGAATTGATCCTTACAATATATATGCTATAATTAATATTATTATTATTATTATTATTATTATTATTATTATTATTATTATTATTATTATTATTATTATTATTATTATTATTATTATTATTATTATTATTATTATTATTATTATTATTATTATGTCACTTCTAATCAGGGGTGCGAAACTACGACGTTGCATATGGCGGGGAATCCACTGAACTTCGTGAGAATGGCTAAATTATTACCAAAAGAAAAAGATGAGAAGATTCATGAAAGTCCATTACCTCCTGGTTGCCGTAGAATTACAGCTTATTAGGTCAAAAAGGGTGCAACATATTTACCATTCCCATTAGATGATAAAACAACGCTTTCGGAGGTTCAAAATAAATATATTATTGCATGGCCGATGAACTGAATGATCCTTCATTCTAATAACACATCAGATAAATCACAGCCATTTGATCATTCTACGGTTCAAAAAGTACTAGAACAACCACAGATAATTACTATATTAATTAATCATATCCGCTAATTAATTAACTATATATATATATATATATATATATATATATATCGATCTGATCGGTTTTATTTGTCATGTTTTCAGGTAAATAATTATCGGAAAAAGACGTCGAAAGTGTACTTAACACCAAACCAGCTGAGTCAAGATCTGATAAACAGAAAACTTAGTACACGGATCCAGCAGAAGCAGCTGATGAGCACGGACAAGAAATTATAATTAATTTATTATAGAAATTAAACTTTGACTAGTGTATGTTATTTTTTTAACAGCATTTGATTAGTGTATGTACAATAATTTTCAATTATAATATGATTTAAGGTTTCTCTATATTAATTAATATGCAGTATAATTAATTGTAATTAAGAAAATATATGTGACCATATATATATAATACCAAATGCCACACTTTTTATATTTTAACGTGGCCACTGCCACCCTTTGGCTACACGTATTGGGACAAAATATATGTTTCAACTACCTTTTGGCCACTATTTTTTCTAAATATATGTGGCTAAAATACAAATATACGTGACCATATAATACCAAAGGCCACATTTTTTATATTTTAACGTGGTCGTTGCCACCATTTGGCCACGCGTATTGGGACAAATTATCTGATTTCAACTACCCTTTGGCCACTTTTGTTTTTCCAAATATATGTGGCTAAAACACAAATATACGTGAACATATAATACTAAGGCCACGCTTTTTATATTTTAATATGGCCGTTGCCACCCTTTGGCCACGCGTATTGGGACAAAATGTATGATTTCAGCAACCCCATTTGGCCACGTTTTTTTATAACATATGTCGCTAAAACACAAATATATGTGACCATATAATACCAAAGGCCACACTATTTATATTTTATCATGGCCGTTGCCACCCTTTGGCCACGCGTATTGGGACAAAAATGTATGATTTCAGCAACCCATTTGGCCACGTTTTTTTATAACATATGTGGCTAAAACACAAATATACGTGACCATATAATACCAAAGGCCACGCTATTCATATTTTAACATGGCCGTTGCCACCCTTTGGCCACGCGTATTGGGCCAAAATTTATAATTTCAGCAACCCATTTGGCCACGTTTTTTTATAACATATGTGGCTAAAACACAAATATATGTGACCATATAATACCAAAGGCCACGTTAAACAAACACATGTGGCCATTGGGACCATTTGTCCACGCTTTCCGGAAGAATTGTTTGATTACAACAACAAATATTGGTACCCTTAAGCCACGCTTTTAGGTGGCTTCAGCCACTGATATTGTAACGTGGCCATTGTTGGTCCGGGATCAACAACCGTTCACGATATTTTGATCTAGTACAAGTGCGGAATCCTTGTACAAGATTGATTCAAGAAGAAAGTAGAAGAAATAGATTTGACAAAGAGATAAACAACCAAAGATCAAATCTTGAATGATAATCAATACTTTCTTGAGCTAATGAAACCGATCAGAATTACAAGAGTGAAAGAAGAAATCGTAATCCAAAAGCTAGAATAATCATAAACACTATGGGTTTATATAGTACCCATTACAAAGCCCTAAGATCTAATCATAAACCCATAGGAGCCGGACCAAGCAAGCCAAATCGTGAACTCTCTAAGCCCAAATCGTGAACACTAAGCCCATTAACAGGTAAGCCCACATCTAATGTTCATGCCTCTAATATATAGCCCAACAATCTTCCCCTAGGAATGAACCATTAGACAGTCTAAGGAAGACATAAATCGAATCTGAATGTATGAGCCTCTTTCCTTGACCACCATCCTTTCTCCACAATTAGATTCGCTGTGCCATGGAACATACCCACCCGTATAGCATTTGCCATGTCATGTTCATCACCAAGTATTGGACGGGATGCCAGGAGCTTGATATCATTCTCTCCGAATCTCAGCAAATCAATCGGATCATACATGCGAAACTCTCTCATCTTCTTGCACACAACCACCACCTCATACGTTGTAGGATCATAATACCAGCTATCAAAATTCTTTACAAGCGTATGGTCTTCTATTTCATCGAGCATGTTGATAGCTCGTGTTCGTTTGGTGGGAGGACACCTCATCTCACCAATTGGATCATCGGTGACAGGATCTGTTCCAGTTTCAACCCACTTTGCAGCCTTCAGATCAAAGTTTACAAAGTTTTCTTCCATTTGAGCTATCAGATTGTTGTGAACCAGATTACCATGATTGTTGTTCCACCTGTTAATAAACGGTGCCCTCAGCAAGTTCCTCAACTCTGTTTCAGTCCATGAGTGGAATTGACCTCTTGATCGGTAGTACTCGACTGGACTATATCCATCTCGCACTACAGCAAATAATTCCTTTTCAGCATCATAAAACCAACACAGAATTGGTTCTTGGCTCCCCTTCTTGTCTAATACACTTTCTCCCACATCTATGGAGTACAGCACAGGAGTAGGACCTTTGAAGAACTATTTAAACCAATTGACTTGTCCTTCAGGAGCCTTTGAAATAAATCTTCCACCACGAACATACTCAGACATTTTAATTGTGTCATCTCCTTCATCTTCATGTGTTGCACTTACATCTTGAATTCCTTGAGATGAGATTTGACCATGGTCACCAGATGCTTTTGACTCAACAACACCTTTCAACTCTGAGTATTTCTTCTTCAGATCCATCAAGGTTTCATACAAGAACTTAAGCCTTAGCTTGTTAGCAGCCTCGTTCTCTTTCAAAGTCTTGTTTTCATTTTTAAGTGCTTTTGTCTCATTTTCACGAATTCTGTTTTGAGACATAAGATAATTAATTTGAGGATCAGCACTTAACCTCATCTCAATTGGGAGATCAGCTGCTCCCACAGCTGCCTGAAACGGTCGGAAGCTTGGAACAACAGGAGGCTGGCTTGCTTCAGTTGAAAGATTGATCCTCACAGGACTTGGCTCTATAATCAAGCTGTCTACATCAAAGGATTGCCTTTCATCATGAACTGGGCTATGTTCATTCCGAAAAGGACTTTCAGTCTGTATGGGAGTTGATTCTGGTACATCAACCTGACGATCAGCCTGGGGTGTGCTCTTTTCATTGGTAGGTTCAGAAGCATCAACATTTTGTGTATTGGCATGTGCAGGTTCAAATACCATCAGGCTTGAGGTAGTTTTTTGGAATTTAAACCTGATGGCTCTGGGATCTGACCTCTTTCTTGGTGATGGCTCACGCATAGGAATTGGCTCTTCTTGAACGTCCTCCACCTCAAATTGAACATCTAATTCTTGTGGAACTGAACCACTGCTGGAAGAGGAGTTTAAGTCATTCCTTGCTCTCTTGTGACTGATGGGCCCCAGATCCCCATATATGTCATCATCCTGATTCTCATGCTCTGGGAAAGTGTCGTCCATCACGTTCTCTTTATCAGAAGGTATAATGCCAGTTTCTTCTAGAACATTCATAGCCAGAGTTGCTGTTATATCATGGTCTTCTGCCAGAGATGCATTGACTGGGGGCACCTCTGGTTCAGGGTCAGATTCTTCTTCTTCTTGTTCTCTTGCGACTTCAGGAAAGGCACCTCTTTTGGTCCATTCAATCCTCCCTTGAAAGGTGCTCTTTCCCTTTCTGTCTTGTGTTTGCAGGCCGAACACACCATTATCCATGAACTTGATATCCAATTTCTCTATCCTTTCTTCTATCATGGGATATTTCTTCATGACCACCATCTGCACAAATCTTGGTGTCATCAGGAACTGTTCTCTGGCGCTCAGATCAGCATTGCCTATCCAATCCAATAGCATCATTTTTGAGAAATTGAATTTCCAGTCTAAGGCCAAAGCAATGAAAGCAGTGCCATGCATCTTGTTCAGCTGATCATAACTTGTCCTCTTCCCCAAGAAGGACTTCTGCAGGTAGTGTGCCAGACACCTCCAGTAGTGAGGCAGCAGCTTCTTGAAAATGGGAGGGAACTTTCCTTCATATCCCAATGACTGAGCACCCTCTAACATAACAGCCTTTGAGTACTCAATTGGATCTTCAGCATTGTCATTGATGTTTAATCCCTTGCGGATGTCTTCTTCAAGAATCACAATCGTTCTGTTCTGAATTGTCGCGGTGATCCTTGTCTTATCTTCACTTGCTCTCGCAGTACCCCAGAATTCTCTTACAAGTTGCTCATCGATAAGCAGGCTTGTTCTAAGGGCATGGTTTATCTTGCAGACGTTTAATCCTGCCACCAAAGAGTAGAATAACTGCATATGTCTCTCTGGTGGGTCATCAAGATAGGCCGGGATGCAGTGGTCTCTCTCAAAGTGAATCTCTTCATCAAGCATATCGTCTGCCATCTGAGAAAACGAGACAAATGCATCAGGCTTGAACGCATCAAAGTGCAATTATGTTTATTAACACCTTCTTGAAGTTCAATTGAATATCAAATTTAACTTTTTAAGTTCAGAAAATCTCAAATTAAAGTTTCAAAAAAATATTTGATTTTGAATCACAAATTCACAAACACCATTTAATTTTAACTTAAAAACGATTAAGTTTGATGAAATTCTAAGAATATTAGGTGTTTATGATTTAATCAAAAAATCAAGTGTGTTTGCGATCCACTATTCATGTTCACGATCCACAATATGGGTTTACGATCCAGAAACGGGTTCACGATCGGGTTCAAACAAGGATCAGTCGTAAACACTTAGCCCAATCGTAAACACTCTAGGAAAACCTAAGCCCGATCGTAAACTCCATCGTAAACAGAAGATCGTAAACTCTGGTCGTAAACGACGATCGGAAACACCAATCGTCGTCTTCTCCAATGCGACGATCGTAAACGCCAAAACCACCATTAACGAACCTGCAACAAACTCGGAAACTCGTTAAAACACTTCATACATTCAAAATAAACACCCAACATTACCTTTAAAGAGTTGTAAACTCAAAACCGACTTCAAATCTTTGCGAAATTGACTAGAAATCAGTAGAAAAACCAAAAAGATCACTGTGTAAACTCAACACAGAAAAATCGCAAATGGACTGACGAGAGTAGAAGAAAACACTCGATTGATGCGTGGTTTAAGGTCGGAAATCGATTACGAGAGTGTTGGTGCGCTCGGATTTCACAGATGATGGTCGGAGGTGGGTTGGATTGAATTTCCGATGAAGACAGCGGCGGTGCTAGGGTTTCGGTTTTGGGGATCGTAAACCGAGAGAGAACCAGAATCGTAAATGGGGAAGTGGATCGGAAATAAGGAGGGTGAGAGTTTTGTTAAATAAATTTTTCACTTTGGCCCCTCAAGATTCAAAAACATTCAAATACTCCAAAACCTCTTAAAAAATGTTAATTCTCAAAAAAAAATGTTAACTTTGTATATTTTGAGAATTACGAAGCTTCCCCTCAGACTCATACCCCAAGTATCTGATCATGATCATAAAATAAAAAAAATATAAAACATTTAAGGACTTAAAAACATAAAATAAACCATAAAACAGTTATAACTTAAATACAGAAATTAAAAATTCACTTGCCTCGAAGCTGATGTAAATTCATGGATCAAACCAGACAAATCTTTGACTGAGGAACCCTTTTCAGCTTTCGTTACTCGACGCTCTAGACGATTGCTCAAAATTTTTGAAATCACATAAACTCACATCCAGATAAAAAATTTAAAGTGCTTAAATATGGTACATAATTACCGTCATGTTTAATAGTCCCCACACCCAATTGTTCATAGCAAAACCTACCCAACCTCAGAGTTTATTGAGGATTCAAAAACCCCCAACTTGAGGAACCATGCAACACCGCTATGACTACCACTTATTTTCTTAATTATCAGTTGGTGATCAGGTCAGCCGCATAAGCACGTAGAGAAGACCAAACACAATAATTTATTTATTTTTATCTTCATTTATTTTTTATTTTCCTTTATCTTTTCATTTTTCTTTTTCTTTTCATTTTTCTATGGTGTTGTCATAACAGCAGAAACATGGCGTGTGAGAGAGTGAATACTAGGTGAATACCACTCTCAACCCGTTTTTGCTGGGACTCAGTCTTTTAAACTATGTAAACCAGGATGGAAAACTAAACATATATAGAAGTTAAGTTTACTGCACTCACATGGATGATCATAGTTTTTTATTTAGCTTACCGAAACATCATCTTTGAGTCGTCTTTCACTTCTGCCTTACACGTGTCAGTCTCCGATCGTCTTGGAAATTTATATCACTTCCTACCAACTCAAGGCAAACAAAAGACATCATAAAAACCTCAAACAGATATTTTTCAGATTTTCTGAAACAATGATATTTCTTCCCCTGTTTTTATGAGGCTTTTGAAATATAAACACATTTTTTTTATATAATTATTTTTTTTTAATAAAAAATTTACAAGCAATTTTGATAAGATCATTCCTCGAAGGCAATCATCCTTAGGCCTTCGACACACATTTCAAAATTGGGACGAGGAAGGGGTTTTGTAAACAAGTCATAAACATTTTGATCTGAACTCACCTTTCCCAACTGAATCAACTTCCTATCATAGCAATCACGTATAAAATGTACCTTGATGTCTATATGCTTTGTTTTGGAATGTTGAACATGATTTTTCACAATTTGCAAAGCAGCAGCATTATCACAGAAAATTGGAGTGTTTGTGAAATCCATACCGTAGTCAGTGAGCTAATTTTGGATCCATACTACCTGTGAGCATCCGGCTGATGCTGCCACATATTCAGCTTCGGCAGTTGACTTTGACACGGTATACTGCTTCTTACTTTGCCAAGAGATGAGTCTGTCTCCCAAGTACTGACAACCACCCCTTGTTGATTTCCTGTCAAGATCATTTGCTGCATAATCACTGTCAGTAAAAGCAAACAATTGGAAGTCAGTATTCTTTGGGTACCAAAGACCAAGCCGGGGCTTTCCCTTCAGATACCTAAAGATACGTTTAACAGCAGCTAAATGAGAAAGTTTAGGGTTAGCCTGGTAACGTGCACACACACACACACTGCATGCATGATATCCGGCCTGCTTGCTGTTTAGTACATGAGAGACCCGATCATGGAACGATACAAGAATTCACTCACTGGTTCCCCATCAACATCTGCTTTCAGTAACGGCCGGGAATCCATGGGAGTGGAGATTGGCATTGAGTCCTGCATCTTGAATTTTTCCAGTATCTCATTCACATATTTTGCTTGATGAATAAGAATCCCGGATTCATCTTGTTTCACTTGTAATGCTAGGAAAAAGTTCATCTCTCCTTGATCACTCATCTCAAACTTCTTTGTCATGATGTCTTCAAACTCGGTGCACAATTCTTCATTTGTAGATCCGTAGATGATGTCATCCACGTACACTTGCACCATGATGATATCATCATTCACCTTCTTTCTAAACAAGGTTTGATCAACCACTCCTCTGATGTAACCATTCTCCACTAAATGCTTGGAGAAAGTCGCATACCATGTCCGTGGAGCTTGATGCAAACCATACAGGGCTTTATCCAGCAGATATACATGATCTGGATGTTCTTCATCCACAAACCCTGGTGGTTGTCCCACATAAATTTCTTCATTCATGTCAGCATACAAGAATGCTGTCATGACATCCATCTGATGCACCGTAAAGTTGAGATATGTAGCCACGGCAAGAAATATACAAATTGCTTCTAGTCTAGCTACCGGTGCATACACCTCATCATAATCAATTCCATGCACCTGTCTGTGCCCTTGAACGATCAGCCTCGCCTTGTTCCTCACGATTATACCCGTATCATCCTTCTTGTTTTTGTACAGCCACCTTGTGGGTATAACCTTTTTATCTTCTGGCCTTTTAACCAGTCGCCACACTCCTAATTTTGAGAACTGATTCAGCTCATTATGCATGACCTCCATCCAGCTTGGATCTTTAAGAGCTATGATCACATTTGGAGGCTCTATCTGGGAGATAAAACACGAGTACATGCAGTGATTGATGTTTCCCGCGCGGCTTCTAGTTATGACTCCTGCTGTCACTGGCCCAACCACATTGCTGAGTGGGTGATCTTTGTTGATTCGTGTGGTTTGAACATCTGGCACTAAAACATAAACAGGCAGGTTAGTATCATTAACATCATTATTCATACCTTGGGTTTCAGACTCCTTCTGATCATCATGAGTTCTTGACGATTCTGAAACATTCACAACATCATCCTTAGGAGCTGTTTCTGATACACTGTCTCTGACATGTTCAACAGTTGGCCTCACTTCAGGAGCTGGAGCAATGATGTCTTCTTCTTCCAGATTGGGAAACATGTTTGAGTAGTCAAACCCTTTAAAGAAAGACCCATAGTCAAAGATCCAGTCCGGTCCAATTCCTGCATCTGTTGGATTATCTTCCAACCAGTCAACATCAAATGCCTCGATTATCAGTTTGGTGGTTTTGTTGTAGACCCGATATGCACTATTTGCAGAATATCCCACAAAATAGCATTCATCAGCTTTCGCTTCGAATTTCCCCACATCCAATTGAATTAGGACTGTGCAAGGACACCCGAAAGTCTTGAAGTATCCCACTCTCGGCTTTTCTCCATAGATAATCTGATAAGGCGTCTTCTCATGCCGCTTGTTCAAAAGTACTCGATTATGCTCATAACAAGCAGTGTTGACTGCTTCGGTCCAGAAAAAGATTGGTAATCTTGCATCACATAGCATAGTTCTAGCAACTTCAATTAAAGTTCTGTTTCTTCTTTCAGCAACACCATTTTGTTGAGGCGTGTATGGTGCACTGAATTGTCTTTCAATACCTTTTACTCCACTAGAACATATTCAATTCAGCGTTCTTAAATTCAGTTCCGTTGTCTGTTCTGATAGCCTTCACCCTTTTGCTCAACTGATTCTCTATAAGAGTGACGAATTGTTTCACAAGCGTTGGCATTTCATGCTTGAATGACAGAAAGAAAACCCAAGTAAAATGAGAGAAGTCATCCACTATCACCAGACAGTACGAGAACTTGCTGATGCTTTGAACTTGCATAGGGCCGAAGAGATCCATATGAAGTAGTTCCAATACTGATGAAACAGAGTTAACAGTTTTGGAACGATGCGGTAATCTGTGCTGCTTCCCCTTAGCACATGCAACACACTTCTCAACTGAAGAGAAATCTATAATAGGGAGATTCCTTACATGCTCTCCCTTTGCCAGCTTTAACAGATTCTTCATGTTAGCATGTCCCAGACGACGATGCCATAATAACGCCAGATTTTCAGTTTGCTTTGAGATAAGGCAGGCTTCTTCTGATGTCGGAGGATTACCCATGTTGAGCAGATAAAAATTTACACGTCTTGGTGTGCGCATCAAAATACACTCCTCAGGAATCTCAACTCCGGGCTTGAGAATTATGCACTCCTTGCGGTTGAATAATACAGAAAAGTCTCTATCACATATCTGAGAGACACTCAGCAGACTGTGTGACAGCTCCTCCACATAATTTACATTTGAAAAAGTTAAACTACCATTCTTCACAACACCCTTCTTGCTGATCCTACCACCTACACCTCCAGCAAAAGAAACGCCTCCTCCGTTGAAATCTTGAACATCCTCCAAAAGTGACAGATCTCCGGTCATATGTCGGGAGCAACCACTATCAACATACCAGAGATTGTTCACAGTTCTTCTTGGCTGTCCCTACACGGATCAAAGATCAGTTAGATTCAGGTACCCAGGCCATAACAGATCTGGGCACACCTTTGGAGTCAAAGTAGTTAACTAATTTGAGGGACATTCCTGCTTTTGATTCAGTCACACTCAAGCTTTGAGTGTTAACTTTTGGTTTCCAAACAGGGTGTTTGTTGATACCTGATATGTGCGTCGTGTGAAGTATCAAACAAAGTACAAGATCAAGTCAAACTAGGTCTGGCCGAACTAGGTCCGAACCTGAAGTTTGGACTGGCCGAACCTGAGGTTCAGCCGAAGCTCGGACCAGCTAGTATATATAGATGATTGGTCTTTGTGTTTGTTAGAGTTCTGAGCGTGCGAGATCTGTTAAGTGTGTGTTTCTGAGTGTGTATTCTCTGAGTCTATGTCTGAGTGTTTACTGATTGTAATTGTTCTTCTTTGACCAATAAAACAATCGGTTAATTACGTTTCGATGTCCGATTAGCTAGATCGAGTACACGATCCGATGCTCACGCATTTTCAAGTGGTATCAAAGCTTTCTGGTTCACTCTACTGATCTGTGGTTGCTAGTTTCGGTTTTTTGAAGCGTTTTTCGTGTTTCTCGAGATTGTTTTCGTGGTGTTCATCAATTATATAGAGTTTTTAGTGTCAAAATTGTTTCTAAATCATTTTCTATTGGTTTTACTGATCCACAGTAACGAGTTTCATCAAAATCAGTCATTTTTCGCGCGTTTTTGAAAAATAAGTTCGGAGTTTCCTGATCAGGTTCGGAGTAACTGCTCCGAACTTGAAGTTCGGTCCATCTTCGGTGAGGTTTCAGAGCTGTCTCGGTCAGGGTTCGGTCATTCTTAATCAAGTTCGGAGTTCATTTACTTTCGGTCAAGGTTCGGAGGTAGTTCGGTGCTAGATCAGAGTATTTGAGAGGTTCGGACAGTTCATTTTGTTTCGGAGCCAGTTCGGACAAAGTTCGGACAGGGTTCGGAGTTCAGTTTTAGGATCGGAGCAGGTTCGGCCAACAGAATTTAAAAGTTGTTCAACGATGTCGGAATTTCAAGCGTTTGCTGCAATGCAAAGTGCGATGCAAACCATGCTGAATTTTGATAATGAAATTGGAACAAGTCAGAAAGTTCCCAAATTATTAAAGCTTGAAGATTATCAAAATTGGAATAAACGGTTTTCTGCCTACATAAGCACAAACGATATTGATTTATGGATTCCGATTCGGAAATTATATGAACGACCAACTGAAGAAGGAGATTATAAGGAACTTCAAGATTTTGATGCTGCTGAAGGGAAAAGTTATGAGCTTGAAAAGAAAGTTTATGGTTATCTTACTATGGCTTTACCTACCGAGTTGTTACATCAATTCAGCACTTATAAGAAATCAAAGCAATTGTGGGATGCTCTCTCAGCAAGATGTGAAGGGAATGCTGATTATAAAAAGAGTCGAAAGAAAGTGTTGAATAAAGTGTTTGATAATTTTCAACATTATGATAATGAAAACATCACTGCTCTTGTTTCAAGATTTTCACATTTAATGAGTGAATTAAAGGTTGTTGGTATTGAAAAATCTGATGCTGATTTGAAAGAGAGGATTATGGAAGCTTTACCCGAGAAGTGGGAGAATTATGTTTTGCTACTCACTCATGACAAGGATTATTCTACAATGACGTTTCACAAGCTTACTGGAAAACTTCATGCTCGAGAAATGGAAATGTTGAATTCCAAGAAATCAACTGCTACTTTGCAACATCCTGAATTGTATCATGGTGAGAATACGGCAAGCATGAATGCTAAAGCTAAACCAAGTCTGAGTTCTGCACCAAGTACAGCTTTCTTGACCGGAATTTCTGATAATTCGGATAGCAAATCTTCACGGGGTTGTAGCTTTACAATTCCAAATTTTTCAAATCAGAATGCCTTTTCTGCTGAATCAACAGAAGATTGTGCTAAAATGATTTCTGCCTTGATTTCATCATCTTTTGGTTCGATTATTAAGAATGTTGCTGATGCAAAGTTAACCAGCGATGATCTTGATGCACTTGATGATGATCAGCTAACTGAATTGGATATATCTTGGCAATATGCTATGTTATGTCAAAGATCGAAGAGGTTCTTCAAGAAACATGGAAGAAATCTTTCTGATGATAAATTGGGTTTTGACAAGTCTAAGCTAAAATGTTATAAATGTTCGCAACTTGGACATTTTGCTAAAGATTGTCAACAGGCTCATGCAAGCAAGCTTGGTTTTACTCAATCACCCAAGCCTGGTTTTACTCAATCATTTACTAGTAACACAAGCAAGACAACAGCGTTGACAGCTCAACATGATGGTGTTTATGATTGGGGTCAACATTTTGGATATGATACATCAGCATTAATTGTTACACATGATCAAGATGATTATTATTCTGATTCGAGTTCATATGACGCTGCTGAGAATGAGAAATTTGAGTCTAAAATTGAAGCTTTGATGAAAGAAAAAGAATTTATGATTGATGAAGTCAAAAAAGTTACTGCTGATTTCAAAATGATTAGTTCGAGTTGGGAATTTCTAAAAATAATGAGAAGGTATTGGGTATGAAGAATGAATGTTTGCTTCAAGAGATCAAATTGCTGAATGAAGTTTTAGAAATTTCTAAACAAGATAAAAGGGATGTGGAAGCTGCAAAAGCTAAGATTTGTGAAGAAAGGGATGACATGATAAAAGAAGTCAAGAAATGGAAGGATAAAGCGGAGGATACTGCTTCTGATTTCACAAATTTGTTTGATAAATCAAAAGTCAAGCTTGATCTGCTCACAAAGAATGTTGAAGAAATAACTGCTACGATTGAAGTGTATCAAGTTGACAAGGGAAGGTTGTTAGATGAAAAGCGGGAGTTGGTCTGTGTAAATAAGGTTCAAACTGCAAATTTGGAAATTCAAAAGAGAAACGAGGATAAATTGAAAAAGGAATTACATAAAGGACTTGATAATCTTCGTTTACAAAAATTTGAAACACATAAAGTGGCGAAGCGTTTGATTGCTAAAGAAAAGGAATTTTCTGAGGCTCAACAGAAAATTTCTGATCTGAAAATTCAAGTTCTTGATGCTAACCGATTACTCAACAATGTTTCAAATTCTCAAGTTTTCACAAGCTTCTTAGCTAACGATGAAAATTTTGAGAAAATATTTGATAAGACTGCTTCACCCCCTGCTTATATCAAAGAAGCTGTCAAAGAAGTGAAGGAACAAGTTGACGAATTTGATTATTCAAAGGTTTCGTCATCTACTGCTGAGGATGAGAAAGTTGTGCCGAAGAAGAACAACAGGAAGAATAAGAAAAAGAAGGAAAAGAAATCTGAGGTTTCTCCTGCACCAAAGTTTGTATGTGGTTCATCTTCTGCTGATAATGAGAAGTCGGCTACTTCTAATGACAAGATTCAGTCTCAACCTGAGTTTGATGAAACGATCTTTTATGATCAAAAGAATGTAACTGAAGTAAAGGCTGAATTTTCTCGATTAGCGAAGCAGGGTCATGGTTCCACTGAGGAGAAAATTTCTGGAAAGCATGAAGGATTAGGTTTTCCCAGGATGAAAAACAAAGCTGAGAAGGTTCCAGTATCATCATCTCAAGATTTGAAGAAATTGAAGCTAAAACAAGTAAAGAAGGAAGTTTTTCAAGCTGATAAAATTCAACCCGAGCGGTTTTACAAACTCAAGGGTTCGGATCAATTATTTTCTGACAAAGAATTTCCACTTCATTGTGTTGATGCTCGAAAGATTTCTGAAGTTTTTGTGAAAGCTACCATTTCTTCTGAAAGTTCACAATCTCGAAGCCCTACATCCAAATGGGTACATGATCACAGGCATCAGGTATATGATTCACATTCTGATCATGTTCGAGATATTCATGTGTGTTCTTCGCAGGTACATCAAAGATGGGACAAAACGACAAGAGTTTGTTATATTTGCCGCCGAACTAGGCATATGGCAAAAGATTGTTCCCTACCTGCTGATTCACCCCAAAGATTTCACAAGAAATCAGTTGTTGGTAAACCTGCCACCACAAAGTTTTTTGATGAACAAGGCAGAGTTTTTGATGAAGTTGAGCCTACATTTTATCATAAACAAAAACGTTTTGTTCCAATGTTTCCAAAAGCTCAAAATGTAGGTTCTCCATCACAGTCACCTGTAATTGTTTCATCAAAAATTGCATTATCAAAACAAGAACAATGGAAACCTAAGGTGGTTTCTAAGAACCACAAGGACACTGGTCGACCAGAAGTGATTCGCTTCGGGTCATTTATGGACTAATTAGTTTGACCAGTGTGCAGGTACTTATAGAAGACCTATCGACGATTGCCAAGTTGTTGATGGAGGAGTATTCTGCTTAATTTAAATATTCATGCTATATCTTTCTAACCTGCAAATTTTCTGAATTCTAAATCTGCAAATTATCCGTGTTGATTGATCACTTTTTTTTACTTCTACTTTTTTCTCACAAACCCAAAAATAGAGTCTTGTTTTTGTGTAAAATGAAAATCCAAAAATAGAGTTTTCATTTTAAGGGGGAGAATTGTAAGTAAGGGGGAGTAATTGTGAAAATGCAAATGCATGTTATGGGGAGAAAGTGAATACATGCCAAATATATAAAATTGTGAGAAATTGATCATTGGGAGATGATGGTACATTGGCTTACGTATCTGACTCATGAATAGAGTAGATGAAAGAGCTATAAGATCATTGTTTGATATGCTTGGTAGGCTCGGCAAATCAGAAAGTATTCAGATGTGATATACACTAAATACTAATGCTTGACCATGTGAATAACATCTTGATGCATATTTCATGACACAAAAAGAAAAATAAGTGTGAATTTCAAAATGAGAAGTCACTGTATATACATGTGTTCATTTTGCAAAGATTTAAACTTGTTTGATTTTCTTTATTTTGTCAAACGATCGGACTTTCTCTGCGTATCGAAAGATCGACCTGATTGTTGTTCGTTTGACGTTCTGCTTTATTTTCTTTGGTGTTTCGTATAACTCATCGGACTTTCTCTGCGTGTACGGAAGTACCGACCTGATTGTTGTTAGGTTATACAATTTCAACTTGTTTTATTTTTCTTCTTTTGTTAAATCCAAGGCCTTATCTGCGTATCGAAAGATCGACCTTAAGGTAGACGATTTAACGTTCTTATTTCTTTTTGCATGGAACACAGTTGACTATATTATGAAAATACTATGCATTGTGAAAAATCACAAGTGCTGTCACACTAAAGGAAAAAGAAAGAAAAGCCGAAAATGTCTTATTATGTCTGATAGTGTGGGACACACTGATTAAAACAAATCTAATCAATATCTTAACATATCCAGATGTTATGAGTATGATGCTGCCTGAGTTTAAGTTGGACAAATTATACCAGCAATCAGCATGACTTATGTGTTTCGATTAATTGAAATTGAAGTGCAGTTCAGTGCGTTATGTTCAATATGATCCCATATAGTGATCTTTCTCATACCAAAAATAGTTTTTGATTCTGTATTGCAATTTTATTTCATTTCAGAAAAGAACAAAAAGATTTTCGATTTGTTTTAGCATAAACTTTGAAAAATCAAAAAGATTTTGTTTCTGCTTTATTTTCGATCTGATCAACACGTGATACAAATTATTTTCAAAATCATATCTTGGAGTCTCGAAGAGACATTTTGCACCAAGATTATTTAATGTTTGAGCAGGTTGCTATGTGCAAGATATCATAACGTCAAGTCTTCTGAAGCTATTGATAAAAGACCAGAGATACACTAAAATGTCATCAAGTATTCAAGATCAAGCTACGATTGAGTTGAGGAGGAGTTTGTTTGAAGATTCATTTCATTGAACGAAGGGATTCTACACTTGAGGGGGAGCTTGGTTGAAGATACAAAGTTGATGATATTGAAGAGATACTGCACACGACGAGGGGGAGTTTGTTGATACCTGATATGTGCGTCGTGTGAAGTATCAAACAAAGTACAAGATCAAGTCAAACTAGGTCTGGCCGAACTAGGTCCGAACCTGAAGTTCGGACTGGCCGAACCTGAGGTTCGGACTGGCCGAACCTGAGGTTCGGCCGAAGCTCGGACCAGCTAGTATATATAGATGATTGGTCTTTGTGTTTGTTAGAGTTCTGAGTGTGCGAGATCTGTTAAGTGTGTGTTTCTGAGTGTGTATTCTCTGAGTCTATGTCTGAGTGTTTACTGATTGTAATTGTTCTTCTTTGATCAATAAAACAATCGGTTAATTACGTTTCGATGTCCGATTAGCTAGATCGAGTAGACGATCCGATGCTCACGCATTTTCAGTGTTTTTGTGGTTTCATCACATTGGGTGAGTTCTTTAGTGACACAGGTTTCTTTTGTGGTGATGTGGCCTTTTTACCAGCTGGCCTTTTAACAGGTGTCCACTCATGTTTCAGTTTTGTGTAAACAAGTTGTTTTGTTTGAGTGACATCCTTTTGTTTTAAAACCTGTTGCTCAACCTTTGCTTTGCCATTAGGTTTATTAACTCTTTTCACTTTAGCCACTTGTTTCTCAACAAATTCTGGTTTTATCTTATCATTCCTTTTGTAAACTCCTTTAGATATATAAGTTGGTTTTGGAGTTTTGGCCACATTCCACTTTTCAACAACAGGCTTTGTCACCGGTGCCTTTGTGTTTGAAACCTTAGACTGTTCAGTCTTCATTGGTTCTAAACACTGCTTCCCCTGAGACAAAGCTTGTTTCTTTTGCTTTTGCTTTTCTCCTGTCATCATTTTCTCCAACATACTAGTCCGTGGGTTTTGCGGATAGTATGGTTGAAATGGTCTATTCATACAATTAGCAGCAAAGTGTCCTGGTTTTCCACATTGAAAACAATTCATGAGTCTAGGCCCATTGACATGAATATAGAGGTATGAGCGTCTTGGATAAGACGACTTCCATTCTGGCTTATCATCCCATTTGTGTATAACATGTTTTGTAACTTTTTCCGGTTGTGTAATTAAACAAAATTGTTCCGATTTAGATTTGTTTGTTCTATTGAAAGTCGACACAACCTGGGGATAAGCAACAAAGTCCTTGGCCTTAGTCTCACGACCAACTTTAGTGTTAGGCACGCGAATTTTAAAACCATTAACTTTTTCATTGGAATCAGAAGCATGTTTTGATAACAAAGATACAACTAATTGTTTTGACTTGGACTCTTTAAGTTCAGACACAGATGCTAGAACATCGTCCTTAGGTAAATTGGAAATTAAACTACTAGACACATGACATTCATTGACTTTCAAACATTCAGCATCCTCCCCAGAAACATCTTCAATACCTACTTCATCTGCATATGAAACAAATGTGTCAGAAGAACCAACATTATCGTTTAATGGTTCCTGGGATGGACCCGATTTACTTGTGGATGCCATTGTTTCGTTCTAATTACCCAACCCATACATCATGTGTTTCTCATTTTCAAGTTCCTCCTCTGTCATAGGCTTCACTCCAACCAAAACACTATCTATGGGAGGTCCTGCTTCATGCATTTCAGATGTAGATCTATCTACCTGGTCCTCCTCAAAGATCATACCTATAATATCTCTAGGCACAGGTTGGGCAACACTATTCTTATGTTTTTCAGAATAACTAATTCCTATTCCACCTTTATCCTTACCAATCCGCACTTCAGTCATGCATGTGGATAATGACTTACCAGCTTCAATCATTCTTTTGTTCCTTAACTGGTTCACATCTAGTTTCACTTGCAACTCATTGTTCTTATGTGTAAGGTCATCTACCTGTTTTCTAAGCTCAGCTATTTCTAACTTAGCATTGTCATACAGGACAGACCTCTCACTGGCAAGTGCTTGGTATTTCTCTATGTCTAGTTTCTGTGCTTTGACCTTATCCTCACTCTGTTCCCATCTACCCTTAAACGAACTTCTAGAGCATTGCATGTCAAATAGTTCTATCTCACTATTTTTCCAAAGTTCTCTAAGGCCAGGAATGAAGCGTGCACAAGTGGGATTAGTACATACCTCAGTGTTGTCGACCTCGGCAGCAAAAGCTTCTTTGTCTTCAACCAGGTTTTCTTCATCAGTTACCACAAAAGCATGCTCTTCATCAGCACCATTCTCCTTTTGAGCAATCATGGCACCCGTCAGACTGAGTTCCCTGACCTGTGAAGCCCACTGGTATTCTCCACAATCTTGGACAACCAAAGCTTTAGTCTCTGCCTTTCCTCTACCATCACCAGCTTTCTTTTCTTCTGCCCTTTCTTTCTTTTGCTTTGTGCATTCTCTAGCGAATGTCCGTACTCATCACAATTGAAGCACCTCAACTTGCTTTTATCAAAACCCATTATGATCTTGTCTTGATCCTTCCAGACGTTTCTTCCAGTCGTTGCCATAAACTTATTTGCACGAAAAACCTCCATGGCCATCTGCCAGGAGACATCAAGCATCTCAACGTCTTCAGGGTTTATCTGATTCAGATCACCAGAGAGCATCTCAGCAGGCACCAAAGTTCCAGCCATAAGGGCATGGTAGCTGTTCATGAATCCCATTCCAAGTGCAAAATTGGGATCATTGGTGGCATTTACCTCTTCAGAGTTGTTCATTCCACTTGAACCAGAACTAGCTTGTGATCGTGCCACGAATGCAGTTGACTTTGGGTTGGCACTTGAATCACCTCCAGATGAGCTTCCAGCTTGCTTTGATCCCATATCTTCAGTCAAGAGAGCCTGACTTAATTTTCCAGCCATACTTAGTGAACTCAGATGGTTCAGCTCCCGTTGCTTGTCATCAATCAACTTTGATTTAAGTTTGTTGATAAGCTCATCAACAGTTAATATATTCAGTTGTTATCTTTGATGATTGAGATGTTTGTGTTCCAATTTTTTGGTAAGTTGTTTAAGAGCTTCAAATTCTTGTCTTCCTGGTCTGGTTCAACATCATAACTTGCCATTTTGGTGATTAAGGATACAAATCTCTGAACCTGTGCTTCAAAGGACTCTCCTTGCACATGATTGAACAAGTTGAACTTCTGCTTCAGCATCTGCCTACGGCTAGCCTTGATGTCAAGATTACCTTCATATGCTACAACAAGAGCATCCCATAGCTTCTTTGCAGTCTTATACTTCTTAAACCCTTGTGCAATCTCCGGTGTCAAAGCCATAGTCATGATTGTATATGCCCTCTCATCCTTTTACACTTCTCCCAGTCATCATCTGTGTACTCTGCTTCAGTCTTCACAATTCCAACTTTTGTTCCTTCAGAGTGAGTAGATATATATGGTCCATTAACAACAGATCTCCATCGTCTTAGGTCAACGCTTTTCAAATGGTTTTGAAATCCGTATTTCCACTCAAGAAAGTTATCAGGTGAAGTAAGTCTAGGAGGGCGTGTAGTCGATCCAATCTCAAAATCCAATTTCTGATACATGCTCGGTTCGAAATCCATAACGAAACTTAAAACTAAAGTCCAAAAGTTCAAAATTAGAGATTACGATCGTAAACACCCGATTACGATCGAGAACACCCGATTACGACAACCTCCAGTCTTAAACCCTGAATCCGATAGAACTGATCGTAAACTCCGATTCCGATCGAGGCAGATCGTAAACACGATTCCGATACAGAAAAATCGTAAACTCCGATTCCGGTCCGAAAAGTCGTAAACACTGATTACGATGAGCGATTCCGGCAAAGAAATGTCGTAAACCCACGATTCCGATAAAGTACAGTTATAAACTCGAAATTGCGGATCGTAAACAGATAAAAATCTCGTCTTGAAGTCATGAACGCGTTTCCAATGAAGATCTTCAAGAACAGCAATCGTAAACACTCAATAAAACCCAGAAATTTATCGTAAACCTTCAAACACAGCAGCAGCACTGATCGTAAACCCAAGGAACAGCTTTAAACCTTCAAAACTCGAACCTTTTTCCATAAATACTCGAATCCAATACCGTGAGAACCTCGAATCAGTGATTCTTGGCTCTGATACCAATTGTTGGTCCGGGATCAACAACCGTTCACGATATATTGATCTAGTATAAGTGCGGAATCCTTGTACAAGATTATTTCAAGAAGAAAGTAGAAGAAAGAGACTCAATCAAGTAAGAAAGATTGAATCTTGAATGCCAAACACTACAAACTTGAAGCTTATGAACCCTTGTCAAAGTTCAATTGAAAATCAAATTTTACTTTTGAAGTTCACAAAATTTCAAGTTAAGCTTTTAGGGAAAATAATTGATTTAAGCACACAAAATTCACAATAACCATCAATTTTAACTTGATCTTCAAGTTTGTAGTGTTTGGCATTCAAGATTCAATCTATCTTACTTGATTGATTCTCTTTCTTCTACATTCTTCTTGAATCAATCACATACGAGGATTCCGCACTCGTTTGTGATTAGTATATCGTGATTGGTTATTTTCGGACCTACACCTCCAGATGAGCTTCCAGCTTGCTTTGATCCCATATCTTCAGTCAAGAGAGCCTGACTAAATTTTCCAGCCATACTTAGTGAACTCAGATGGTTCAGCTCCCGTTGCTTGTCATCAATCAACTTTGATTTAAGTTTGTTGATAAGCTCATCAACAGTTAATACATTCAGTTGTTATCTTTGATGATTGAGATGTTTGTGTTCCAATTTTTTAGTAAGTTGTTTAAGAGCTTCAAATTCTTGTCTTCCTGGTCTGGTTCAACATCATAACTTGCCATTTTGGTGATTAAGGATACAAATCTCTGAACCTGTGCTTCAAAGGACTCTCCTTGCACATGATTGAACAAGTTGAACTTCTGCTTCAGCATCTGCCTACGGCTAGCCTTGATGTCAGGATTACCTTCATATGCTACAACAAGAGCATCCCATAGCTTCTTTGCAGTCTTATACTTCTTAAACCCTTGTGCAATCTCCGGTGTCAAAGCCATAGTCATGATTGCATATGCCCTCTCATCCTTGTTACACTTCTCCCAGTCATCATCTGTGTACTCTGCTTCAGTCTTCACAATTCCAACTTTTGTTCCTTCAGAGTGAGTAGGTATATATGGTCCATTAACAACAGATCTCCATAGTCTTAGGTCAACGCTTTTCAAATGGTTATGAAATCTGTATTTCCTCTCAAGAAAGTTATCAGGTGAAGTAAGTCTAGGAGGGTGTGTAGTCGATCCAATCTCAAAATCCAAATTATGATACATGCTCGGTTCGAAATCCATAACGAAACTTAAAACTAAAGTCCAAAAGTCCAAAATTAGAGATTGCGATCGTAAACACCCGATTACGATCGAGAACACCCGATTACGATAACCTCCAGTCGTAAACCCTGAATCCGATAGAACTGATCGTAAACTCCGATTCCGATCGAGGCAGATCGTAAACACGATTCCGATACAGAAAAATCGTAAACTCCGATTCCGGTCCGAAAAGTCGTAAACACTGATTACGATGAGCGATTCCGGCAAAGAAATGTCGTAAACCCACGATTCCGGTAAAGTACAGTCGTAAACTCGAAATTGCGGATCGTAAACAGATAAAAATCTTGTCTTGAAGTCGTGAACGCGTTTCCGCTGAAGATCTTCAAGAACAGCAATCGTAAACACTCAATAAAACCCAGAAATTTATCATAAACCTTCAAACACAGCAGCAGCACTGATCGTAAACCCAAGGAATAGCTACTCGAACATTTTTCCAGAAATACTCGAATCCAATACCGTGAGAACCTCGAATCAGTGATTCTTGGCTCTGATACCAATTGTTGGTCCGGGATCAACAACCGTTCACGATATTTTGATCTAGTACAAGTGCGGAATCCTTGTACAAGATTGATTCAAGAAGAAAGTAGAAGAAATAGATTTGACAAAGAGATAAACAACCAAAGATCAAATCTTGAATGAAAATCAATACTTTCTTGAGCTATTGAAACTGATCGGAATTACAAGAGTGAAAGAAGAAATTGTAATCCAAAAGCTAGAATAATCATAAACACTATGGGTTTATATAGTACCCATTACAAAGCCCTAAAATCTAATCATAAACCCATAGGAGCCAGCCCAAGCAAGCCAAATCGTGAACTCTCTAAGCCCAAATCGTGAACACTAAGCCCATTAACAGGTAAGCCCACATCTAATGTTCATGCCTCTAATATATAGCCCAACAATGGCTCTGATACCAATTGTTGGTCCGGGATCAACAACCGTTCACGATATTTGGATCTAGTACAAGTGCGGAATCCTTGTACAAGATTGATTCAAGAAGATAGTAGAAGAAATAGATTTGACAAAGAGATAAACAACCAAAGATCAAATCTTGAATGATAATCAATACTTTCTTGAGCTAATGAAACCGATCGGAATTACAAGAGTGAAAGAAGAAATCGTAATCCAAAAGCTTCTTTGTCTTCAACCAGGTTTTCTTCATCAGTTACCACAAAAGCATGCTCTTCATCAGCACCATTCTCCATTTGAGCAATCATGGCACCCGTCAGACTGAGTTCCCTGACCTGTGAAGCCCACTCGTATTCTCCACAATCTTGGACAACCAAAGCTTTAGTCTTTGCCTTTCCTCTACCATTACCAGCTTTCTTTTCTTCTGCCCTTTCTTTCTTTGGCTTTGTGCATTCTCTAGCGAAATGTTCGTACTCATCACAATTGAAGCACCTCAACTTGCTTTTATCAAAGCCCATTCTGATCTTGTCTTGATCCTTCCAGACGTTTCTTCCAGTCGTTGCCATAAACTTCTTTGCACGAAAAACCGCCATGGCCATCTGCCAGGAGACATCAAGCATCTCAACGTCTTTAGGGTTTATCTGATTCAGATCACCAGAGAGCATCTCAGCAGGCACCAAAGTTCCAGCCATAAGGGCATGGTAGTTGTTCATGAATCCCATTCCAAGTGCAAAATTGGGATCATTGGTGGCATTTGCCTCTTCAGAGTTGTTCATTCCACTTGAACCAGAACTAGCTTGTGATCGTGCAACGAATGCAGTCGACTTTGGGTTGGCACTTGAATCACCTCCAGATGAGCTTCCAGCTTGCTTTGATCCCATATCTTCAGTCAAGAGAGCCTGACTTAATTTTCCAGCCATACTTAGTGAACTCAGATGGTTCAGTTCCCGTTGCTTGTCATCAATCAACTTTGATTTAAGTTTGTTGATAAGCTCATCAACAGTTAATACATTCAGTTGTTATCTTTGATGATTGAGATGTTTGTGTTCCAATTTTTTAGTAAGTTGTTTAAGAGCTTCAAATTCTTGTCTTCCTGGTCTGGTTCAACATCATAACTTGCCATTTTGGTGATTAAGGATACAAATCTCTGAACCTGTGCTTCAAAGGACTCTCCTTGCACATGATTGAACAAGTTGAACTTCTGCTTCAGCATCTGCCTACGGCTAGCCTTGATGTCAGGATTACCTTCATATGCTACAACAAGAGCATCCCATAGCTTCTTTGCAGTCTTATACTTCTTAAACCCTTGTGCAATCTCCGGTGTCAAAGCCATAGTCATGATTGCATATGCCCTCTCATCCTTGTTACACTTCTCCCAGTCATCATCTGTGTACTCTGCTTCAGTCTTCACAATTCCAACTTTTGTTCCTTCAGAGTGAGTAGGTATATATGGTCCATTAACAACAGATCTCCATAGTCTTAGGTCAACGCTTTTCAAATGGTTATGAAATCTGTATTTCCTCTCAAGAAAGTTATCAGGTGAAGTAAGTCTAGGAGGGTGTGTAGTCGATCCAATCTCAAAATCCAAATTATGATACATGCTCGGTTCGAAATCCATAACGAAACTTAAAACTAAAGTCCAAAAGTCCAAAATTAGAGATTACGATCGTAAACACCCGATTACGATCGAGAACACCCGATTACGATAACCTCCAGTCGTAAACCCTGAATCCGATAGAACTGATCGTAAACTCCGATTCCGATCGAGGCAGATCGTAAACACGATTCCGATACAGAAAAATCGTAAACTCCGATTCCGGTCCGAAAAGTCGTAAACACTGATTACGATGAGCGATTCCGGCAAAGAAATGTCGTAAACCCACGATTCCGGTAAAGTACAGTCGTAAACTCGAAATTGCGGATCGTAAACAGATAAAAATCTTGTCTTGAAGTCGTGAACGCGTTTCCGCTGAAGATCTTCAAGAACAGCAATCGTAAACACTCAATAAAACCCAGAAATTTATCGTAAACCTTCAAACACAGCAGCAGCACTGATCGTAAACCCGAGGAACAACTTTAAACCTTCAAAACTCGAACCTTTTTCCAGAAATACTCGAATCCAATACCGTGAGAACCTCGAATCAGTGATTCTTGGCTCTGATACCAATTGTTGGTCCGGGATCAACAACCGTTCACGATATTTTGATCTAGTACAAATGCGGAATCCTTGTACAAGATTGATTCAAGAAGAAAGTAGAAGAAATGGATTTAAAAAAGAGATAAACAACCAAAGATCAAATCTTGAATGATAATCAATACTTTCTTGAGCTAATGAAACCGATCGGAATTACAAGAGTGAAAGAAGAAATCGTAATCCAAAAGCTAGAATAATCATAAACACTATGGGTTTATATAGTACCCATTACAAAGCCCTAAAATCTAATCATAAACCCATAGGAGCCGGCCCAAGCAAGCCAAATCGTGAACTCTCTAAGCCCAAATCATGAACACTAAGCCCATTAATAGGTAAGCCCACATCTAATGTTCATGCCTCTAATATATAGCCCAACAGCCATAGGATACATAAGGTGACAGGACCTTTGGTGTCGATTAATATGGAGAGAAAAACGTGACCAAACACCTTTGGTCACGGTTTTTTTCCGTGACCAAAGGTGAATTTTGACGTAGTGTCGGTTCCATAATGTATGTAATGCTATGTACCAGACCAGACGTGTCGTAACGCTCTAAGTATGACAAGCAGATATCAATAGATTCCTGGTGAAAGTCACTTGATTGCTATGAAGAATATCCTAAAGTACTTGAGAAGGACTAAGGATATGTTTCTGATATTTGGAGGAGTAGAAGAAGAAATTGGTGTGAAGTGTTCACTGATGTAAGTTTTTAGACGGACCAAGATGATTATCAATCACAGACAGGATATGTCTTTACCTTGAACATCGGAGCTATAACTTGAAAGAGTACCAAGTAAGCTATAGAAGCGCAATCTAATACATAATTGGAATACATTACAGCATATGAGGCTGCTAAGTAAGCTGCTTGGATGAAGAAGTTCATTGCTGATCTCGGTGTTGTACCTAGCATACAAAATCCAATCAAGATATTTTTGCGACAACACAGGTGCTATTGCTCAAGCGAAGGAACCAAGGTCGCATCACAGCACAAAGCATATCCTACGAAAGTTCCATTATATACGAGAGATTTTGGAACGTGGTGACATCATAATAAGCAAGATTCATACAGATCGGAATCTGGCAGATCCGTTACTAAGCTTATGCCTCAAGTTAGACATGAGGAGCATGCTGATAAGATAGGGCTTAGATTTTCTAGACAGTGAATTTGATTTGTATTAGTAATCTTGGTGCAATCAAACATTTTGCAAATATTCTAAGTTTATTTAAATTTAATGCTTAAATGTTTCACAAACTATTATTTCTGCTTTTGATTGTTAGTACATTAAGAATCTATGAATACTGGTGTATTCTAAATATCCATAGTTGGTTAGATGCGTGGGAACGAATGTATATGAAAGACTATTGTTAATTGATGATTGGTTCATGAGATGAATGCTCAAGGGAGTTGAGGATCATATTCACAGATAATTATTAGTAGAATAAAAACTGGATGTAACCCGCTTCAAATTATCTTCAGATATTTTGAAACTGGTATGATCAATTTATTCCTTGACCTACGGTGCATATTAGAACAACTGTTTATTAATGGTTATTCTTTGATTTTATCTAACACTATCTGTAACAGGCAGTAATAAGGGTAATTTTGGGAGTAATCTGAGGCTTAGTGGGAGTTATTTGTAACAAAGAAAATATGTTCTCTTATTAAGACAAGAGTTGAACATTCAGGCGCCATCGTTAAGTCTGAACTGTTAAAAATGCATGGTCGTGCTCGAACTAAGAATAGTTCTTTTGACCAATGCAAATTAGGAATGAGGCTAGAAAATGTTGGACTTTATTTTAGAATGATTGTGATCTATGTCTCATTTTCAATGAGTGTTCGTAACAGAGGGATAACTGATGTTGTTACCAAAGACTATAGTATTTGGTTGAATTAAAGAGTTGATTAACTCAAAGAACTATTTGAAGATGATATCCGTTATACCTTGCTAGGGGCAGTGGGATGCAGCTAGGCATCCAACGCTGTCTATGTTGAAGAGCCTTATCGACAAATCGTCAAAGTGGGAGTTTGTTGGATTTAGGTGTCCGACTATTGGATAATATTACGTTAATATTGAGGTAAGTTACAAAGGGTTACACTTTGGCAACGAATAAGTAAGCTAATTAGTTTATTTATTATCTTATCACGATTAAATACTAAGCGTAACATCTATGAATAATGAGGTTAATCATGGATCTTGCATTTGGACTGCGTAACGATGTGTTAGGTTGTAACGACTCGTTAAGCCAGTTTTGGAAATGATCCGTTAGTCAGTAACGGGTCGTGATGCAGGTTTTACATAACGGGTCGTTATCTAGTAACGGCTCATTACAAAGCAAGTCGGATTCTGGTGTATTTATGTGATAAATATAAATTCTACAAGGGTTGTTAATGTAAATTATGGATGGCTTGGAAAGCAAGTCAGATCATATCTATAAATAAGGAGTTTTAGCCAAACCCTAGTTAGAAGAATTATACACAACCAAGGAGAGAGAGACCCAAAAGGTTTCGGCCTCCTCCCCTTGTTGTCTAAATGTAGCCGTCGAGTGTCGTCGTCGTAGTCGCCATAGCGCCGCCACAGGTCGTCGTCTATCGTCACCAATCATCTCGGTTCTTTGGTTTCGCTGGAAAGGTACAATTTTTCTGTCTTTCCAGTTACTATTAAGTTTTGCATTACAAGAGTTGTAAACCGAAACCCTAATCGTGAATTAACCATCTAGCAAGGTTGTTCATTGAATGATCGTGTCTTGATCGATTCTATCACGACTAGTTCTGTTTATACGGGTTATTTGGATCTCTGGTGGGATCGATTACGAACTGACCTCGTGTACACGCTTTTGCATATGAATTGTATGATAAGTTCAACTAAAACTTTACAAAACATACACGAAAATCCCAACAATACAAAGCTTTGAAGCTAAAGTAAGCTTACTAAGCATGTATTTAGCATTTTTGAAACACATTGGGGTGATTACGGGTATCCATAGTGGGTTATGATGGTCAAGATGACCTTATAAACATCTCACTATGAATGTAGACATGAAAACTCAAATTAAAACCAACAAGAAAAATGTAAACAAAATGTGGAAACCTGGCCAGGATAGCGATACTGACCATCCAGGCAGTTTGCCTGTTCTAGACGATCCACATCTCTCAAGGTTGTCTTTTTATGGATTTTGACGTGTAGAAACCATCTATGCATGCCTAAGCTGAGGCAAACGGTCTGCATGTTACTGCTTTATCGTGTAGTTGTCCGATGAAACAGACGGTCGTGACCGTCCCTAATACTAATGGACCAGTAGACGGTTCACATGTTAGTCGTTTAACTTTTGTCATAGATAAACTGTGTGTTTGGGTTAAGGATGACCCAGAATGTCCACATCCGACTATTAGGCATGATATGAATGTTTTACTAATTTACTAATACGGACATGTTACGAGACCGTTTAACCTAATTGGCTACTTATAATATATATTAGTGTAAATTGACTTATGTGTTTGATTGATGGCTTCTATTTTACAAATAAGTATTTTGTTTTAAATAAAGCTAGTTTAAATCAATTTGTAGATTTTTATCATGAAAGAATATAACGTTATAAGATAATAATCAATTTTTTCAATTGTTTCAATAAAATCATCTAATGTGGACATTCTCGTTCTTCTAAAAGTGGTCCTTGATAGCCTTCTTACCTATTATTTCTCCTTATATAAGCATTCGGCTAAGATCATTGAGAAGTTAGAAGGATTTAGGTAACAATTCCAGTGGAGCGGAGGAGATGGGTCCAAAAAGTGTATTCTTTGAGTGAGTAGATAGGAGGTGGCGAAATTGGTTAAAGCGGGGGATTGGGCCTCGTTCCGATCCAAATTTCTAGCTGATATTTGATTGCAAAATGGATTTGGCATCTTCATAATCAGCCGGACAGGTTATGAGGCAAGGTGGTTACTGGTATACATCCTAAAATATTGGGAGGGAATTTTATTCCCTTTCGGAGGGAATTAGGAGGTGTTTGGAATAACATTTCAAGGATTCTTGAGCTCCTTAAGCAAGATTCGATTGATATGATGAATCTCATTGAGCATGCTAGAGACCGGGTTTGCTGGAAATGTGATTGTTCGGGAGTCTTTATGGTGGGATGTGTTAAAAGGTTGATCCATTTGTATAAGAGTGAGGACGATGGTTTCATCATGTCTTGGAATAAACTTAAACCGACCAAGATTAATTTATCTTTCTGGAGAGCGATCAAAAGTAGAATTGCCACCAAAGATGCCTCAGCCCGAGGAATATTCAGGTTGGGAATGAGCATTGCCCAATGTATGACGATGGATATGAATCGGTGGACCATTTGTTGATCGGGTGCAAGGTATGGGAAACGCGAAATACGTCAGGATGGCGGCAGTCTTGTTGGCAGCATCTTAGGTGGTGCTAAAGGCGGAATACGTCAGAAAGACGGTGACAACGGTGGCAGTGGAAGACGATGACGGCCTAACCCCATTTTCTATCAGTAACACCACCGCTGTAGGTTTGATTCTAAGTTCCCATTTGCATCCCTCTTTTAAAATTCATATCATTTTATGAATGTTTTCGGAAATTTATGACTACGCTAGATCGATCTTAGTATTTTACATTAAAAATGCATCATATCTGACGAACTTAATTTGGTTGTTGATACCTGATATGTGCGTCATGCGAAGTATCAAGCAAAGTACAAGTTCAAGCCAAATGTCATATGGCCGAACCTGGTCCGAACCAGGAGTTCGGACTAGCCGAACCTGAGGTTCGGACATAGCTCGGCCAGTCAGGTATATATAGAAGTTTAGACTTTGTAATTGATGGTTCTGAGCGTGTGAGATTCTCTTAAGTGTGTGCTTCTGAGAGTGTTTCTCTGTGTCTGTTTCTAAGTGTTCTCTGATTGTAATTGTTCATTTGTGATCAATAAAACAATCAGTTAATTACGTTTCGATGTCCAAATAGCTAGATTGAGTAGACGATCCAATGCTCACGCATTTTCATTGGTTCGTATAAAAAATTATCGGAGAAAAAATTATCGGAAGAGTGGTGATGGTGGCCATAGATGTGGTCAGGTGGTCATCCATCAGTGGTGGTGATAATTTTTGTTTAAATCTGGTTTTAATTTTGTTTGTTGGTTCAATTCTATTTTGTTCAGATTTTTGCTCAGTGAGATTTGAGTTTCGGGGTTGTGAGTGTGTTGTAGGTTTATAATCCAATTTTCTTTAGCTTTTTGCTCTTTGAGATCCATTGTTCTTATTTTTACTTGTTGGTTCAATTCAAGCTGGCCACCACCAAACCTTTTCACTACCGATGTTGAAAATCCAACCCATTTGAAGCAATGGTTAACTACACTTGAGGTGGAAATCACAAGTGAAGTTCATATTACTTGATAAAGCTCCGCTAGGTAAGAATGACTACGATTGCGGACTTCCGTTAGACGTAGTGAGCCGGAGAAGACGATGGATGGCGACGTCAACAGTACTATTTGGATGTATTGTAGGTCCGAAAACAACAACCGTTCACGATATTCTATCAATCACGAGTGCGGAATCCAAGTGATTGATTGATTCAAGATAAGGGATGAAGAGAACACAAGAATACGATGATTAAACAATAAAAACTTGAACTTGCACACAAGATGAACTTGTCGGGTACAAAGTTGTAATCGTAAACTGCTCTCTCATTGGTTTATGATTACGATCGTAAACTCAAGGATGCTCCTCTCAATCATAAACAGGCTACCCTCAATGAGGAGGTCTAGTGGGGTTTATATAGCCACCCCATTGGGTTTACTATTGGGCCCCTTGTGGATCATAAACCCAATAGTAAACCCAAGCCCAATCATAAACTAGCCTAAATACAATAACCAAACTAGCCTATGATCCTAATTAAACCCTCTAAGCCTAACCCAACTTATTTAATATTACAAGCGTCATAAACTAGCATTTACAATCTTCCCCTAGGCTTGTGATATTAAATGTCGTCGATCTTTGAAAATCTTCTTCTTGACTGGCTGGCAAAGACGTTGATGAAGATTCTTTCCGCAGAAATCTTCATTGGGTTTCATAACAGGCACTTGGGACTTTCTCTTGATCAGCATCAGCTCGAACTTCTTGAAATGAACAAGTTAATGAGATGGAGGATTCTCAATGACTTGCTTCTTTTGAAAGAACTGGTTCTTGCTGAATCTTCGGTAACTGTCTTGAATCTCCAAAACAATTAGAGGTTAAATTTTGAAAAACCTCTAACTGTGAAGAACTTGATTGTTGAACTTCAAACTTCATGAACTCTGACTGCTCTCTGTATCATTTTCTTTTTCAAAGATTGACTTGAAAATCTTCAGCTTCCCCTAAACACGTGATCATCTTCTTTGAAGCTCTTTTGAAGCTTTTGGAAACTTGTAAAGACACCAACAACTTCCCCTGAATAGTTGCTTTTCAGATGGAAGTTTTGTCCGGCTGGTTCTTTAACTTTGAGCAGCAGCAGCATCTTTCTATCATCAACCTGTCTGACACACATTTCAAAAAATATACTCCACCAGACATTTGATGACTGGTCTTTGGGTTAGAAGGTAATTATCATCTGTTCGGTTGATTCAAATTAACATAATTTTAACCAAAAACCCTAATATAGATTACAGGTTTTCTATAAAACTTCCCCTGAACCCAAAGACCTCTAAAGACTTCCCCTTAGCTGATAACTTCCCCTCAGCTAAGGACTTCCCCTGAGATAATACATATTATCTTCGAGTTCCCTTCAGATACTATGTATTATGGAAGTCTTTTCATTAGATAATAAGTATCATCCTCGAGTTCCCTTCGGATAATACTTATTATCCCATACTCCTTCCCCTAAAAATTTGATAAGATCTGTCGGGGGCATATTGTCATGCATTAAAACCCATGAAAAACACATTTTGACTTCTCAAATAAACCTGGCCAAGACGAAAAGACACCAAAAAGAACTTAACGACTCACACACGAAAGATAAAAATAAACAACTACTTACCAATATCAAACATGAGAAAGTTTACAAGGGATTAAACCGTATGAATCTGACTGAGGAACCCTTTACAGCTTCAGTTACTCAACTAGTCCAGGTGATTGCCGGTATGTTTGTCCGCTTTAAACTCAAACCCGTTTAATCCCAACCGAATGCGTCATGCTTAATATAGTACATATTTACCGTCATGTTTAATTGTCCCCACACCCACGCGTACAAAGCAAAACCTACCCAACCTCAGAGTTTATTGAGGATTCACAAACCTCCAGCTTGAGGAACCATGCAACACCGTTATGACTACCACTTATTTCATTAACCATGAGTTGGTGATCAGGTCGGCCGCTAAGCACGTAAAGAAGACCAACTGAGTGATTATTTATTCTCTTTTCTTTTTCATTTCTTTTTCCATTTTTTTTTATTATTTTTTTTCTCATTTCTTTTTCTCATGTGGTGTAGTCATAACAGCAGAAACATGGCGTGTGAGAGAGTGAATACTAGGTATAATTACCACTCTCAACCCGTTTTTGCTGGGACTCAGTCTTTTAAACCATGCAACCTGGGATGGGAAACTAAACATATATATCTTTTAAGTTCACTGCACTTTCATTGGAGGTCATAAGTTTAGGTCGAGCCTACCGAGCATATCACCGTGGAGCTTGCCTTTCACTTCCGCCTTACGCGTGTCAGCCATCTCCAACCCGTGCATTCAATTTACTTCCCCTAAACTTCTCAGAAACAAGGCACAAACAATTAAAAATTGAAAAGCACACTACTTTTGAGGGGTCAACTTTTTCTTCATCTTTACATTTCTTCCCCTTGCTTTTTGATTTTTAATGTCACAATCTTGTGAACATCATTTTTTTTTATAAGTAAAAAATAAAAACACACAAACACACTTAAAAGAACAAAACACAAAATTTTGAAGATATATGGCCAAGCTAACTTTCAAAGTATTGATTTGAAATTTTGAGAAAAATTGGGTTTCATGACATGCACACTTCATTGCATCTGAAGTCAAACACTTCAACAATCAATCACCAAGTGAAAATTTTAGGAAATTTGGTTTGACTCAAAACACCCTTTGCCGCTTCATTCACACAACCAAGTTAAGAACAGTACCTTTCGCGCTGAATTTTACCTTTTACCTCTCAAGGAAACATATCCTCCATAAACAATTGCTTGTCATGACATGAAGATACGTCTCCTAAAATGTGCCTGGAACAATCACTTATCAACAAATAAATTAATCAATAAAAATGTTAGTGGTAATCCTCCTTGACTGTTCCTGCACATAATGAGAGATTAGTTAGCCATTGGTACCCAGGCTATTGTTTTTCTGGGTACACCTGAGGAATCAATGAAAGATACCTCTTGTAAGAACATCCCCTTTGAAAAATCAGGAAGTTGGGATGGAACTGCCTTGATTTTTGGTTTCCAAGTTCCAGGTGATTTAACATTTGTTTTAGTCACCTTTGGAGTTGTGACCTTAGGTATTTCAACCTTCTTCGTTTTAGATTCACTTTTCAAAACAGTTTTTATTTTAGTCACCTTTTGAGTTGTGACTTTAGGTATTTCAACCTTCTGCATTTTAGAATCATTTTTGAAAACAGTTTTAGTTACCTTGGGAGGGGTAACTGTAATACCCTAAATTTAATAATAATAATAAATAATAATAATAATAAGTTATAATAATAATAACATGCAAATCTATCGTAAGAAAAAAAAAAGAATTTAAACCATGAACCCACGTGACCGCTTCACTTGTCATATTTATCCCAATTTTGACTTTCTGGTCAAAATCCACAATTTTACTCCGTTCCCATCGCACTCAAATCGTAATCTATCCTCTGCACCTAAATCAACCGAGAAAGCGGCGACTTCCATGGCCACCGATCGGCCTTATAAACCCTGCACCATGCCTTGTTTGATCTCTCGCAACTCCTTCTGCCGGGTGCTACCTCCTCTGCCTCCAAGGAAGCTGCTGCTGCAAATCACCGCCGTAGTCGGTCCCTCTGCCGCTGAAACCTGCGTCGCCGCCGCCGCCGCTGATTCCAGCAACCATCGCGCAACCTCGTCTGATTGTGGTCTTTTGAAATTGTCGCTGCTACGCCGCCTACAATTTTAGCGGTTTCGCTGCACCCGTCGACCGTGTGAAATACCGAGCAGCCCTCGAGTGTCGACAAACTCATTGGATACCAGCACCGTAAGCATCAGATACTCGTATCGTTGTTCGTCCCGATATTCTATTCCTTTGTGTTCGACTATTCAGGTAACGTTCGACTTGTTCCGTTATTGTTGAAATCGCTTCACGAATCGGTTATGAGGTTGACTTGTTTCTTTATGGAATACCCGTTCCATCTTGCACCCTTACCATCTCGTTTAGATCCATTCCGTTGAATTGATTGGAAGCTCCAAGTTATCGATTCCGATCCGCCACGTTCGTCTTCTGAGGTAACCACATGTCCTTTTGTTCGAACTCATAAATTAGATTTTGTCGTGTCCAAATATTTGGGTTGGGTTACTAAATTATGTCCATGGTAAACCTGCAAGTTGAATGAAAGAAGATGATACCATACTACAAAGTTAAATGATTTTGATATTCTGTTCTATATATTTATTTATTTATTTTCTTGAAGCTATTTTTGGTTCATTAAATTTTAAAAACTAAATAGAAATACAGTCTTAATAAGTTGATGATAAACATACGACTAATCTTCTTAAATTTGTCATGACAAACCAACATGGACTTTAATTATAGAGCTGTAAATGACCTTACAACATATTTATACATATATGTATTTAAATTATTGGCTCTTGTTTTAGTTAGGGAAATCACCTAATCATGGGTTGGATTTTCTATAAACCTAATCTGGATACTAATTAAACTATAGGTTAACATAATTGTTAAAGACGACCTGACTCGTTTGCTTACTTTCGCTATTTGTCTAAGGTACGGATTCCGACCCCTTTCACTTTTAGTATCATTTATCTCTATTCCGGGTTACGACCCATTTGGCCTTCGGCATTTGACACGTTTTGGTCCGCTTGATTAGTTTGATATTAGTTTTGTTTCGTAAAAGTTAATATGTTATATGCTCAGATTTAAGTAGCCTAATCGTTGTAGCATGCAATATACCTATTAGACTTGTACTCATTATTGCATGTTCCCATAGGCTAGTTACTTTCAGGATTTTGCCTTATATGTTTGTTACTCTGTACCCGAGCATTTCTGATCCGTCATATAGGCGTAAATGACGAGGCATTTTCGTGAGGTGCTTAATAATACTCACGGCGTCTCTATTAGGTGCTTGTGTAGTACTTAGGCCACTAGAGGCGTATGGATCGATCCTAGTTCAGTTATACGTTACATGTTATAAGTTATATGTTATATGGGGGATGGGGTAACGTGTGTACGCCACACACGCCATTTCTACTCGTATATTAGCCTAGCTAGCTATGTACACCTCTGTTCTGGCTCTATGGGTACTCCCTTATATGTTACACGACTATTTTCTTGATTAATTGTCGTGTAGATTTGGTATGTATTCTGATATATGTTCCGTTAAATTCAGTTATATGTTATGTTCAGTTCTGTTCTGTCACATGTCTCGTTTTGAAATTGTTTCCGCTTATGCTCTTATTCGTTTTACTATTGTTTCTCTGTTACTGAGCAACTTTTGGCTCAGCCGTATTTTCTTTTGTGTGTTGTTTATATTCTTATTCCAGGTAATCAGGAAAATCCGGGGACTCGGGGATGAGCGCAAGTGGAATCGAGATTTTATTTTATTTCAGTATTTTAAATAAGACATTAATTAAGATTTCCTTTGAATAATTGTTGGGTTTGAATTGTCTAGAATTTTCGTAAGACTTTGGACCTTATTTCATTTATGAAGGACGTTTTTGATTTGATATCTGTAATAGTGATATCTCGACCTTTACGGGTTGGGGTGTTACAGTAACCTTGGGTTTTTCAGACTTTGTTTGTTTTGAAAATGGTTTCTTCACCTGTTTTTGGAAATTTTGGTAACTTGGAAAGCTGTTGTTTTGATTTAAAGATTTTCTTTCAGCTTTGGCAGCACCCCAATATTGATCAGAGGGTTTTACCTTAGGAGCAACAGTCTTCCTTGCCTTAGGTGTTTGCACCATCATTGGCTTAGACTTTACAGACTCCTGAGATGAAACCCTCTGACTTTTTGGAAAATAGGGTTCATAGGGGCGATAAAGACAGTTTCTAGCAATATGACCAGCAATGCCACAATTAAAGCAAGTCTGCTTCTTTAGATAGAAGTCAGACGTGTACCCATTTGTCTTTGGTGGCTTATATGGAGCTGGTTTGCCTTGTGTCTGCTTCTTTGCCTTGTCTGCAGCTCCAGATTTGACTTTCTGCTGGTTCCTTGAAGCCTGAGTAGAACCTGTCCTCATCGTCTTTGTGCTCTCTGGATTTCCTGATGAAGAAGCACCATTCTTGCAATTACAACAGCAACTGCATGATCCAACTGAAGAAATGGGAGACACAGCTACTCCCTTGAGTTTTTCATTCTTCACTCCAGCTGTTGGTTTCATGCTTTGATGCTTGATGGTGATCTTTGGCCTCTCAACTTTAGGTTCGCTTATCACTCCATCGGTTTATACCCTTGAACTTGGAGGAGAAGGATGGTAGTTCATATCCTACATCTGGTTCTTGGTCAAACATTGATCCAGATGTCATAAAGATCTTCCCCCCAGGCCGTGTCGTCAAAATCACCTTTTCCCTTTCGACTTTGTCAATTACCTTGAAGTATGGGGTTTCAATTTCAGGGTATGGTTTCAACTTTATCCCAGCCTCATCAGACTTAGAGTTGTGACATCTGTTATACTCCTGGCACTCAGCATCATCTCTTGATACGTCCTCTATTCTCCCTTCACCATATGTCATGTTTGCCCCATTGTCAATTTCTTCTTGAGTCATTGGTGTAGTTCCAACCAAGACACTATCAATAGGAGGAGCAACTTCTTTATAATCAGATTTGGTTCGTTCAACTTGATCCTCACTAAGAAGTATTCCTACAATGTCTCTGGGAACTGGTGGAGGAATGATGCTATTTGCAGACAGAGACTTATCAGACTTTTCTGACCCACACCCAGTTTTATCTTTCCCAACTTGACCAGTCACAACAGCATGTGACTATTCCTTTCCAGCATCGAGCATTCGCTTATTTCTTTCCTGATTGCAATCATACTTGACCTGCAGCTCGTTATATTTTTGTTGCAGTTCATCCAGTTGCTTCTTTAGCTCACCAATCTCAATCTTAGCCTGATCATATAAAATAGACTTCTCCGTTGCTAGCTTTTGATATTTCACAATGTTTAGTTTCTGAGCTTTTACCTTCTCCTCATTCTTTTTCCATCTACCCTTGAATGAACTCCTTTCACATTTTACCTCAAACAGTTCTAACTCAAAATTTTTATAGAATTGCCTAAGTCCAGGAATTAATCGAGCACATGTAGGATTCGGGCATCTCTTAGTTTCGTCAACTTCATCTAAGAAAGCATCCTTGTCCTCAACCATATTCTTTTCTTCAACCACTGAACTCATTTTCTTTCTTTAGGTATGCAGCTTCTGAAAATCTTGAAAAATCGGCAAAAATGGCAAAATCGGCAAAAGTACTATTCAAAGAATAGTGTCAAAAACTTAAAACTGAAAAATGGAGGCCTTCGGAGTGGAATTTGGGGGTCCAAACGAGCTCCCCTGGACGTTAGTGTGGGGTAATTCTGGGGCTCGGTGTCACGAACGTCGTGTTCAAATTTGAGCTTCTAACTCCAAACGAGTCAAAAGTTACGTTCGTTTCCGTGAAAGTGTGAAATAATGACTTTTTGCCCCAAATCCTGTTTCCGATCGTAAACCCTATTTACGATCGTAATCACCTGTGGATCGTAAACACCTTCAGTCGTAAACTTGATTTTGATAACCCTTAATCGTAAACAGCGTATCCGATCCAAATAAGTCGTAAACACTGATTCCGATCCACCAAAATCGTAAACACCCAATTACGATCAGAAAAGATCGTAAACACCGATCACGATCAAAGTACAGTCGTAAACACACAACTCCGGATCGTAAACACGATAAAAATCGTTTCTTGAAATCGTAAACTCGAAGATGATGAAGATCTTCAACCACAGAACTCGTAAACACCCAGAAAACCCAGAAAACTGATCGTAAATGTGAAGAATAGCAGCAGCAGAAATCGTAAACACAGAAAACCCTTCAAATCTTCAAAAACTCGAACTACAACCCAGAAAACAGCTTGAATCAATATCGTGAGAACCTCGAAACACTCGTTTCTTGGCTCTGATACCAACTGTAGGTCCGAAAACAACAACCGTTCACGATATTCTATCAATCACGAGTGCGGAATCCAAGTGATTGATTGATTCAAGATAAGGGATGAAGAGAACACAAGAATACGATGATTAAACAATAAAAACTTGAACTTGCACACAAGATGAACTTGTCGGGTACAAAGTTGTAATCGTAAACTGCTCTCTCACTGGTTTATGATTACGATCGTAAACTCAAGGATGCTCCTCTCAATCGTAAACAGGCCACCCTCAATGAGGAGGTCTAGTGGGGTTTATATAGCCACCCCCATTGGGTTTACTATTGGGCCCCTTGTGGATCATAAACCCAATAGTAAACCCAAGCCCAATCATAAACTAGCCTAAATACAATAACCAAACTAGCCTATGATCCTAATTAAACCCTCTAAGCCTAACCCAACTTATTTAATATTACAAGCCTCATAAACTAGCCTCTACATGTATTTCATTTTTTTTGTAAATAATAACGGTTTGCAAAAATTTCTATACACTATACATATAATAGAATTAAACTATGACTTAAACTCTGACAATGGGTGGCCACGGATTCGAACTCTGAACTAGTTGGATGGAGTAGATAATTTCTTTGTTAAATAAGTAAAAATCCCTCCCCAAGTCGTGTTTGCTTTTTTCATTGCACACGGCTTTCTCTTCAATAATAGGTTAAGAAGACGGGGGCGGCGTTGGTGGCCAGTTAATAAGGTGACGGTGGTGACGCCGAGAGGATCTAGTGTGAAAGGGTTTACAAGACGTTGGCGGTGTTGGCGACCGGTAGTGGTGGTCTTTCAGGCGGGCGGCAGTGATGGTCTTTTAGGCGGCCGATGGTGATGATGGGATTGGTGGTTTTCAGGCGACGATGACGGGTTAATGGCTAGCGACTAGCCTCATTTAATATAATGATATTGTTGTTTAAAAAGATCAGTTATATTTGTTAGTTTTTTAATAACTTTAAGTATATTGCACAAATAACCCTTTAACTTTAAATAATTTTTCTAATTAAGCATGGGCATTGATAGCTTGTACCTAGCATTAATGACTTGTACCTCATCTGAAAGGACATAAATATCCCTGTACATAACCGAAGTCTACTAACAAAGTCAGTGTTTTGGATCGAATTTACAATAAACCCATACCACAGAGCGTCATATACAAAAAAAATCATTTTGAAAGATTTTACAATTTACCCGAACCTCAGCCTCATGGATGAAATTTACAATTTACTCTTTTTTAAATTAACATTTAACAAAAAATTATACAAGAATAAAACACATAATAAAAGTTAAATTAATTTAAAAATAAAAAAAATAAATGTTTTTTATTAAAAACTGGCCAAACTTTATTATTATTATTATATATATGTTTTCTGAAAACAAAAATAGAAAATAAAGGTTAAAACGAGTTGAAAAAAAACAGAATCTATACCTAATAGACATTAAATCTGGAAGATCTCGGGTTTAAGTTCCATTTGTAACAAAAATTAAATGAATAAGGTTACAAGTTGAACTATGGTTTTTCCATGTATAATTAGTTTCCTCCTAATGAGGATTGAAGATGAGTGAGTAATACACTCGTCCAAATTTGCCATAAAAAAAAAAGATGACTACAAAATTAACAATTTCCATCATTGTATTTCACTATTTTAACTATTTGTCTCATAATTTTTTCGCTTTAAAATCCCCACCTTATACTATTAATTAATCATTATTGTAATATTTTTAAATCTGAAAACCAAATTTTAACAATTTGATTTTCAATCCAACTATTATTAATTTAATAGTTAAAATTATTTAATAATAAAAAATATCAAAAGTAAAATTTAGTTAATTATTAATATAATATAATACTTAATTTTAGTAATAAAAAGAGAATAGGTGAATTATCAATATTTATCCCGTGCTAGTTACATATATTCCGTTTACATCGAAAAAAAATTACATTTTTTAAAACACATGTATAAAAAACTTAACCAATAAAGTCATAGGAATATTTATAGATTCATAATATATTGACAATAAACAAAAAGCTTTCTAAATTTAAAACCTAAAATATGTAACAATCAAACTACCGAAATCTCATCAGCAAGACGATCCCGTCCAAAAAAAAAAACAATATATTCCTAACAAAGTAGTGGAAATCGCCACCACCGCCGTCGCCGTCGCCGCCGCTGCGACAACCACTTCCTCCCATTAATCAACCGTCAGCCAAAGATTTTATACCCTTACCTTCTCCTCCACGCTCCAATCATCCATATCCACGCGCCGCCCCCACCACCAAAAACATCAGTGACACATCGCAAATCACCACTATCACCCCACAACCTTTTGTCGACACCTCCAATTATCCACCCCCAAATTCCCCCCAAAAACGAGATCTGATAAACCATCTACAAGTTCGAAACTTTATTTATGAATCGAACTCACCTGAATCATAGATGGGAGGAGTGACGTCATCAATCGCTGCTAAGTTCGCCTTCTTCCCACCTACTCCGCCGTCTTACACCGTGGAAGCCGACGAGTCTTCCGACGGTCAACTCTTCATCCCGGAGGTTCCCCGGCGGGAAGGCGTCGACGTATTGAAGCTTCGAACTAAAAAAGGGAATGAAATCGTGACCGTACATATCAAACACCCTAAAGCTTCCGCTACACTTCTCTATTCTCATGGTAACGCTGCAGATTTAGGTCAAATGTTCGAGCTTTTTGTCGAATTGAGCCTTCGTCTTCGTGTTAATCTTGTTGGGTATTTTCTTCAATCTTTTTACAAATTGTTCTCTCACTTTCAGATATTTGCTTCATTTAGCTAAAAATTGATTATCCTACACTGTTTAATTGATGATCTCAGTTTCAGATATTTTCTTAATTTAGCTAAAGTTGATTATCCTAAACTGTTCAATTGATGATCTCAGTTTCAGATATTTGCTTAATTTAGCTAAAAATTGATTACTTCACTTCATAATTAGGTATAAAATAAATATCAAGAAATTTAGTACTTGTGAAAGTAATTTAGGTATGGGGTTCAGTTTAGGGTTCTTTGTTCATATGCTTCTTTTTGTTGGATAGATTTTGACTGATTTGAAGCCTGTCTTAAGTCATGCTTTTCAAGTTTGGATTCGTGTTGAAGACTTTGGGAGTTATAGGCCAGGATATAAGACTTTTCCTGGAAAGGATCTAAAATCTCCTAAAACCGTTTAATGAGTGTTATGATTCTGTTTTAACTTTTGTGTTTGGATGTGCACTTAAAATGATCATCATGATTTGGAGTCGCGATAATCAGTTATGAGTTATTGAGTATTGGGTAAAGGTGATCTTTCATTTCGATTTTCTGACCATTTAGGGTCAAATTAAATAGATTTGGAGAAAGTGAGAAACAGGTAACAAGTTGTGTAAAAATGTTTACTAAGATAGTTGTTAGACTACCGACGTATTCCTAGTAGCGACCTGTTTTGACTCGCTCTAAGTTAGCTAGTTATGAGTTATTGTATTATTGAAGCTACCCAAATCAACCCATTTAGCTAATAAAATGACCCAAAACAACTCATTTAATTAAGAACGGGTCATGCTTCGTATTAAAGAGCGTGTCGCGTTCCGATGCTTTTGATCCCAAAAGCGATCAAAAGCCAATGTGCAATGCACACACATCACATATGCGAGGCATTTTGTTATTAAAAGAATACTAAAGCTTATTTATAGATAATATTTTAGATCGTCAACTTTTAAACGTTACAAGTTAAGATATTCCCATTGTCCCTCCGACAGACAATTTAATTTGTTCAAATACTCAAACCCGTTGCTCAATAGCTGGTCATATTTGTTCAATCAGATTTTAAAAACTCAATACTCATTTGCGATCGATGGTCCACTGCAAAGTGTGTCGCAACTCGCATCTCCACACCGTGCGCATGTGTTGTACATTTTAAAACCAAAGGGTAATGATTGTCAAGTGTACCGATTATCTCATTCTCGTTTTCTCATTGTCTAAACTGTTCTCTTATGTGTATGCAGATACGACTACTCTGGCTATGGGCAATCAACCGGAAAGGTTTGCTATATAACTTCATATAGGCTCCTTCGATCTTTTCAAATATATTCTATGGTCACTGTTTGAAAAAAGAAAAAAAAGACTATGGTTCGTAGTAATATGACAATCATCCTTCCTTTTGTTTATAACAGCCATCTGAGTGTAATACATACGCGGACGTTGATGCAGTTTATAAATGCCTCAAGGAGAAATACAGTGTTAAAGATGATCAACTGATCCTATATGGTCAATCTGTTGGTAGCGGTCCCACCATCGATCTTGCATCGCGTATACCCGACTTAAGAGGCGTGGTTCTGCACAGTCCCATCCTCTCGGGCCTGCGGGTGCTATATCCTGTCAAAAGAACATATTGGTTTGATATTTATAAGGTCATAAAAAGATTTATGGATGCATATTAATATATAAAATAATATTCGGTTTTCATTTTAGGTAGTCATGTAACTAGAAAAATAACATTTTCTCTGCATCTGCTCGTTTCAGAACATCGAGAAGATCAGTTCGGTGAACTGCCCTGTTCTTGTGATTCACGTAAGATCAACGACTATGGATTTCGAAGAAATAAAATGAAAAATGATTCTCGAGAGATATTTAATTTAACAAAGCGCGTTTTTTTTTCTGCATACAGGGTACAGCAGATGAAGTTGTGGATCATTCTCATGGGAAACAGCTGTGGGAGCTTTGCAAGAACAAGTATGAACCATTGTGGCTTACAGGTGGAGGCCATTGCAACCTCGAGTTCTATCCTGAGTTCATACGACACTTGAAGAAGTTCGTTTTGGCACTTGGAAAGTCAAAAGGGACCACCAACGGGTCAAAAAACCCGACAGTAGATGCTGAGAATCAGAAGAAAGCATCTGAAAATGGCACCACTGGCACTGGTACTGCAGACACGTTTGAGTTGCGGCCTGAGCCTCCGCAGGTTTCTAGAAATAGTTTAGATAGTAGACTTGAGAAGTCAAAGAAGCCGAACAAGCCTGAGAAGTCTCGAATGAGCGTAGACATGTTTAGAAGACGAAAGGGGTTGGTGTGGTGATACTTGTGGAGCAAGTTTTGTGAGTTATGACGCGGATACACGTATAAAGAAGGTAACTTGTTACTCAAGCTTTCACCCTTAATCACCTTTTGGTATCAATTTGTTATAAAAGATTAAAAGTGAGTCTTGTTCTAAATTATTTGTATGCTATTGAACATAGGTCACAAGGTATCCGCGTGTTTGTTTAACGATTGTGTTTGTTTAACGATCTTTCGTGTTTGTTATCTTATTTTTTTGCGGTGTAAAATGAACATGATCTGAATATGAATTCGTGTTGAAGTTTCTTTTGTTTGTGCCATTTTCTCAATCTTTGCCTAGAACAGTAGTAATTTATAAGGACCGGGCAGCTAACTTGATGATAACACGGTGCTTTCAAACCCGGTCCCATGTTATCACCCGGTGCAAAAGGACTAGGAAGGTGCAAAAGGACTAGGAATCACGTTCGGATGTTAAGGCTATATGTAGTGATTGTTAAGGCTATATGTAGTGGTTTGTGTGTAAAGGTGGTAAATATAAAAACGCATGTGGTCCACGGATGGTAATAAAGGTGTATAATGGTGCTTGTGTGAACGGGACGTTTAATTTAGAAAGGTAAGATGAGTTGTAATTGTTTAATTGGCGGCTTGGTTATAAGCTAACTTCGTATGTAAATAGCCGAATTCAAGCGAATTCGAATTCGCTAGACTTTATTGGCAAGTGAGTAATAAATCTATATCTATACAAACGAGATGTTTACCCTCCCGCGCGTTGCTGCGGGGTTGAATGTGTATACTAAACGAAAGTAAAAAAAGTTAAATGATATAAAACGTAAAAGTTAAAAAGTCTCGTGGTGAAAGTATAAAACTATAGAAGTATACTAAAAGCGAAAGTAGAAAAGTTAAAAGTGTCGTGGCCAAATAAATTAAAGTAGAAAAATTAAGGAGTATAAAACGTTTCACGGTGTGACACCCATTTACCCGTCAGTTTAAGTAAAAGACATTTTAATGTGGTCAAAGTATTAAACAACAAAAAATAATGGTCAAAGTCAAAATCTTTAAAAGTATACTAAAAACAAAAGTAGAAAGGTTAAGGGGTATATAACGTAAAAGTCTAAAAGTTTCATGGTTAAAGTATAAAACTATAAGAAGTATACTAAAAATGAAAATAGAAAAGCTAAGGGACATAAAACGTAAAAGTTTAAAAGTTTCGTGATCAAAGTATAAAATATAAAAAAAGTCGTGGCCAAAGTTGAAAATTCAAAAAGTATACTAAAACCGAAAGTAAAAAAGTTAAGGGGTTTAAAATGTGGTCAAAGTATAAAAGTATAAAACTATAAAAAAATATATTACAAACGAAAGTATTAAGGGTATAAAATGTAAAACTCTAAAAGTCACGTGATCAAGGTATTAAATTAAAAAGTAATAGTGCAAAAGTATAAAAAGAAAAAAAGACGTGGACTAATACTGTAAAATTTGAAAAATGTTTATGGTCGAAATGAAAGAAAGTAAAACTTACTATTTATCACCAATTCCTATTGTTATATACTAGCTAGTGGGATTCGCGCGTTGCACGAAGCGGTGTAAAATCATTCAATCTTTGTAAATACTTACCCTTTAAGCTTTAGAAGAAGAGGCTATTTTTATTAGACTTTTTTAAAGTCAAAATGTAGATTTAGAACCCATAATCCATTGAAGAGGTTGCAATTGATTTTCGTAAATCAAACTGCACATTCACATAAATTGTATTAATAATTGATGTACTAATCTTTATTTTGGTAAAGGGCAAAAGCCCTACAAAAATATTATAAACCAACAAATAATTACAAAAGTTGAAGGGTAAATAAATTTTGTATTTAGGACATCTCCTTAAAACAAAATTTATCCCAAAACACCTACTACCATCTATGCCACTATAAATCCACACTATACATTTAAACAACTAAACAATACCCAAGAAGAAACAACCAAAATTACTCTCCTCAACCATACTTTGTATCATGGCGGTTTTTATGGGAAACTCTCAACCATACTTTGTATCATGGCGGTTTTTATGGGAAACTATGTGTACACCAATTAATCGCTAACCGTTGATCCAAGAAGATCTATTCCCATGTAATCATCTTGAAGCATACAATTCGTGTTGGAATTTAGAAACCATGAACATGACAATGTAAAGATACTTTACAGCTCATTACCCACAACTAATGCGAGTGAAACGGCGTAACGCGACATAATAATAACCAACCTGTAAAGAAATAGTGATCCATGTCAATAGTTTTGACTTTTAAGGAGTAAACAAAAGATTCACCTTTGTTTTCTAAGAAGTCAAATAGTTCAACCTACCAATAAATCATTGAGGCAGAAAACAAAAGATTAAATCACCTTTGTTTCTTAAAAAGACAATTGAAGCAATTTACCAAACAACCTTTACGCATTCTTTCTTTATCATCACTCGGATTAGATTAGCAGATATAATCTTCTCACATATCTAAGATTATGTAACATTTTACCCTCAACAATTTTTTCCATCATAAAGTTGCCTATTTCCATGATCCCTTATATATATATATATATATATATATATATATTGAAAAGTTCATTGTAGACACCCCCATAAGTGTAGACAGGTAGACCCCTTTTCACCATTAGATCTCTTAATCTAATGGTTGTGATTAATTTTCTTTTTTTCTTTTTTTCTTTTTCTCATTAATTAGAAACTTTCACATGTGAAAAGAGCTATTTCACATGTGAAAGTGTCTACAATGAACCTCACCTATATATATATATATATATATATATATATATATATATATATCATCTACTAGGTTATTACCTGTGTAATACACGAGCTGAATTTAGGTTCTTAATATTAAATAGATACAAAAAAAACAAATGAGATTTAAAAATTATTATTGACGTAAAATCCTTATAAAACATTAAATGATAATTTAATAAGTTAAAAAATTATTATAATTGAAAATTTGTTGATTAATATTTTTAAAATACTTAAACTATTGAGTAAATTTATCAAATTTATATTAAATTGTCATTTATTGAAGTAAAAAATTTAATTTGATAAAATTGGTAATTAGTCTTAATTGGTGATTTACTAAATTTGTAATTGATTATGAGTTTGACATGTGGCGATGGTGATGTGGACCCTCTAAAATTAAGACACTTGGCAACAATTTTATTGCTTTATTAGGATTATATCTAATAAAAGAATTCCTAGATGCTGATGTGTCCTCACCCCATCCACCTCTGGAGTCAATTTCCCGCCTAAATCAAACCACACTAAATTACACTAAATTACACGCGGAACTTTATGACCCGCAAGAAAACCCGATGGATCATTTGTCCCAAAAAAACCCTAATTGGCTTCGTCGCTCCTCATTCGCTTCTGCTTCAACCCACATTCTTCCCTCTAGCGAATCGAGATAATCCAGGATCTTCAAGCCTAATCCGCTCTTCAAGCAGGTATCATCTTCGCACTTTCTTCCTCTGCAATCGAAACTTTATGATAAATCAAACATATATCATCTTAGCACCTCGATATCTGACATTCAGTTGAATGTTTGCATAGAAATAAGCCATCTTTGCAAGCTTCATCGAAACGCGCTGCAACAAACAGATGATGTTTAACATTAATGACATATATAGTTAGTGAATATTCATATTTTTCAGAAAATTATTAAAACTTACAAAACGTTCTCTGGCCACAACAACCTCATTAAAGAGAAACTGACTTAGAGGTTGAACTGGATTGTCATGATGAACTGGAATCTGATTCTCAAACCCATCTATCTTAATAACATCATCATCATCCTCATCATTTGGCTGATCAACAGCAGCAGTTGGAACATCTAACATCTCAACATCATTCACAGCTACACCTTCATTACCTTCAACTTGACCACCCACACCTTCCTCAGCTCCAAGTTCAACACCTAAAGCTTCATAACCTACAACCTAATCAGGTTGAACTTGTTGACCTTCGACTACAGCTTGATCAGGTTGAACTTGTTCACCTTCGGTTACAACTTCATCAGGTTGAACTTGTTCACCTTCAGCTGTAGCCACAAAATCCTTACTTTCCGTGACTAGATTACTAATTATTCTTATAATTACAGTTATTAACAAATTTTTATATAATTATGAAAATACATAATTATCGTATAATTTTAAATCTTGTAATTAATTATCAATTTTAATTTGCATATTTTAATAAATTTACCATAGTAGATTATGATTTTATTATAATATTTTAAAAACTCAGTCGTGTAACATATGGTAATAAAAAACTAGTACTATATATAGACGAGGAAGTGAAAATTAAATTTTCTAAAATTCTAGCATTTAAAAGAAAAAATAATTTGAGTAGTAACCAGTAGATTCATCGTGACTTTCTCGAACAGTGAATGTTCTTTTTTATTTGTTTTGCTTTGTCAACAAGAAAGAAAATTAAGCATACAACAGATCACTTTAACAAACACGAAATCTTAGAAAACTGAAAAGAAATTGATAACCTGGAAACAAAATACTTTGCTTGGGTTGTCGCACTCTTCCATCACTTGTTTTATATAAAACATTAAATTAAATTAATCTGTCCATCTTCCGAGAATATGAGGAAGCCTCGTCGCTTGCGGTTGGCACTTGGCAACATGATCGATCGTTGATTTTTATTTTATAAACTAATCGACTTTATTGACCACAAATATGGTCAAAAGCGGACTACTCACACATGCTTATTTGATCTATAATACTCCAAACAGTGGGACCTAGATCAACATGTATATATAGCAATCACAACCAGATATTTCTCTCAACACAACCATCATATCATTACTCATAAAACACACAAAGCAATGGAAAACTTTTCAAGAACCCTTTCAAGATCTGTTTCAAGAAGTGTGGATAGAAACAAACTGTGGAGGAGTTCCACAACCAGAGGGTTTGATGGTGAAAGGAGCATAAAGACTATTCGCCTCGGAGAGGACAACCATGGTGCGTTTTCAAAGATCAAGAATATGTTTAATTTCAACAACTCAAGAAAACACGATAAGCATACTTCAAAGGCGCGTCGATCATCGAAAATTTCCAATTCCAATAACGAGTTTCAAAGCAGATTACTTTATGAGATTTACAAGAACACGTCATCCACTCATGAACTATCTAGTAGTTAGGCAATGAACGTTTTTTTTAGTTATCTTATACCATTTAAAAATTCTTTGGTTTCTATTGAAATCATTCTTTATTCAATTCTTTTATTTAATTTATCATTTTGTACAATGCAATCTGACGTTACATTTTTGAGGAATAGCATTACGTTTTCAAAAGGGTGGTGTTATTTATTTATTTATTGTTATATTATTTTTAACAACGGTATATATTATTATAAACAAATTAACTCAAAGAGAGCTAGAGAAAATTTCATCGAAAGCAAAGGGTTGAAAAACCAATCATCCCAATGCATAATAATCTTATTATTCCTACTCGAAAGCCATGTAAAATAGAAAGAAAAAAAAAACAATCGAATAAAAGATCTCGTCATTCTTAACTTTGCGGGATGGAAAATGAATAAGTTTGACGTCTTCCAAATCAACCACCAGATAGTGTACATGATGGTTAACAAAACATCCTTTTTGTTTCTCAAAATGTTGTAATCTTTGATAGCATGAAATAATGAATGAGGACTCGAAGGATTCAAACAACCCACATCTAACAAAGCCATGATACGAGCCAAAACTTCCATGAACCACTCGCAATCTCCAAAAACGCGAGAAGAATATTAAACATGAGGCTTACAAATGTTGAAAATTAGGTCTTCTTCAACTTAATCAAGCAATAGATTTTCCATAATAAAACTTGTTGATTAATAATAGGGACGTGATAATGACACAGAAAATTTGATTTCTACACAGCATATAAACGGTCGTTTGTACACAAACGGTCGTTTGTAGTAGTTTTTTATTTTTTATTTTTATAAATGTTTTAAATTATCTAATTTTTATAAATATTAAAAAAGTTTATATACCATATATGATAAAAAGTACTTAAACGAACACAATAGTGACTTAAAATAATAAATTTTGAGACTCAGAGTCTTTGACGTTACCGTGTCGATGGCATCTCGACAAGTCTTTTCCGGTGTTGGGTCCCCACGGCCCATGGTTTTTTTATTTTTAAATTTTTTTTCAAAACGTTTGTCGAGAAGACTTGTCGAGAATAAGTCTTGTAGGTCCGGAAATCTCCCCAACACACGATATACTAATCAAACACGAGTGCGGAATCCTCGTGAGAGATTGATTCAAGAAGAATAGTAGAATAAAAGACTAGATCTTTAAGAAAGATGAAGTCTTGAATGGAATCGGCTACTATTGAAGCAAAGATAAGCTGATCGTAAACTAGAGCCCTCTTGAAGAAATCGTGAACAACAATATCAAATGCTTACCTTGATCATAAACATGAGGTGGTATTTATACCACCTCTTACAACCTAATGGGCTAATCATAAACCCAATAAGCCCAATCATAAACCCAAGCCCATGCCCAATCTAATAGTAAACTAGCCTAAACATAATAAAACTAGCCTACTAATCTAATGAAACCCTCTAAGCCCAGCCCAACTTATTTAATATTACAAGCCTCATAATCTAGCCTCTACAATCTTCCCCTAGGCTTGTGATATTAAATGTTTTCGATCTTTGAAATTCTTCTTCTTGAGTGGCTGGCAAAGATGTTGATGAAGATTCTTTCCGCAGAAATCTTCAACGGGTTTCATGACGGGCACTTGGGACTTCCTCTTGATCAGCATCAGCTTGAACTTCTTGAAATGAACAAGCAATGAAATGGAGGACTCTCATTGACTCGCTTCTTGAAAGAACTGGTTCTTGCTGTATCTTCGGTAACTGTCTTGAATCTCCAAAACAATTAGAGGTTAAATTTTGAAAACCCCTAACTGTGAAGAACTTGATTGTTGAACTTGAATCTTCAAAATCTCTGACTGCTCTCTGCATCACTTTCTTTTTCAAAGATTGACTTGAAATCTTCAGCTTCCCCTAAACTTGTGAGCATTTTCTTTGAAAAACTTTTGAAGCTTTTGGATACTTGTAAAGATACCAACAACTTCCCCTGAACAGTTGCTTTTCAGATGGAAGTCTTGTCCGGTTGGTTCTTTAACTTGAGCAGCAGCAACATCTTTCTATCATCAACCTGTCTGACACACATTTGAAAAAATATACACTACCAGACATGTGATGACTGGTCTTTGGGTTAGGAGGTAATTATCATCTGTTCAGTTGATTCAAATTAACATAATTTTAACCAAAAACCCTAATATAGATTACGGGTTTTATATAAAACTTCCCCTGAACCCAAAGACCTCTAAAGACTTCCCCTTAGCTGATTACTTCCCCTCAGCTAAGGACTTCCCCTGAGATAATACATATTATCCTCGAGTTCCCTTCGGATACTATGTATTATGGAAGTCTTTTCGGATAATAAGTATCATCCTCGAGTTCCCTTCGGATAATACTTATTATCCCCTCTCCTTCCCCTAAAAATTTGTCAAGATCTGACGGAGGAAGTCTTTTCCATTAGATAATAAGTATCATCCTCGAGTTCCCTTCGGATAATACTTATTATCCCATACTCCTTCCCCTAAAAATTTGGCAAGATCTGTCGGGGGCATATTGTCATGCATTAAAACCCTTGAAAAACATATTTTGACTTCTCAAATCAACCTGGCCAAGACAAAAACACACCAAAAAGAACTTAACGACTCACACACGAAAGATAAAAAACATGAGAAAGTTTACAAGGGATCAAACCGTATGAATCTGACTGAGGAACCCTTTTCAGCTTCAGTTACTCAACTAGTCCAGGTGATTGTCGGTATGTTTGTCCGCTTTAAACTCAAACCCCTTTAATCCCAACCGAATGCGTCATGCTTAATATGCTACAATATTACCGTCATGTTTAATTGTCCCCACACCCAAGTGTACACAGCAAAACCTACCCAACCTCAGAGTTTATTGAGGATTCACAAACCCCCAACTTGAGGAACCATGCAACACCGTTATGACTACCACTTATTTCATTAACCATCAGTTGGTGATCAGGTCGGCTGCTAAGCACGCAAAGAAGACCAACTGAGTGATTATTTATTCTCTTTTCTTTTTCATTTTCTTTTTCTTTTTCCTTTCTTTTTCATTTTCTTTTGCTCTGTGGTGTTGTCAAGATAGCATAAACATGGCGTGTGAGAGAGTGAATACTAGGTATAATTACCACTCTCAACCCGTTTTTGTCGGGACTCAGTCTTTTAAACCATGCAACCTAGGATGGGAAGCTAAACATATATATCTTTTAAGTTCACTGCACTTTCATTGGAGGTCATAAGTTTAGGTCGAGCCTACCGAGCATATCACCGTGGAGCTTGCCTTTCACTTCCGCCTTACGCGTGTCAGCCATCTCCAACCCAGTCATTCATTATACTTCCCCTAAACTTCTCAAAAACAAGAAACAATTAAAAATTGAAAAGCACACTATTTTTGAGGGGTCAACATTTTCATCTTCTTTACATTTCTTCCCCTTGCTTTTTGATTTTTAATGTCACAATTTTGTGAGCATCATCATTTTTTATTTTTTTTAACAAAATAAAACACACAAACACACAAACAAATTAAATGACTTTACACACATCTGGCCAAGCTAACTTTCAAAGTATTGATTTGAAATTTTTTTAGAAAATAGGGTTTCATGACATGCACACTTCATTCCGTTTGAAGTCAACCACTTAATCAATTAATTGAAAATTTTAGGAAATATGGTTTGACTCAAAACACCCTTTGCTGCTTCATTCACACAACCAAGTTAAGAACAGTACCTTTCGTGCTGATTTTGACCTTTTACCTTTTACCTCTCAATGAGACATATCCTCCATTTATAGATTACTTGACCTAACATGAAGATACGTCTCCTAAACTGTGCCTGGAACAATCACTTATCAACAAACAAATTAGTAAGAAAAACGTTAGTGATAATCCTCCATGATCGTTCCTGCACAGAGTGAGAGATTAGTTAGCCAGTGGTACCCAGGCCATTGTTTTTCTGGGTACACCTGAGGAATCAATAAAGGATACTTCTTGTAAAAACATCCCCTTTGAGAAATCAGGAAGTTGGGATGGAACTGCCTTGATTTTTGGTTTCCAAGTTCCAGATGATTTATCATTTGTTTTAGTCACTTTTGGAGTTGTGACTTTAGGTATTTCAACCTTCTTCGTTTTGGATTCATTTTTCAAAACAGTTTTTGTTTTAGTCACCTTTGGAGTTGTGACTTTAGGCATTTCAACCTTCTTCAGTTTAGAGTCATTTTTCAAAACAGTTTTAGTTACCTTGGGAGGGATAACTTTGGGTTTTTCAGACTTTGATTGTTTTGAAAACGGTTTCTTCACCTGTTTTTGAAAATTTTTGTAACTTGCAAAGCTGCTGTTTTGATTGAAAGATTTTCTTTCAGCTTTGGCAGCACCCCAATGTTGATCAGAGGGTTTAACCTTAGGAGTATCAGTCTTCCTTGCCTTAGGTTGTTCCACCTTCATCGGCTTAGACTCAACTGACTCCCGAGATGAACCCCTTTGACTTTGTGGACAATAGGGTTCATAGTGGCGATAAAGGCAGTTTCTAGCAATATGACCAGCAATGCCACAATTAAAGCAAGTCTGCTTCTTTAGATAGAAGTCAGACGTGTACCCATTTGTTTCTGGTGGCAGATATGGAGCTGGTTTGCCTTGTGTCTGCTTCTTTGCTTTGTCTGCAGCTTCAGATTTGACTTTCGGTTGGTTCCTCAAAGCCTGTGTTGAACCTGTCTTCATTGTCTTTGTGCATTCTGGATTTCCTGATGAAGAACCACCATTTTGGCAACTGCACTTACAGCTGCATGAACCAACTGAAGAAATAGGAGACACAGCTACTCCCTTGAGTTTTTCATCCTTCACTTCAGCTGTTGGCTTCATACTCGGATGCTTAATGGTGATCTTTGGCCTCTCTACTTCAACTTTAGGATATGGTTTCACCTCTATCCCAGCATCATCAGACTTAGAGTTATGACACATGTCATAGTTCCGGCACTCAGCATCATTGTCTGATATATCCTCCACTCTCCCTTCTTGAGTCCTTGGTGAAGTTCCAACCAAGACACTATCTATCGAAGGTCCTGCTTCATGCACTCCTGAGTCAGATCTATCTGCCGGATCCTCCTCATAGATCATTCCTATGATATCTCTAGGGATAGGTGGGGGAATAATACTATTAGCAGCCAATGTCCTATCAGTCTTTTCTGATCCAAAACCAGGTGTGTGTTTACCAGCTTGACCAGATATGACAGCCTGAGACAGTTCTTTTCCAGCCTGAAGCATTCTCTGATTTCTCAATTGATTCATATCTAGCTTCACTTGCAACTCATTGTTCTTATGTGTGAGCTCATCTACCTGCTTCCTAAGCTCAGCTATTTCTAACTTTGCATTGTCATACAGGAGAGTTTTCTCAGTTGCCAGTTTTTGATATTTCACAATGTCTAGTTTTTGAGCTTTTACCTTCTCCTCATTCTTTTGCCATCTACCCTTAAAAGAACTCCTCTCGCATTTTATCTCAAATAATTCTAACTGATAATTTTTACAAATTCGCCTAAGTCCAGGAATTATACGAGCACAAGTAGGATTGGGGCATATCTCAGTATTGTCAATTTCAGCTTCAAAATCATCCTTGTTCTCAACCGAACTCATTTTCTTTCTTTAGATATGCAGCTTCTTTAAATCTTGAAAAATCTGCAAAAACGGCAAAAGTGGCAAAAAACGGCAAAAACACTATTCAAAAAATAGTATCAAAAACTTAAAACTGAAAAACGGAGGCCTTCGGAGTGGAATTTGGGGGTCCAAACGAGCTCCCCTGGCCTAAAGGCTGGGGTAATTCTGGGGCTTGATGTCACGAACGTCGTGTAAAAATTTGAGCTTCTAACTCCAAACGAGTCAAAAGTTACGCCCGTTTCCGTGAAAGTGTGAAAAAGTGACTTTTTTGCCGCAAAATGATGAGTTTCCGATCGTAAACGCCCGATTACGATCCAAGGAAACTGATTACGATCGTAATCACTGATTCCGATCCACGTCACACCCGTAAACACTTAACCGCCTTATGAAAGTCGTAAATACTGATTACGATCCCTGATTACGACTCCGTAGTCGTAAACGCCTGTTTCCGGTTTATCAAAATCGTAAACACCAGTACAACAGCAAGTACAATCGTAAACAACTTTCGCCTGATCGTAAACAGGCAATCTTCAAGCCAAAACCCAGATTTTGCAGTCGTAAACACCGAAACACGATGAACACAGCAGCAGCGATGATCGTAAACCTCTAAAACCTTCAAATCTTCAACAGAAAACGAACACCAACCCAGAAAACTCTTGAATCAATATCGTGAGAGCCTCGAATCTAAGATTCTTGGCTCTGATACCAAATGTAGGTCCGGAAATCTCCCCAACACACGATATACTAATCAAACACGAGTGCGGAATCCTCGTGAGAGATTGATTCAAGAAGAATAGTAGAATAAAAGACTAGATCTTTAAGAAAGATGAAGTCTTGAATGGAATCGGCTACTATTGAAGCAAAGATAAGCTGATCGTAAACTAGAGCCCTCTTGAAGAAATCGTGAACAACAATATCAAATGCTTACCTTGATCATAAACATGAGGTGGTATTTATACCACCTCTTACAACCTAATGGGCTAATCATAAACCCAATAAGCCCAATCATAAACCCAAGCCCATGCCCAATCTAATAGTAAACTAGCCTAAACATAATAAAACTAGCCTACTAATCTAATGAAACCCTCTAAGCCCAGCCCAACTTATTTAATATTACAAGCCTCATAATCTAGCCTCTACAAGTCTTCTCGACAAGTCAAATTATCGACAAGTCTTCTCGACAAACGTTTTGAAAAAAAAATTAAAATAAAAAAACCATGAGCCGTGGGGACCCAACACCGGAAAAGACTTGTCGAGATGCCATCGAGACGGTACCGAGAAAGACTCTGAGTCTCAAAATTTATTATTTTAAGTCAGTATTGTGTTCGTTTAAGTACTTTTTATCATATATGGTAAATAAACATTTTTAATGTTAATAAAAATTAAATAATTTTAAACATTTATTAAAAAAAAAAAACTTACAAACGACCGTTTGTATCCTGTGTAGAAATCAAAACCCCCTGTGTCTTTATCCAGAGCCTTAATAATATTGAAGGTACATAAATCCTAACCTATGAACCCTATTTATAATACTACTAAATCTTGAAAAACAAGAAACCTAATTACACACAAATTTAGAAACTAAATAAAATAACTCTACCTAATAAAACTTTACTAATTAACCCCTAATTATTAAATAATTACAAGATTAAATCTAATAACTAATAGGACACAATGGAAAGAATGTCAAACTCTCAATGCGAGAGATTGAGACGGGTGGGTAAACGATCTAGAATAAGTCTCCATATAACTATGTTAATCTTTTTTGGAAGGTACCTTAATTATCTAGTAGCAAAATCTCCCATCGGGAGGAAAAAAAGATCAATGCGATTGCACACATCCTAGACTGTGAATATTGAATCTCCCCATCCATAGACTAAACCCATTTGTCACATTCTGCCCCAAAAACCACGTGATCAGCGACTCAGATAGGTCAGACATTTGTTCATGCTCAATGCTACCCCTCACAAACCTACGCCAAAACCAAGACCACAAAACACAGTCCCAATAATTGAAAATGAGACCCTCTTTGTTTAAAGATAAAGCGAATAAACGAGGAATCTAATACGTAGAGGCTGATCACCAACCCAATTTTCTTTCCAAAACTTAGTTCAATTACCATTCCATACACGATTTTGAATCGCATTGCTAGGAACATAATTTATCTCGTGACATTTGTCAATAGACTTCACAATACGATTCCACACGATAGATCATTTGCCACTTCGAAACTCACCAAAGCCACGGCCGTGAATAGCCTGAATAATCTAACCCCAGAGTCAATCCTCACTTGTCATGAAGCTCCATTTCCATCTATAAAGAAGGGTCATGTTCATAGCATATAAGCTACGTACCAATGTCGAGGCCACCGTGATCATTGTTACCAAGAGTTAAAGGCCATTTGGTCCAACTAGTTTTCCTATCATGCTCATCAAACCCCCAAAAGAATTTTGCCCGAATCAATTCAAGAATCTTGCTAACTTTAGAAGGAAAAAAAATAAAGAAAATTAATTATGAACCAACCGACCCCAAGAACAAAGTAACGATAGTAGCCAGACTCCTGATCGAAAGTAAGCTCATTTTCCAATTATTTAATCTCTTCTTGAACTTGTTAACATCCGTATCACAATTAGAGATTCGACGCATATTAGAACCGACCAACAAACCAAGATAAACGAAAGGGATACAATCCGATTTACACCCGACAATGCTCGCCAAACGATTAACATCCTTCATCGTAACACCGACACCAAAAATGGAAGTTTTTTGCAAGTTAATCGTCAGACCCGAAACCACATAAAAACATCTCGAAATCTCAACCATATGTAGAACATTTTCCTCGGGCCATTGACAAAGAAAAATATTGTCGTCCACATAAAATAAATGCAAAATACTAACTTCCTTGATAAGAATATTTGTGAAAAACCCGGCCTTAATATCATCTTCAATTTCATAACCAGGATAAACAAAAAACGAATCCATTGGGTCGCCTTGGCGCAAACATCTACCAATATTAAATTTTGAAGACGGGCTACCATTAACGAACACTGAGGCTCTAGTCAAGAAAAGGTAAGCTCTAATACATCCAATTCATTTGACACCAAAACCCGTAAAATCCATCACAGAATCCAAATAGTCCCAAGAAACATAATCATAAGCCTTCGCAAAGTGATTTGAAAATTCAACATTTTTTTTCTTATTATGAGCCTTCCAATGAACAATCTTGTTCAAAATCAACCGGCAATCCAAAATTTGTCTTTCAATTATGAAAGCGGACTATTCCAGACTAATAACTTGATCAATCACACCCACCAAGCGATTGGCAAAAATCTTGCATGAATCTTTTATTGAAGCCAATTAAACTAATAGGATGATAATCCATGATAAAAATGGGACTTTGGACTTTGGGAAGAATGATGATAAACGAGGCATTACAACCAAAAAGGATGCAAGAACTATAAAAGGAAAAAAATCAGAAACAAAGTCCACAACATCATTCTTTAACATATCCCAAACCACCTCTTTAATCTTTGACAAAACCGCCTCTTTAACAAAACCGAAAGTAAACCGTCGGGGCCCGGAGCTTTATCGGAACCAAAATCCTAAACCGCCTCTTTAATCTCCATTATGGACGATTTTAATACTAGAAAATCACGAGCTGCTTCTCTGATGGCACGAAATCGGTTACTCCTCTGAACCACCTTTAACTCATAACCACGTTTGAACTTACTCGAAAAAAAATAAAAAACAAAAGCGTTTTTTATCGTATTGGGTCATTTAACCGAACACCATCCAACGTAATACCTTTGATAGTCGTTTTCCTTCTTTTATAATTAATAACTTCTTGATAAAATTTAGAACTTTCGTCACCTTCCACGCCCCATTTGATCTTGACTTCTTTTTATCAAGATCCTCCGATATAGGTTTTTCCACGTCATCTAACTTTTTAAAAAATCTCTACGTTTAGCACCCATATCATCATCAATTAAGCTTGAGTCAAGCAGATCATTTAATTCATGAATCTCCTTTTTGATAGACAAAACCTATTCATTTGGGTTCGGTCTCAACTTGCGCCACTTCTTAATCTTTTTTTGAGCAACTTGAACTTAGTTTTGAAATATATATTTCGAATCATGCGAGACATCCTCAGCCCAAGTTTTGTTAATTAAATCAAAATCGTGATCTTGAAGCCAAGAATTATAGAATTAAAAGGCGTAGGACCAAAATCCACCATGGATTGATGAAGCAAAATAGGCCGATGATCAACTATAGACTTTTCAAGAGCAATAATGATGCGAACCGGAATTGAATCGAAAGAAAAATAACTTGCAGAAAATTAAGAACACAATACTTGGGGCAATTTTCTCATATCTTTTTTATTCATCAATCCAACCTTAAATACTTGCAGAAACAGAAAGTTACGTTCCTAAAACTTAGTAACAAAATGGAAAGTGGTAAACTAGAAAGAAGGAAATCATGGATGAACATGCAGGCATGCCCACGTAAACATTATGGTAGCAACTTGTTCTCCAAGGTGGAATTAATCCATCAATCTCTTGGGCACATTCTTATTACGCTTGGGCCGGCCCACTGAAGTATCATGAATTGGGTTAGGCTGATCCACAACTGTTGGGCTATGGTGGTTCGTATCAACTCCCTCACCCTTAGAAGACACATTGTCCTCAATGTGAATGTCAAAATAAGGATAATCAGCTACAATATCTTCTTCTAACTCCCAAGTAGATTCTTCCAAAGGCTTATTTTCCCACTTGATCAAAAGCTCCTTTTTCCCCTTTTCATTAATCCGACTCTGGAGTACATCTTGTGGAAGGAGTGCAGGCTCCACATCCGAACCAAACTGTTGCAAATCAGGTGGCATCGTACCGGGTGGTGAAAAACTTTTCTTTAAAAGTGAAACGTGAAAAACCGGGTGAATGCGGGAGGATGATAGCAACTCGAGACGATAGGCAACTTTGCCGATCCGCTCCAAAATCTTGTAAGGGCCGAAGAACCTTTTAGAAAACTTGTGCGAAGATCGGTGAGCCACTGATTGTTGCCGGTAGGATTGCAAGCGCAAATATACGAAGTCACCAACTTCAAATTCTTTGTCTAAGCGCTTCCGATTGGCTTGTTTGAGCATCCGAATTTGTGCCTGCTGAATGGCTTCCTTCAAAGTAGCTAAGATTTTATTGTGTTGCTGTAGCGAAACGTCAATAGATGCCGTATTATTTGACCCTGGTGCATATTCATGGATTGAATTTGCCTCCTTACCAAACACTGCTTTAAATGGTGACATATTAATTGCAGAGTGATGGCTCGTATTGTAGGAGTATTCTGCCAAGTGAAGATATTTCTCCCATGTGTGTGGTTCATTGAAAACAAAAGCTCTTAAGTACGATTCCAAACACCTGTTAACGACCTCGGATTGCCCGTCCGTTTGTGGATGGTATGCACTTGAATGCAACAGTTTCGTTCCCAGTTGTTTGAATAATTGCTTCCAAAAGCGACTAATAAAAATCGGATCACGGTCGGACACAATGGTTTTGGGCAAGCCATGCAAACGATATATCTCTTTAAGGAACAATGATGCAAGAGAAGCAGCGGTATAGTGCTTTGGCAATGCTATGAAGTGTGCAAATTTTGACAACCGATCAACGATAACCCACACATCTGTTTTCCCTCGTGAAAGGGGAAGATTAGTAATAAAATCCATGGACACATCATCCCACGGGTAATCTGGAATTGGCAGTGGTTGTAGCAAGCCATATGGCTTGTGGTTCGATGGTTTAGTGGATTGACAAACATCACAAGCTTTTATAAATGCAATGACATCACGCTTCAGGCCCAACCACACAAAGGAAGATGCTAACCGTTTATAGGTAGCTTGGATACCCGAATGACCCCCGAGCAATGAAGCGTGATATTCGGTTAGCAATAATTGACGCAGGTTATTCAAAGGAGGGACCATGATGCGATTGTTAATAAAAACTAACCCGTCACGATATGCATGATGAGGAAACGAAACCCGGTCTGTTTGAATCTGCTTCACTAAGGCCATTCCATCTTTTGATGTTGCAAAATATTGTCGAATTTCTTCAAGCCATGGGGCTGCTGGATGTGAAATGGAAAGAACAGTGGGGTGATGAACTCGACTCAATGCATCGGCAACTATATTCTCTTTTCCCGGCTTGAAATGAATCTCAAAATTGTACCCCATTAGTTTGGTAAGCCACTTTTGTTGCTCGGGTGTTTGAATCGTTTGGGTAAGGATGTGCTTGAGGCTATGATGATTCGTATAGATGTGGAACTTCCGACCCAAAAGATATTGTCTCCATTTCTTCACCGCTTCGGTAATAGCAAAAAGTTCTTTGGTATAGGTTGATTGTGACTGCATGGTGACACACAACTTTTTACTAAAAAAAGAAATTGGTTTGTTGGATTGCGACAGTACCGCTCCAATAGCCGTTCCTGAGGCATCCGTTGTGACATCGAAATCCTTTGAAAAATCCGGTAAGGACAACGTAACAAGACTCGCCATCTGCTGTTTTAATTGCACGAAAGCTTGTTTTGCTTTAGGTGGCCAAGTAAAGCTTTTCTGTTTGAGGAGGTCCGTTAGAGGTGTAGCAATCTTTGCATAATTCCGAACAAATCGCCGGTAGTAACCGGTAAGCCCCAGGAATGCACGAAGTGTGGTAAAGGATGAGGGTTCCGGCCAGGTCTGTATTGCTTGTATTTTGTCTGGCTCCGGCTCGACTCCAGTCGCTGAAATAATGTGTCCTAAGAACGAAATCGTAGATACTCCAAAAACACACTTTGTTGGCTTCGCATGAAACTGTTGGCTGCAAAGTGTGTCGAAGACATAACGGAGGTGGGTATAATGGTCATCCCAGGTTTGACTGTACACCAGAATGTCATCAAAAAAAACCAAAACGAAGCGACAAGCACATCCCGAAATAAATCATTCATTGCGGCCTGGAAGGTAGAGGGGGCGTTTGTAAGGCCGAAGGGCATCACGAGAAACTCGTAATGGCCATCCAGTGTTCTAAACGCGGTCTTGTGAATATCAGATGCGTCTACTCGAATTTGGTGATACCCGGAGCGAAGATCGATCTTAGAAAACACGGTAGCACCGTGCAACTCGTCCAATAGTTCATCTATTGTCGGAATAGGGAAACGATCTCGAATAGTGACCGCATTGAGAGCTCGGTAATCGACACAAAACCGCCAAGACCCATCTTTCTTTTTGACAAGAAGAACCGGTGACGAGAAGGGACTGTGACTTGGCCGTATGATTCCATCTTTAAGCATTTCTTGAATCAACTCAGTCATAACCTGCTTCTGGTAATGGGGGTAGCGATAAGGTTTCACGTTTACTGGCTTGTTGTCATCGAGAAGGGGAATATGGTGATCATGGAAACGGGTCGGAGGCAGGGTGTGTGGTTCAGCAAAAAGGTGAGGGTAGGCAGTGAGCAAGGTGTTGATATTTGGGTCAGAATGTGGGGTTGTGGGTGTGACTTGTGGGGTAGGTAAATGTGGCTGGTATGTGATCGTGTGGAGGGATGCAATTGAGTCATGGCGAAGCATTGTTGACAAAGAGCTCGATGAGACTTGTTGGGCCAGAGGGTCACCCGTGAGGGTGCACTGCTTACCATCCTTGGTAAAGGATATTTCGGGTACAGCAAAATCTGCGGTGAGTCGACCCAGGGTACGGAGCCAAGCGATGCCTAGAATAACGTCGGCTCCTTCAACCGGAATAATGAAACATGGTAACGTAAACTGGGACTGTTGTACCTGTAAATTGACCGATGGACAGAAAGAAGTACAACCGATGTGTTGCCCATTACCTACCATAACAGAGAATGGTGAGATGGGTTCTGTAGGGAGGGACAATAGTGAGGCGATTCACGGCTGCAGTATGTTGTGGGTACTTCCACAATCGATAAGGATGGTAACTGGATGACCCAAAATAGTATCCGTGACCCGTAAGGTTTGTGATGATGACAACCCGAAGAATGCTGCATCCGACAGAGATAGGAATTGTGGTTGGGTCTCATCGTCCATGGTGACGGCCGGAAAGTCAGCGGGGATACCGTCGGGATCGTCGTTATCGACAATAAGCAAGAACTGAGGAGGCGAGCACTTGTGACCCGGAAAATATTTCTCTGGACACCGAAAACAAAGACCGTCTTTGCGACGTTGCTGGATAGCTTCCGGTGACAAACGAGATACCGGTAAGGATGGTGTATGTTTGGGAGTTGTGGTTGTAGCAATGGACGTAGTAGGGGAAGAGGTTTGGGGTGATGCTGTTAGGGTTGACGAAAAAGTAGGGGAAGAGGTTTGGGGTGCTGCTGAAAACGTGGATGGGTTTTTGAATGGGTATTTTTGTTTGAAGGTTTGGGATAATTTTTCCTCAACAAGGCGGGCTTGCCCGTAAGCTTGGTGAAGAGAGATGGGCTTAAGCAAGGCTATTTCATTTTGAATGTCTCTGCGCAAGCCCGAGATGAAACAATTACGGAGGGTTTGTTGCGAGAGACCATTCACTCGGTTGCTAACCTTCTCGAATTCCGCTTGGTATTCGGTCACCGTTGATGTTTGTCGGAGCTTAAATAAAGTGGCCTCGTGGTTCTCGTATGAAGAGGGACCAAAACGGATTTCTAATTCGCGTTTGAAGGTAGCCCAGGTGCCTAACATCTCATTAGTGGCAAGGTGTTTGTACCACGAGAGAGCATCATCGGTGAAGTAAAACACGGATAAGGCGATGCGTTGGGCGATCGGCGTCTGATAGTAATTGAAAAAATTGTCGGCTTGGAAGATCCAATCCAACGGGTTAGAACCATCGAACAGCGGTAATGATATTTTGGGTGAACGAGGTTGTTGCGGGGGTGTGGTAATGGTAACTGGAGCTCGGAGATGTTGGTTTTGGGTAGCATGTTGAATAGGCATGGGGTTGGTCTGTTGGGGAATAGGAATACCGGTGTTGGGGGCAACTTGGTGAGTGGGCAGGGGGTTGGTTTGTTGGGAAATGATGGTTCCGGCGAGCATCGGCGGGATAGGTGGGATGGTTGACGAGGAAGCTACAGAAGTTTGGGTTGAAGTCGATGGTTTATGGAGGTTGTTGGTAAGTGTTTGAATGTGGTTAGAAAGCATTGTTGTTGTGTCATGGTTGAGCAGAATTTTGGAAAGCATGGTGGTAGTTTGGGTGGTGAGAGTTTCGGTAGCTTTAAGTAAAGCGGCTAATTGAGCGGAATTGTTGTTGGCGGTGGAATTGGAGGTTGCGAGTAGTTGGTTAGTTTGGGTGGAGGCAGCGACAAGTTGATCGAGTTTAGCGGCTAAGGTGGATTGATCGGAGGTTGGTGATGGATCACGACGGGGAGGCATGGTAACGTGAATGAAAGCACCAAAATGATGCGAACCGGAATTGAATCGAAAGAAAAATAACTTGCAGAAAATTAAGAACACAATACTTGGGGCAATTTTCTCATATCTTTTTTATTCATCAATCCAACCTTAAATACTTGCAGAAACAGAAAGTTACGTTCCTAAAACTTAGTAACAAAATGGAAAGTGGTAAACTAGAAAGAAGGAAATCATGGGTGAACATGCAGGCATGCCCACGTAAACATTATGGTAGCAACTTGTTCTCCAAGGTGGAATTAATCCACCAATCTCTTGGGCACATTCTTATTACGCTTGGGCCGGCCCACTGAAGTATCATGAATTGGGTTAGGCTGATCCACAACTGTTGGGCTATGGTGGTTCGTATCAAATAACCTCAATATTTTACACCATATCTAGAAGAATTAGAGACTAAAAAACGATCCAATTTGCTAGCGCTCCTACAGTTAGTGATTAGCATTAGTGATTAGCATTGCTCCTCGAAAAAGACGACCCGGCTCTCTCCGATTCCGATCAAACCGAATTAAAGTCACCAAAAAAAATGAAAATACTCGGGTTTTGATTCATAAATTCAAGAATAACGTTCCAAAGGATGATTTTTTGTGCTTAAGATTGAGGAGCATAAACTTTTACTATATAACACTTCAGAGAAATTTTAACCCACGATTCTTCAACGAAGAGGATTTGATCCAAAAGTGTAATCGAAGACTTCATGAAAATTGTCGGATCCCAAATAGAAGTAATTCCCTCGGTATTGCCAACCAAAGGGTATGTAATAATAGTTATAATTATATATGTTTATGTATCACTGTAAAAGGGTATGTAATAATAATTATAATTATATATGTATAAGAGACCTCTTCTTGAACTGAGCAATGTCATCAATATCATCGTTTATGAATAGCTTGTATACCTCAAAATAATTACATAAGATGTTTTATTTGTTTATATACTGAACAAAAATAATATTTTTAAGAAACTTACTTTTGTAAAACATCTTGTAAAACGTCGGAAATGGGAAATTGCAGTAAAATGGCAACTTGAGTTTGATCTCTCTGATTTTTAATATACTCAATCAACCTTTCCGCATATTCACCAAACAATGTAAGCCAAATTATACGACCCCTTTAAAAAAAGTAAAAAAAAATTAATAGAGTAATAAAGAATTAATAATATTAAAAGAAAATATGAACTAAATAAATTAAACAAACTAATTTAACGTGCAGCAAGGAAAAGTTAATTCCTAATCTTCGGGGTCCCGTCTTCCTTTTTCCCAAAAGTATCAGGAGGATTACAACTATTAATCATGCCGATGATATCTTTAACGATAAGAAGTTGAAAAAATTCAGTAACAAATAAATTAACAAATTAAAAATAAAGTGAAAGAGTTAATAATAATGTTACCAATAGAGACACTCTTATCAACCTCCATGTCAATTATGTTTTGAAAGTCTTTAAACTGAAAAACATTATGTGGGCAGCTCCAACAGTTACAACACTGAATATCAGTGTTATTATTCATACACACCTTTATGGGGTTACTTATGACCTTGAAGTTCCCTTTATTTTCACTCAAGGTTGGTTTTTAATGATAAGTACCTCATCCTCTTTGAAAAACTTTTCAAAACGACCAAACCATTTGGCCAAACAATATGACTGAATTCTGTCACCCTGAAAAATTAATATAGTATATATGTATAAAATAAATAAAATACGTTGAATAAAAGCCAACATGCAAAAATATTACCTCCCCATCCACCATTACCATCTCAATTGAATAGGGTTTAGTCTTATCCCTATACTGGCTTCTTCTCCAGACCCTGAATACACGAAGTTTAAGAATAAAATTCTCACGACTGAGATTCGGATATATGATGAGCAGACCCTCAATACACGAAGTGAATAGGGTTTAGTCTTATCTCTATACTGGCTTCTTCTCCAGACCCTCAATACACGAAGTTTAAGAATAAAATTCTCACGACTGAGATTCGGATATATGAGGAGGTTATAGCTCTGATTTGCCATTAAATCTGTATGCAATAGTATATTTCAACGAATATATAAGTTGAAATGAAAAGTAAATTTAAACGAAGATAGAAGATGAACAACTGAAACAATTAACTATTTAAAAGGAGATAAAGAAACTCGCAGTCTATCTTCAATTTGCAAATTGAGTGTGTATGATGATGTAGGGAATTGAAGAACAAAATTTTCGAATATATAGTTGGACAAGGAACTTATTTTCGGAAAAAAAATAAATTTGAAACTAAGGGCCTGTTTGTTTTTCATAAATTTCCTCTTAATTCCGCTTACCTCTGATTCGGTAAGAGGTTTTAAAAAAAATTGCTGTTTGTTTTTTAAACCTTATTAAGAGGAGGAACATCTTATTACCCTCTTACCGAATAAGATGTGAAAACTCATCTTATTAACAAAAAAACGCAGGCAGCGCTCCAAAAAGAAGAGAAAAAGGGTCGACCAAAAAACCCTAGCGCCTCCCTGCTCACGTCGACCCCTCCTTCTTCCCTGCTCACGTCGACCACTTCTTCTTCCCTGCTCACGCGACCACCTCCACTCTGGGAGATCTCCGGCGGCGAACAGAAAGCGGCGACGCCTCCCTCCCTCTTCCACTCAGTCGACGCCTCCCTCCCTGCTCAGGTACTCGCCTCCCTCCCTGCTCAGGTACTAGCTGTTCCGATTTGTGTTCTTTTATCTCTATGGTTCTTGTAACGTAGCTATCTTGTTCTATCTAGGATGATTTTGTGCTTGTATAGGATGAATCAACTTTTTTCTATGCTTTTGTGTTTGTAAATAGGATGAATCTGATGTTTATGTGAATCATTTTTTTCTATCCATGTGTATGTGAATCAATTTTTTGTGTGTCCAATGTGTATGTGAATCAATTTTTGTGTATCAATTTTGTGGATGTGTATGTTATGAATCAATCCTTTTCTATCTTTTTGTGTTTGTAGATATCCCTCCATCAATTTTGTGTATGTGTATGTATGAAATTGCAATTAAATATGAACTTGACCTCAAAGCTACTATTTTTTCTATCTATGATTGTGTGTATGTGAAATTGTATATATGGGCATCGATTTTGTATATGTGTATGTGTGTGCATTAGTTATATACAAATGTTCATTCATAAAGTGGTGGTAAATTATTAGGCATGGCTGACAAGAGGCTGAAACTTACGAATGAGCAAGAAAAACTGTTTTTAGAAACATGTATAGAAGAAACCGTTAGGGTGGGTTACATGGGCGTAAGCTTACAGAGGGAGTCTTGGGCTGTCGTGGGGAAAAAACTCTCAGAAGCATATGGCATAGTGGCTAATCAAAAACAGTTGAAAAACAAGTATGACTACATTAGAGGAAAGTATGCGGCTTGGTCTTATTTGAAACGAAGAACGGGAAACATTTATAACCCTCATACAAATATGTTCACCCTAATAGATGAAGAATGGGAAGATGTTTGCAAGGTATGCCTATAACTACTTTTCACATCTATTCTCTATTCTAATTGAAAACTCCTCCATTAGCTAACCATGAAACGAATCAAAATTATATGCGGGTTCATCCTAAGGCTGCAACTCTGAAATCTACTCCATTAGCTAATCATGAACTTTGTGCAACTTTATTCGATAAGAATTCAGCAACCGGTTCCATTCGACGTTCCATTGCTTCCCGAAGGGCATCATCATCTCAAAATTCTATTATTCCAACACTTCATATTGATAATGGTCAATTTGAGAGTCAAGCTGATGAGAACACATATGATGAAACTGGTTATGAAACTGGTTTTGAAGGTGATTCCTCAATTCCTGAACACCCAAGTGTTCCTGAACACACAAGTGGTCTTGAACACACTGGTGTTACTAAACAAACAAGTGTACCTGCTGTTGATCGAGGTAGGGCCAAGAAGAAGGCTAGAAAGGCCGTTGAATTGAGTGATTTAGAGGTGGATATGAGAAAGGTGATTTCTAATCTATCTGGAAACATTGGGCCTACGATGAGTGACTGTCATGATAAGTTGAAGGTGCTTGGGTTGGAAGGCACGGATCCACTTTACATAGCAGCATTTTGTATCTTCAGCCAACCTTCAGGCAGCTATAGAGAGGCATGGATGACACTACCATCGGATCCGGAGATCTTAAAAACCTGGATTGCAACGCTGGCGAAGACTTTGGGCTTTATGAAGTAGTCTTGTTTCGTATTTTGTTGCTTTTTATGAACTAGTTGGTACTTATGTGGTATGTTGGTACTTATTTTGTGAACTATGTGGTATGTTGGTACTTATTTTGTGAACTATGTGGTACCTTTTTATGGACTATGTGGTATTTTGTTATGAACTATTTGGTATTTATGTTATGAACTATTTGGTATTTATATTGTGCGATATTTGGTATTTATGTTGTAAACCATTTGGCATGAACTATGTGGTATTTTGTTTTAACAGGTTAATGGATAATACTCAAAAGCTTGCTTTCATCATTTTGGTTTACTTCTATCTTAAGTATTTCCGGCCCAGAAATATGAAACGAAATAGGGATAATACATCCATAATGTCTGGCCATGAGTTTACCATGGAGCTTTTGGAAGGAAATGATACACAGTGCATTGAGTTGTTGCGTATGTCTCGTGATTCGTTTGTTCGCTTATGTGCCCATTTTAAAGCTAAAGGTTGGTTAAAAGATAGCAAACATGTATCAGTTGAGGAGAAAATGGCTACATTCTTGATGGTAATTGGTCACAGTCAAAGTCTTGTATGGATGAAACGTAGGTTTCAACACTCAAAAGAAACGATCCATAAGTATTTTCATGAAGTGTTGGATAAAATGATGATATTTGCCGAAGAAGTTATACGACTAACTTCATTCAATCCTAACCCAAATATTCCTGGAAATAATAGGAGGGAGCGACGAATATTCAAGGTAATTATTATGTTAAATGCCAATATAATATTTTGTATTAAGTATATTTTAATAAACTTTTTTCATTCAGGGAGCGGTTGGTGCCCTTGATGGAACTTTGATACACGCTATTGTCCCTCGTGATCAACAACATTTGTATAGGGCAAGAGGTAGGGGTGAATGTTATCAAAATGTTTTGGCAATTTGTGACTTCAACATGATCTTTACTTTCGTCGTGGCCGGATGGGAAGGTACAGCACATGATGCTTGAAATATTGAATGAAGCATTAGTTGATCCTGATTTTGAGTTCCCCCTTCCTCCTCCAGGTATAATTACAATTTCAAAATTTTGTATTTCAGCATATAAACACTAATGGTTTCTTTTTTCTTTCAAGATAAATAATATCTTTGTGATGCTGCATATAAACACACTCGGGGATTTATGGCACCATATCGCAATGTTAGGTATTGGCTTGGAGATTTTCGTCGAAGGCGTGCATTGAATAGCAAAGAAAAGTTTAACCACGCTCACGCTAAACTTAGAAATGTCATTGAACGTGCTTTTGGTGTGTTAAAGGCACGTTTTCCTATCTTGAAGAAAATGCCACCCTATCATTTGGTTAAGCAAAGAGATATTACTATTGCATGCTTTGCTATTCATAACTATCTACGAAAAGAGGGCTTAAGTGATGAACTATTCGCTGAATATGATCAAGCTCAAATGCATATTAATAGGAATGTAGAAGATGGTGGTGACGAGGAGCGTGACGATAATGATGACGATGATGATGAGCTTCCATCGCATGGGAGTAGTGCAGATCAACAATATATGATAAATTTGAGAGATGCAATTGCGGCACAATTAATGCAAAATTAAGTTTGAATGGTTAGATGTACCGAAAACATTGTATTTGTGATTGTACTTTTTTTTTTCAATGTTTTATGTTAAGACCAGTCTATTTTGAAATTAACTGCATAAGTTTAATGTTTAGAACGGTAAAACAGACGTTTATTAATATTCAGATGTTTTACAAAAAACAAACAGCCTTAATGATTCTGATTTCAGACATCTGGACCACCACTTAATATTCAGATGTGGTATTCAGATTCAGACATAAATCTCTGACAGAAAACAAACGGGGCCTAACATTATCATATTAATTAACAATAACGATAATATCATGTCAATTACCTAAATAAAACAATTATATTTTTGAATTGATATTATCATATTAATCAAAATTAATAGCTAATAAAACAAAAAACGTAATTAAAGTTTGAAAATTTAGTTATTTATGGATAGGTTGATTTGATTTGAAATTCAAATCAACTAAAATCGCAATTTAAGTTAAAAAAAATCGGTATTATAAATTTGATAAAATATGATTTACTTTAATTTGAGAAAAGATCTCGATTAATCGTATATTGACTTGATGATTTGATTTGTTAAATTCGAAACAAAATAGAATCTGCTACATATATGCAGATTTTATTGAATTCAAGAGAAGATGATGTTATATTAAAATTTAAAACTTAGGCTTTTTATTTTTATGATAATTTCTTAACTTAAGGAAAATCATATTTGAATTTTATAATTTACATATATTTTTACTGATATCTATATTTAACAATTAAAGTTTATAATTTATAATTTTAAAAAATAGAATAATGAAATGTTTTATAACCACGAAAAAAATTACATTTTTCTTACCTTTTGAAGTTATTATAAGTGTACCTTCGATGATGGTAGTTCAAAAGTGTCGTCGTCAATGTGAAAACACTTTTAAATAAATTTTAAAAATACTTATAGTTTAAAATGTTATGCGATTTTAAGAGAAAAGTAACAACAAAAGAATTGCAAATTAATTTTATCTACAAACTTAGATTACATACTTAAAAACATTATAATTGTATAAACATGTTATTACCGAAAAACAACACGTATGATGTGATGCAGTAAAATCGATATCAACCACAACATCCTAACAGAAAATTAACCATTTAGTTCGATAATACCAATTTATTGGCTGAGAATTTACCATTCACATGCATAAGACCATCTTGTATGTTGTATGTTAATAATACAAAAAATCTACCATGATACCAAAAACTAACAACTCACATGTAACATACCATACTGTAGGATTATATTAACAAAAACTTACCATTATGCGAAAAGCTATAATGGTCCAACTAAATTAGTCATCACATACAAATCATCAAAAAAAGTGTTTAAATGCCACAATCATAAAGCTGCTTAAAAAGATATACCAAAAGAAAGCAGCAAATTGTGAAATCACCTTTGTTTCTTAAAAAGACAATTGAAGCAATTTACCAAACAACCTTTACGCATTCTTTCTTTATCATCACTCGGATTAGATTAGCAGATATAATCTTCTCACATATCTAAGATTATGTAACATTCTACCCTCAACAATTTTTTCCATCATAAAGTTGCCTATTTCCATGATCCCTTATATATATATATATATATATATATATATATATATATATATATATATATATATATATATATATCATCTACGTACTAGGTTATTACCTGTGTAATACACGAGCTGAATTTAGGTTCTTCATATTAAATAGATACAAAAAAAAAAAAAAAAACAAATGAGATTTAAAAGTTATTATTGACGTAAAATCCTTATAAAACATTAAATGATAATTTAATAAGTTAAAAAATTATTATAATTGAAAATTTGTTGATTAATATTTTTAAAATACTTAAACTATTGAGTAAATTTATCAAATTTATATTAAAGTGTCATTTATTGAAGTAAAAAAATTAATTTGAATAAAATTGGTAATTAGTCTTAATTGGTGATTTACTAAATTTGTAATTGATTATGAGTTTGACATGTGGCGATAGTGATGTGGACCCTCTAAAATTAAGACACTTGGCAACAATTTTATTGCTTTATTAGGATTATCTAATAAAAGAATTCCTAGATGCTGATGTGTCCTCACCCCATCCACCCCTGGAGTCAATTTCCCACCTAAATCAAACCACACTAAATTACACTGAATTACACGCGAAACTTTATGACCCGCAAGAAAACCCGATGGATCATTTGTCCCAAAAAAACCCTAATTGGCTTCGTCGCTCCTCATTCGCGTCTGCTTCAACCCACATTCTTCCCTCTAGCGAATCGAGATAATCCAGGATCTTCAAGCCTAATCCGCTCTTCAAGCAGGTATCATCTTCGCACTTTCTTCCTCTGCAATCGAAACTTTATGATAAATCAAACATATATCATCTTAGCACCTCGATATCTGACATTCAGTTGAATGTTTGCATAGAAATAAGCCATCTTTGCAAGCTTCATCGAAACGCGCTGCAACAAACAGATGATGTTTAACATTAATGACATATATAGTTAGTGAATATTCATATTTTTCAGAAAATTATTAAAACTTACAAAACGTTCTCTGGCCACAACAACCTCATTAAAGAGAAACTGACTTAGAGGTTGAACTGGATTGTCATGATGAACTGGAATCTGATTCTCAAACCCATCTATCTTAATAACATCATCATCATCCTCATCATTTGGCTGATCAACAACAGCAGTTGGAACATCTAACATCTCAACATCATTCACAGCTACACCTTCATTACCTTCAACTTGACCACCCACACCTTCCTCAGCTCCAAGTTCAACACCTAAAGCTTCATAACCTACAACCTAATCAGGTTGAACTTGTTGACCTTCGACTACAGCTTGATCAGGTTGAACTTGTTCACCTTCGGTTACAACTTCATCAGGTTGAACTTGTTCACCTTCAGCTGTAGCCACAAAATCCTTACTTTCCGTGACTAGATTACTAATTATTCTTATAATTACAGTTATTAACAAATTTTTATATAATTATGAAAATACATAATTATCGTATAATTTTAAATCTTGTAATTAATTATCAATTTTAATTTGCATATTTTAATAAATTTACCATAGTAGATTATGATTTTATTATAATATTTTAAAAACTCAGTCGTGTAACATATGGTAATAAAAAACTAGTACTATATATAGACGAGGAAGTGAAAATTAAATTTTCTAAAATTCTAGCATTTAAAAGAAAAAATAATTTGAGTAGTAACCAGTAGATTCATCGTGACTTTCTCGAACAGTGAATGTTCTTTTTTATTTGTTTTGCTTTGTCAACAAGAAAGAAAATTAAGCATACAACAGATCACTTTAACAAACACGAAATCTTAGAAAACTGAAAAGAAATTGATAACCTGGAAACAAAATACTTTGCTTGGGTTGTCGCACTCTTCCATCACTTGTTTTATATAAAACATTAAATTAAATTAATCTGTCCATCTTCCGAGAATATGAGGAAGCCTCGTCGCTTGCGGTTGGCACTTGGCAACATGATCGATCGTTGATTTTTATTTTATAAACTAATCGACTTTATTGACCACTAATATGGTCAAAAGCGGACTACTCACACATGCTTATTTGATCTATAATACTCCAAACAGTGGGACCTAGATCAACATGTATATATAGCAATCACAACCAGATATTTCTCTCAACACAACCATCATATCATTACTCATAAAACACACAAAGCAATGGAAAACTTTTCAAGAACCCTTTCAAGATCTGTTTCAAGAAGTGTGGATAGAAACAAACTGTGGAGGAGTTCCACAACCAGAGGGTTTGATGGTGAAAGGAGCATAAAGACTATTCGCCTCGGAGAGGACAACCATGGTGCGTTTTCAAAGATCAAGAATATGTTTAATTTCAACAACTCAAGAAAACACGATAAGCATACTTCAAAGGCGCGTCGATCATCGAAAATTTCCAATTCCAATAACGAGTTTCAAAGCAGATTACTTTATGAGATTTACAAGAACACGTCATCCACTCATGAACTATCTAGTAGTTAGGCAATGAACGTTTTTTTTAGTTATCTTATACCATTTAAAAATTCTTTGGTTTCTATTGAAATCATTCTTTATTCAATTCTTTTATTTAATTTATCATTTTGTACAATGCAATCTGACGTTACATTTTTGAGGAATAGCATTACGTTTTCAAAAGGGTGGTGTTATTTATTTATTTATTGTTATATTATTTTTAACAACGGTATATATTATTATAAACAAATTAACTCAAAGAGAGCTAGAGAAAATTTCATCGAAAGCAAAGGGTTGAAAAACCAATCATCCCAATGCATAATAATCTTATTATTCCTACTCGAAAGCCATGTAAAATAGAAAGAAAAAAAAACAATCGAATAAAAGATCTCGTCATTCTTAACTTTGCGGGATGGAAAATGAATAAGTTTGACGTCTTCCAAATCAACCACCAGATAGTGTACATGATGGTTAACAAAACATCCTTTTTGTTTCTCAAAATGTTGTAATCTTTGATAGCATGAAATAATGAATGAGGACTCGAAGGATTCAAACAACCCACATCTAACAAAGCCATGATACGAGCCAAAACTTCCATGAACCACTCGCAATCTCCAAAAACGCGAGAAGAATATTAAACATGAGGCTTACAAATGTTGAAAATTAGGTCTTCTTCAACTTAATCAAGCAATAGATTTTCCATAATAAAACTTGTTGATTAATAATAGGGACGTGATGATGACACAGAAGATTTTGATTTCTACACAGCATATAAACGGTCGTTTGTACACAAACGGTCGTTTGTAGTAGTTTTTTATTTTTTATTTTTATAAATGTTTTAAATTATTTAATTTTTATAAATATTAAAAAAGTTTATATACCATATATGATAAAAAGTACTTAAACGAACACAATAGTGACTTAAAATAATAAATTTTGAGACTCAGAGTCTTTGACGTTACCGTGTCGATGGCATCTCGACAAGTCTTTTCCGGTGTTGGGTCCCCACGGCCCATGGTTTTTTTATTTTTAAATTTTTTTTCAAAACGTTTGTCGAGAAGACTTGTCGAGAATAAGTCTTCTCGACAAGTCAAATTATCGACAAGTCTTCTCGACAAACGTTTTGAAAAAAAAATTAAAATAAAAAAACCATGAGCCGTGGGGACCCAACACCGGAAAAGACTTGTCGAGATGCCATCGAGACGGTACCGAGAAAGACTCTGAGTCTCAAAATTTATTATTTTAAGTCAGTATTGTGTTCGTTTAAGTACTTTTTATCATATATGGTAAATAAACATTTTTAATGTTAATAAAAATTAAATAATTTTAAACATTTATTAGAAAAAAAAAACCTACAAACGACCGTTTGTATCCTGTGTAGAAATCAAAACCCCCTGTGTCTTTATCCAGAGCCTTAATAATATTGAAGGTACATAAATCCTAACCTATGAACCCTATTTATAATACTACTAAATCTTGAAAAACAAGAAACCTAATTACACACAAATTTAGAAACTAAATAAAATAACTCTACCTAATAAAACTTTACTAATTAACCCATAATTATTAAATAATTACAAGATTAAATATAATAACTAATAGGACACAATGGAAAGAATGTCAAACTCTCAATGTGAGAGATTGAGACGGGTGGGTAAACGATCTAGAATAAGTCTCCATATAACTATGTTAATCTTTTTTGGAAGGTACCTTAATTATCTAGTAGCAAAATCTCCCATCGGGAGGAAAAAAAGATCAATGCGATTGCACACATCCTAGACTGTGAATATTGAATCTCCCCATCCATAGACTAAACCCATTTGTCACATTCTGCCCCAAAAACCACGTGATCAGCGACTCAGATAGGTCAGACATTTGTTCATGCTCAATGCTACCCCTCACAAACCTACGCCAAAACCAAGACCACAAAACACAGTCCCAATAATTGAAAATGAGACCCTCTTTGTTTAAAGATAAAGCGAATAAGCGAGGAATCTAATACGTAGAGGCTGATCACCAACCCAATTTTCTTTCCAAAACTTAGTTCAATTACCATTCCATACACGTTTTTGAATCGCATTGCTAGGAACATAATTTATCTCGTGACATTTGTCAATAGACTTCACAATACGATTCCACACGCTAGATCATTTGCCACTTCGAAACTCACCAAAACCACGGCCGTGAATAGCCTGAATAATCTAACCCCAGAGTCAATCCTCACTTGTCATGAAGCTCCATTTCCATCTATAAAGAAGGGTCATGTTCATAGCATATAAGCTACGTACCAATGTCGAGGCCACCGTGATCATTGTTACCAAGAGTTAAAGGCCATTTGGTCCAACTAGTTTTCCTATCATGCTCATCAAACCCCCAAAAGAATTTTGCCCGAATCAATTCAAGAATCTTGCTAACTTTAGAAGGAAAAAAAATAAAGAAAATTAATTATGAACCAACCGACCCCAAGAACAAAGTAACGATAGTAGCCAGACTCCTGATCGAAAGTAAGCTCATTTTCCAATTATTTAATCTCTTCTTGAACTTGTTAACATCCGTATCACAATTAGAGATTCGATGCATATTAGAACCGACCAACAAACCAAGATAAATGAAAGGGATACAATCCGATTTACACCCGACAATGCTCGCCAAACGATTAACATCCTTCATCGTAACACCGACACCAAAAATGGAAGTTTTTTGCAAGTTAATCGTCAGACCCGAAACCACATAAAAACATCTCGAAATCTCAACCATATGTAGAACATTTTCCTCGGGCCATTGACAAAGAAAAATATTGTCGTCCACATAAAATAAATGCAAAATACTAACTTCCTTGATAAGAATATTTGTGAAAAACCCGACCTTAATATCTTCTTCAATTTCATAACCAGGATAAACAAAAAACGAATCCATTGGGTCGCCTTGGCGCAAACATCTACCAATATTAAATTTTGAAGACGGGCTACCATTAACTAACACTGAGGCTCTAGTCTAGAAAAGGTAAGCTCTAATACATCCAAGTCATTTGACACCAAAACCCGTAAAATCCATCACAGAATCCAAATAGTCCCAAGAAACATAATCATAAGCTTTCGCAAAATGATTTGAAAATTCAACATTTTTTTTCTTATTATGAGCCTTCCAATGAACAATCTTGTTCAACATCAACCGACAATCCAAAATTTGTCTTTCAATTATGAAAGCGGACTATTCCAGACTAACAACTTGATCAATCACACCCGCCAAGCGATTGGCAAAAATCTTGCATGAATCTTTTATTGAAGCCAATTAAACTAATAGGATGATAATCCATGATAAAAATGGGACTTTGGACTTTGGGAAGAATGATGATAAACAAGGCATTACAACCAAAAAGGATGCAAGAATTATAAAAAGAAAAAAATCAGAAACAAAGTCCACAACACCATTCTTTAACATATCCCAAACCACCTCTTTAATCTTTGACAAAACCGCCTCTTTAACAAAACCGAAAGTAAACCGTCGGGGCCCGGAGCTTTATCGGAACCACAATCCTAAACCGCCTCTTTAATCTCCATTATGGACGATTTTAATACTAGAAAATCACGAGCCGCTTCTCTGATGGCACGAAACCGGTTACTCCTCTGAACCACCTTTAACTCATAACCACGTTTGAACTTACTCGGAAAAAAAAAACAAACAAAAGCGTTTTTTATCGTATTGGGTCATTTAACCGAACACCATCCAACGTAAGACCTTTGATAGTCGTTTTCCTTCTTTTATAATTGATAACTTCTTGATAAAATTTAGAACTTTCGTCACCTTCCACGCCCCATTTGATCTTGACTTCTTTTTATCAAGATCCTCCGATATAGGTTTTTCCACGTCATCTAACTTTTTAAAAAATCTCTACGTTTAGCACCCATATCATCATCAATTAAGCTTGAGTCAAGCAGATCATTTAATTCATGAATCTCCTTTTTGATAGCCAAAACTTATTCATTTGGGTTCGGTCTCAACTTGCACCACTTCTTAATCTTTTTTTGAGCAACTTGAACTTAGTTTTGAAATATATATTTCGAATCATGCGAGACGTCTGTTGGGCTAGATTTATTTAAGGCATGAACATTAGTATTGGGCTTAGTTTAACTTAGTTTTGGGCTTGTTATTTATTAAGTTATTGGGCTTAATGTAGTTTACTATTGGGCCATGTGGGCTTCATTATAGTTTACGATTTTTGTAATAGGTTTACATGAGGCACTATATAAGCCTCATGTGTTTATGATTTGAGTAAGCTTTTCAATTCATTCAAGGTGTTTACGATTTCTGTGTTCATCTCTATTTACGATCAGCTTCAACAAGTTAGGGTTTCTCATTCAAGATTCAATCTTTCTTATAGATTGAATCTATTTCTTCTACTTGTTTCTTGAATCGATTGCATTTGAGGTTTCCGCACTCATTTGTGATTAGATATCGTGTAGGTGGTTTGATCTCGGACCTACAATTGGTATCAGAGCCAAGAATCATTGATTCGAGGCTCACACGATATTGATTTAAGCAGATTTCTGGGTTATAGTTCTTGTTTTTGAAGATTTGAAGGGTTTCTGGGCATTTACGATTCCTACTGCTATTGTTCTTCGTGATTTCGATTGAGTTTTCTGGGTTTCTGCGTGTTTACGAGTTCATCGGTTGAAGATCTGCTGTATTCTCGTGTTTACGACTTCAAGAAGTCATTTTTATTGCGTTTACGATCGAGAGTTTAGTGTTTACGACTTTGCTTGGTCGTAATCTGTGTTTACGATTTTGTCATACCGTAATCACTGGATCGGAATCGGAGTATACGATCAGTTGGATCGTAATTGACGTTTACGATCTCGTCTTATCGGAATCAAGGTTTACGACTAACAGAGTCGTAATCGGGTATCGTAATTAGTGTTTACGATACTTTCAGTCGGTTAAGTGTTTGCGATTGTGAGTTTGATCGGAAACGGCGTTCACGATCGTAATCAAGCCTTTACGATCGTAATCAAGTGGTTGTTATTAAAATCTTTTTTTTTTGACGTTTGGACTTTAGATTTAGGTTCCCTTTGCTATCGTAATGGATTTTGAACCAAGTATGTATCAAAAATTGGACTTCGAGATTGGGTCTATTACACGTCCACCTAGACTTACTTCGGCAGATAACTTTTTGGAATGGAAGTATAGGTTCGAAAACCACTTGAAGAGTGTTGACTTGAGATTGTGGAGAGCAGTGCCGAATGGACCACATGTGCCTACTCATGGAGAAGGAGCTAAGTCAGGAAAAGCTAAGACTGAAGAAGAGTTTGAAGATGAGGACTGGGAAAGGTGTAACAAGGCTGAGAGGGCGTTTGCAATTATGACCATGGCACTAACACCTGACATTGCTCAAGGGTTTAAGCATTGCAAGACGGCGAAGGAACTCTGGAATGCTTTGATTGTTGCCTATGAGGGAAATCCGGACATTAAGGCAAGTCGAAAGCAAATGTTGAAGCAAAAATTCAATTTGTTCAACCATATCCAAGGTGAATCATTTGAAGCGCAAGTACAAAGGTTTGTATCTCTGATGGCAGAAATGTCAAGTTATGGTGTGGAGCCGGATTTGGAAGACAAGAATTTGAAGCTGCTGAACAGTTTACCAAAGTCATGGAACACTAATATCTCAATCATTAAGGACAACAACAATTTGAGTGAGTTGTCTCTTGATGAAATGATCAACAAGTTGAAGTCCAAGCTTATTGATGACAAGCAACGAGAGTTGAATCACATAAGCTCTCTTAGTTTAGCTGGGAAACTGAATCAAGCTTTGTTGTCGGAAGAAGTAGATGTGAAGCAGAAAGGAAAGTCTGCTGGAGGTGGATCAAGTTCTGTGACTAAAGCAAATTCATTTGTTGCACAACCTCAATCTAGTTCGAGTGGAGGTGACAATTCTGAGGCTGCCAACGATCCCAATTTTGCACTGGGTATGGGATTCATGAACAGTTACCATGCTTTAATGGCCGGAACACTAATTCCTTATGAGATCCTATCGGGGGAGCTTAATCAGATTAATCCAGAGGATTTGGAGATGTTGGATGTCTCTTGGCAAATGGCTATGGCGGTGTTCAGGGCTAAGAAGTTCATGGCTACTACAGGGCGAAATGTTTGGAAGGATCAAGACAAGATCAGAATGGGGTTTGATAAGACGAAGCTTAGGTGCTACAATTGTGATGAATATGGGCATTTTGCTAGAGAGTGTAGCAAGCCAAGGAAGTAGAAAGCAGAGATGAAGAAGCCGGCTGATGGGAAGGCAAAGGCCGAGACAAGTGCTTTAATGGTGCAGGAAGGAGGAGGATATGACTGGACCTCCCAAATGAAGGATCTGAGCCTGACACATGCTATGATGACTGCTATGGATGATGATGATGAGGAGGAGCATGCATTTGTCGTGACTGAAGATGAACCTGAGGAGAATGAAGCTATGGCAGCTGACCACATCAAGGTATGTTCTAACCCTGTTTGTCATCGTATAATTACTGGTCTTAGACAATTTTGCAAAAACTTTGAATTAGAATTGTTTGAGACAAAATGTGAAAGAAGCTCATTTAAGGGTAGATGGCAAAAGAACGAAGAAAAAGTTAAAGCCCAGAAATTAGATATAGTGAAATATAAGAAACTTGCAACTGAGAATGCTTATTTGTATGACAACGCTAAGTTAGAAATAGCTGAGCTGAGTAAGCAGATAGATGACCTTAAGCATAAGAACAATGAGTTGCAGGTTAAGCTTGACATGAACCTTATGAGAAGCAAAAGAATGTTACAGGCTAGTAAATCTCTAGATACTTGCATAACTAAGGTTAGAATGGGTAAGGATAAAGGTGGAATAGGAATTAGCTTTGCAAACAAGAACGTTGTTCCTCAAGATAAAACTAGAAATGTGATAGGAATGATCTTAGAGGAGGATCAGATAGATAGATCTGCATCGGAAATGCATGAAGAAGGACCTCCTTTAGATAGTGTCTTGGTTGGAGTGAAGCCTATGACAGTAGAGGAAATTGAAAATGAAAAGCACATGACTTATGGCTTGGGTAATAAGGATAGTGTGAAGACAGATGCGTGTGAAGCAGGTCCATCAAATACTTCTCTGAATAACTGTGTGAGCGCTTCTGATGTATCTATTTATTGTGCAGATGAAGTAGAAATCAAAGACATTTCTGAGGAGGATGCAGAGTGTCAGAGAGTAGCAGAGAGTCGTGAGTCTAGTAGTTCTAGTAGTTCTAGTTTGTGTTTACCTAAGGATGATGTAATGGCACTTGTGTCAGAACTAGAAACATCCAAGTCAAAACAAGTAGCTGTATCGTTGTTAAAAAATGTTTCAGAATCGAATGAAAAAGTGTCTGGTTTTAAAATTCGTGTGCCTAACACAAAAATAGGTCGTGAGACTAAGCCCAAAGACTTTGTTGCTTATCCCCAGGTTGTGTCAGCTTTTAATAGAACAAACAAATCTAAATCAGAACAATTTTGTTTAATTACACAATCTGATAAGGATGAACAATGTGTTATACACAAATGGGATGATAAGCCATAGTGGAAGTCGTCTTACCCAAGACGTTCGTACCTCTGTAGTCATGTCAATGGGCCTAGACTCATGAATTGCTTTCAATGTGGAAAGCCAGGACATTTTGTAGCTAACTGTGTTAATAGACCTTACCAACCATACTATCCGCAAAACCCACGGACTAGTATGTTGGAGAAAATGATGACCGGAGAGAAGCAAAAACAAAAGCAGAAACAACAAGCTGTGTCTCAGGGGAAGCAGTGTTTTGAACCAATGAAGACAGAACAGTCTAAGGTTTCAAACGCAAAGGCACCTGTGACAAAGCCTGTTGTTGATAAGTGGAATGTGACCAGAACTCCAAAACAAACTTATGTAACTAAAGGAGTTTACCACAAGATAAAACCAGAATTTGTTGAAAAACAAGTGGCTAAAGTAAAAAGAGCTAATCAACCTAATGGCAAAGCGAAAGCCGAGCAACAGGTTTTGAAACAAAAAGGTGTCACTCAAACAAAACAACTTGTGTATACTAAACTGAAACTTGAGTGGACACCGGTTAAAAAGCCGACTGGTAAAAAGGTCGTTTCACCACAAAAGAAACCTGTGACTGTGAACAATTCAACAACTATGTTGAAACCAGAGAAAACCACCACATGGAAACCAAAAGTCAACTCTCAAAATGAGAATGCGTCTGGATCAAAGTCTGAAATGATTCTTCAATTAGTTAACTACATTGATGCAAAAGGTGTGCCCAGATCTGTCATGGCCTGGGTACCTGGATCTCATTAATTTCTGATTCTTGTAGGGACAGCCAAGAAGATCTATCAACAATCTCTGGTACGTTGATAGTGGTTGCTCCCGACACATGACCGGAGATCTGTCCCTTTTGGAAGATGTAGAGGATTTCGATGGTGGAGGAGTTTCATTTGCAGGTGGTGTGGGTGGTAGAATTAGCAAGAAAGGTGTTGTGAGAAGTGGAAATCTGTCTTTTTCTGACGTACATTATGTGGAGGAACTGTCTCACAGTTTGCTGAGTGTTTCTCAGATCTGTGACAAAGACTTTTCTGTGATGTTCAATCGGAAGGAATGCATTATTTTGAAGCCCGGCGTGAAGATTCCCGAGGAGTGTATACTGATGCGCACTCCAAGACGCTCAAATTCATATCTTCTCAACATGGGCAATCCTCCAACGTCAGAAGAAGCATGCCTTATCTCAAAACAAAACGAAAATTTGGCTATGTTGTGGCATCGTCGTCTGGGGCATGCAAATATGAAGAACCTGACCAAGCTCGCAAAGGGAGAGCATGTTAGAAAGCTACCCATCAAAGACTTCTCAACTGTGGAAAAATGTGTGGCATGTGCGAAGGGGAAGCATCACAAGTTGCCACACCGTCCGAAGATAACAAACTCTGTGTCATCAGTTCTACAACTTCTACACATGGATCTATTTGGGCCTATGCAAGTTCAGAGCATCACCAAATTCTCCTATTGTCTAGTGATTGTGGACGACTTTTCACGTTTTACTTGGGTCTACTTCTTGTCAAACAAGTATGAAACTCCAGCCCTAGTGAAACAGTTTGTCACTCTCATAGAAAATCAGCTGAACAAGAAGGTCAAAGCTATCAGATCGGATAACGGAACGGAATTCAAGAACGCTGAGTTAAATATGTTTTGTGGGGCTAAAGGGATTGACAGACAGTTCAGTGCGCCCTACACCCCTCAACAAAATGGGGTAGCTGAGAGAAGAAATAGGACACTCATTGAAGCGGCAAGGACAATGATGTGTGAAGCTAAACTACCAATCTTCTTCTGGGCTGAAGCGGTCAATACGGCGTGCTACGTGCAGAATCGCGTTTTGTTGAACAAGCGTCATGAGAAAACACCGTATCAGATTGTCTATAAAGAAAAGCCAACGGTGGGATATTTTAAGACATTTGGATGTCCGTGCACGGTACTGATACAGTCCGACGTAGGGAAATTCGAGGCGAAAGCTGATGAGTGTTATTTCGTTGGTTATTCGGGAAATAGTGCTTATCGTGTCTATAACAAGACCACCGGTTTGATCATTGAAGCGTTCAACGTGGACTGGCTTGAAGACAATCCGTCGGATGCAGGGACCGGACCTGATTAGATTTTTAATTATGGGTCTCTGTTTGAAGGATTCAAGTTTTCGAATGAGCTTCACAACTTAGGGGAAGAAGAAGAGATTATCACTCAGCCATCTGAATCAAGACCTCACACTGAAAGAGTCTGTGAGAAGGCACCAGTTCCTGTTCCTACAAATGTCAACGCAGATGCTCCGGGAACTTCAGGAACTTGTGATAATGATTCAGAAATTCCACAAAGCTCAGGTATGAATGATTTAAATGATAATGTTGTTAGCTCTAATCTGCCTGTTTTTGTGTCTGTGCCAGAGGTTCAGGTATCAAGGATCAACAAGGATCATCCAGTCAGCAACATACTTGGACCAGTGTCTGCAGGAGTTTCAACTAGAAGCCGCACAGGGGATATCAATTTCTGCATGTACTCATGTTTTATCTCCCAGATTGAGCCTCCGAATGTGATGGTTGCTCTCAGAGATCCGAATTGGATAGAGGTCATGCACAATGAGCTTAATCAGTTCTTAAAGCTGGGAGTGTGGCGACTTGTGAAGAGGCCAGATGGCAAGAAGGTGATTCCCACGAGGTGGTGTTGGGCTAGGCTTATTTAAGGCATGAACATTTGTAATTGGGCTTATTGTTTATATTGTTTTGGGCTTTTGTTAATGGGCTTATAGCCTTTATCTTGTTTACGATCAAGCCATGTGGGCTGATTATTAGATTACGATTAGGCTAGGGTTGTAGTGGGTACTATATAAACCCATTTTGTGTTTATGATTAGCAAGCTTTTCCATACATTATCAAGTTTACGATTTCTTTGTGTCTACTTGTTTACGATCAGCTTCATAGTAGTGATTATTCATTCAAGACTTCATCTTTCTCATAGATCTAGTCTCTTCTACTACTATTTCTCTTGAATCAATCTTATACAAGGATTCCGCACTTGTATTTGATTAGATATCGTGTGTTTGGGAGATTTCCGGACATACAATTGGTATCAGAGCCAAGAATCTTAGATTCGAGGCTCTCACGATATTGATTCAAGAGTTTTCTGGGTTTGTGTTCAAGTTTGGTTGAAGATTTGGGCGTTTTTGGCGTTTACGATCTGCATAGCTGCTGTGTTCTTCGTGTTTTCTGGGTTTTTGAGTGTTTACGACATCATCAATTGAAGATTTCCATCAGTTTGGACGTTTACGAGTTCAAGATTGCTTTTTTCGGTGTTTACGATCCGGAAAAGAGTGTTTACGATTGTACTTGGTCATCGTAATCGTGTTTACGATTTGGTTGGCTCGGAAACGGGGATTACGACTTTATCAGATCGTAAAGGGTGTTTACGACTTTGTTTCTATCGGAAACGGTGTTTACGATCGCCGGGATCGTAATCGATAATCGTAATCAGGTTTACGATTATTTTAAGGCGTTTGGTGTTTGCGATTGTGACGTGTAATCGTAATCTGTATTTACGATCGTAATCAGTGTGTTTGGATCGTAAACGACTTTTTAGATCATTATCGGGAGTGTCTTCGATCGTAATCAGTGTAGTTTGGACGTTTGGACTTTAGTTTTAAGTTTCCTAAGCTATTGAAATGGATTTTGAGCCGAGCATGTATCAGAAATTGGACTTCGAGATCGGATCTATAACTCGCCCGCCAAGACTAACTTCAGCGGACAATTTCTTAGAATGGAAATACAGATTCGAAAATCATTTGAAGAGTGTGTATTGAGGTTATGGAGGGCTGTTGTGAATGGACCGTTTACACCTACTCACGCAACAGGACCAAATGCAGGGAAAGAGAAGAAAGAAGATGAGTATGATGATGATGACTGGGAGAGGTGCAACAAGGCTGAAAGGGCATTTGCGATAATGACTATGGCCCTAACTCCAGATATTGCTCAGGGATTCAAACACTGCAAAACAGCAAAGCAACTGTGGAATGCCTTGGTTGTTGCTTATGAAGGGAACCCTGATATTAAGGCTAGTCGGAAGCAGATGTTGAAGCAGAAATTTAACTTGTTCAATCATATTCAGGGTGAATCGTTTGAAGCTCAAGTTCAGAGGTATGTGTCGCTGATGGCAGAGATGTCAAGTTATGGAGTAGAGCCAGATACTGAAGACAAGAATTTGAAGTTGCTGAACAGTCTGCCTAAGTCTTGGAACACCAATATATCAATCATCAAAGACAACAATAGGCTGAGTGAAGTGACTTTGGATGAATTAATCAACAAGCTGAAATCCAAGATGATCGATGATAAGCAGAGAGAGCTGAACCACATAAGTTCTCTAAGTTTGGCTGGAAAATTGAATCAGGCTTTGCTATCGGAAGAAGTTGAGGGTAAGCATGAAGGAAAGTTTACAGGAAGTGGATCAAGCTCAGCTCCTATGTCTAGTGCTTTTGTTGCACAGCCTCAAGGTAGTTCAAGCGGGGGTGTCAACTCTGAAGATGTCAATGATCCTAACTTTGCCCTTGGTATGGGTTTCATGAACAGCTATCATGCCCTTGTGGCCGGGAAGCTTGTGCCTTCTGATATGGTGGCTGGTGATCTTAATCAGATAAATCCTGAGGACGTGGAGATGCTGGATGTCTCTTGGCAAATGGCCATGGCTGTCTTCAGAGCCAAGAAATTTATGGCCAAAACGGGAAGGAACGTCTGGAAGGATCAGGATAAAATCAGAATGGGGTTTGACAAGTCGAAGCTAAGGTGCTATAATTGTGATGAGTATGGTCACTTTGCCAGGGAATGCACGAAGCCCAAGAAGGAAAGAGCTGAAGAAAAGAAGGTTGCTGAAGTGAAAGGAAAGGGTGATGCCAAGGCATTGGTGGTTCAGGAAGGTGGTGGTTATGACTGGAGTTCTCAGATGAAGGATCTCAGTTTGTCACATGCTTTGATTGCTACTGCAGAAGAGGATAATGAAGAAAATCATGCATTTGTGGTCACTGATGAAGAAAAGCCTGAGGAGAGTCAGATAGAAGACAAGGAAGCGTTCGTTGCTGATGCTGAAAACCTAAAGGTATGTTCTGATCCCACTTGTGCTCGTATTATTCCTGGTCTTAGACAAATCTGTAAGAATTATCAAATAGAATTGTTTGAGGTCAAGTGTGAGAGGAGCTCATTTAAGGGTAGATGGGTAAAAAATGAGGAAAAGGTTAAGGCACAAAAGTTAGATATAGTGAAGTACCAACAGATAGCAACTGAGAAATCTATCCTGTATGATAATGCCAAGTTAGAAATAGCTGACCTTAGAAAACAGGTAGATGAATTGACACATAAGACTAATGAGATGCAAGTTCAGTTAGATATGAATCAATTAAGAAACAAGAGAATGCTTCAGGCAGGTAAAGAACTATCTCAGGCAGTTGTTTGTGGACAAGTAGGAAAACACACACCAGGTTTTGGGTCGGAAAAGTCTGACAAGTCCGTGGCCGCAAATGTTATAATTCCCCCACCTATCCCTAGAGATATCATAGGAATGCTCTATGAGGAGGACCAAGTAGATAGAACTAGCTCAGGATATCATGAAGTTGGTCCTCCTATAGATAGCTTGATGGTTGGTGTGACCCCTATGACAGAAGTAGAGAAAGAACAGGAGAAACTTGGTTTATATGGGACAGGTAGTCAGAACAATGTAGTTGACCTCACAACTAAACCAGGTTCTTCTCAGGAATCTTTGAACAATAATGTTAGTTCTTCTAATGTTTTTGTTACATGTGCAGATGTTGTAGGCATTGAAGATGTATCTGGGGAGGATGCTGAATGCTTGAGAGTTAATGAGTGTCATGAGTCTAGTTGTTCTGTTTCTAGTTTACCTAAGGATGACGTTCTGGCATCTGTGTCAGAACTTGAAGCATCCAAGTCCAATCAAATTGTCTTGTTAAAACATGTTTCTAATCCTAATGAAGTCGTTAGTTCTTTTAAAATGCGTGTTCCTAACACAAAGATTGGCCGTAAGTCTAAGCCCAATGATTTTGTTCCGTATCCCCAGGTTGTGTCAACTTATAATAGAACTGATAAATCAAAATCTGAACAATTTTGTTTAATAACACAACCTGAAAAACATTCAAAACGTGTGATACACAAATGGGATGACCAACCGGAATGGAAGTCGTCTTACCCAAGACGCTCATACTTGTGTAGCAACGTCAATGGGCCTAGACAAATGAATTGTTTTCAATGTGGTCAACCAGGCCATTTTGCTGCTAATTGTATGAACAGACCCTATGAGCCATATTATCCGCAGAACAAGCGGACAACAATGCTTGAGAAAATGATGAGGGGTGAGAACAGAAATCAAAAACAGCAAGCATCGTCACAGGGGAAGCAAAGTTCTGAACCAATGAAGACTCAACAGTCTAAGGTTCTAAACACAAAGGCCCCAGTGACGAAGCCTGTCAATGAAAGGAGAGATGTGGGCCAAACTTCCAAACCTGCTTATGCAGCTAAAGGAGTTTTCAACAAACTAAATAAAATGAAAACAAAACCTTTTGAGAAACAAGTACCTAAAGTCAATCAGGCTGCTAAATCTAAGGGTAAAGCAGTTATGGAACAACCAAAAGTTGTCACTCAACCAAAACAAATGGTTTATACCAAATTAAAACTTGAGTGGACACCTATCATCAAAACAAAAGGTAAGAAGGCCACATCTCCTCCAAGGAATGTTTCACCCACAAAGAACTCTGCTAGTAGCTCTAAGTCACAAAAACAACCAAATTGGAAACCAAAAGTTCATGCTAAAGTTTTAAATGAATCCGAATCAAAAGCAGGAATGTCCTTCAAGATGGTTAATTACATTGACTCCAAGGGAGTGCCCAGATTTGTTATGACCTGGGTACCTGACTCTAACTGATTTATGGTTTGTGTAGGGACAGCCGAGAAGATCTGTCAACGATCTCTGGTATGTTGATAGTGGTTGTACCCGACATATGACCGGAGATCTGTCGTTGTTAGATGAGGTTGAAGATTTCAATGGAGGAAGTGTTTCTTTTGCTGGAGGTGTGGGAGGAAGTATTTCAAAGAAAGGAGTTGTGAAGAGTGGGAGCCTGACTTTTTCAGATGTGCATTATGTAGAGGAGCTGTCCCACAGCCTGCTAAGTGTGTCACAGATATGTGATCGAGAATACTCTGTGATGTTCAACAAAAAGGAATGCATTATTCTTAAGCCTGGTGTAAAAATTCCTGAAGAATGTATCTTAATGCGTACACCAAGGCACGGAAATTCTTATCTATTGAACATGGGAAAGCCTCCATCATCTGAAGCAGCTTGTCTAATTTCAAAACAGACTGAGAATCTTGCATTGTTGTGGCATCGTCGTCTGGGACATGCAAACATGAAGAATCTATCCAAGCTGGCTAAAGGAGAGCATGTCAGAAATCTTCCGATCACAGATTTCTCTTCAGTGGAGAAGTGTGTGGCATGTGCTAAGGGGAAGCAGCACAAACTGCCACATCGTCCAAAGGTTACAAATTCTGTTTCTTCTGTGCTTCAACTCTTACATATGGATTTGTTTGGTCCCATGCAGGTACAAAGTGTCAGCAAGTTTTCATACTGCCTCGTGATAGTGGACGACTACTCACGATTTACTTGGGTCTTTTTCTTGTCAAACAAGTACGAAACTCCGGCCCTAGTAAAGCAGTTTGTGACTCCTATTGAAAACCAGCTGGATAAAAGAGTGAAGGCAATCAGATCTGACAATGGGACGAAATTCAAAAATGCTGAGCTGAATATGTTTTGTGGTGAAAAGGGGATTGAAAGGCAGTTCAGTGCTCCTTACACTCCTCAGCAGAATGGAGTTGCCGAAAGAAGAAATAGGACACTCATTGAAGCCGCTAGAACAATGATGTGTGAAGCAAAATTACCGATCTTCTTTTGGGCAGAAGCTGTGAATACTGCTTGTTATGTTCAAAACAGAGTACTTCTGAACAAGCGTCACGAGCAAACTCCATATCAGATCATTTATGGAGAGAAACCGAAGGTGGGTTATTTCAAGACGTTCGGGTGTCCGTGCACGGTGCTGATCCAGTCCGATGTAGGGAAATTCGAAGCGAAGGCCGATGAATGCTATTTTGTGGGTTATTCTGCAAATAGTGCTTATCGGGTCTATAACAAGACCACTGGGTTGATCACTGAGGCATTCAATGTAGATTGGATGGAAGACAATCCTACGGATGCGGGAACTGGACCTGATTGGATCTTCAACTATGGATCATTGTTTGAGGGATTTAATTTCTCGAATGTTTTCCACAATTTGGGCGAAGAAGAAGACATTGTAGCTCCCAGTGCAGATGTAAGACCTCATGTGGATAGAGCATCAGCTGAATCTTCTCGGAATGCAACTGCTGATATTCCAGAATGTTCAGGAACACGTGATGCTCCAGTGGATTCTCAAGGCTCAGGTATGTCTGAAAATGTTGTTAATTCTAATCTGCCTGTTAATGTTTCAGTGCCTGATGTCCAAGAGAGCAGAATCAACAAGGATCATCCACTGAGTAATGTTGTTGGGCCAGTGACAGCGGGCGTCACCACAAGAAGCCGAACAGGACACATCAACTTTTGTATGTTTTCCTGCTTCATCTCCCAGATAGAACCTCCCAATGTGATGGTTGCTCTGAAAGATCCAAACTGGATGGAGGCCATGCACAATGAACTCAATCAATTTTCAAAGCTGGGAGTGTGGCGTCTTGTGAAGCGGCCAGAAGACAAGAAGGTGATTCCCACGAGATGGTTGTACAAGAACAAAAAGGATAACTCGGGGATCATTGTGAGAAACAAAGCAAGGTTGATAGTACAAGGGCACAGGCAAGTCCACGGTATCGACTATGATGAGGTTTACGCTCCGATGGCAAGATTGGAAGCAATTCGGATCTTTCTTGCTGTGGCTTCGTATCTCAATTTTACCGTACATCAGATGGATGTGAAGACTGCCTTCCTGTATGCAGAGATGAACGAGGAAGTCTATGTTGCTCAACCACCAGGGTTCATAGATGAAGAAAATCCAGATCATGTTTATCTGCTGGATAAGGCTTTGTACGGTTTGCATCAAGCTCCTAGAACCTGGTATGAAACGTTGTCCAATCACCTGGTGGAGAATGGATATACAAGAGGAGTCGTTGATCAAACATTGTTTAGGAAAAGGGTGGAAGAGGACATTATCATGGTGCAAGTGTATGTAGATGATATTATCTACGGATCGACAAACGAAGAATTGTGCACCGAGTTTGAGGAGATTATGAAGAAGAAGTTTGAGATGAGTGACCAAGGCGAGATGAGTTTCTTTCTTGCACTTCAAGTCAAGCAGAATGACTCTGGGATTGTTATTCATCAGGAGAAGTATGTGAATGAGATTCTGGACAAGTTCAAGATGCAGGATTGCAAGCCCATCGCCACTCCCATGGCATCCAGACCACTCTTGTCAGCGGATCTTAACGGGGAGTCAGTGAGTGAATTCCATTATCGGTCAATGATTGGATCACTAATGTACTTGACAGCAAGCATGCCAGACATCATGTATGCAGTTTGCGTGTGTGCTCGATATCAGGCTAACCCTAAACTCTCTCATTTAGCTGCTGTTAAGCGTATCTTCAGGTATCTGAAGGGCAAGCCTAGGCTTGGTCTTTGGTACCCGAAAAACACTGATTTTCAATTATATGCTTTTACTGACAGTGATTATGGAGGTAGTGACCTTGACAGGAAATCTACTACTGGAGGATGTCAGTACCTGGGAGATAGGCTTATCTCTTGGCAGAGCAAGAAGCAGCATACCGTATCCAAATCGACTGCTGAAGCTGAGTACGTGGCCGCATCTGCCGGTACCTCACAGGTAGTGTGGATCCAAAACCAGCTCACGGATTACGGTATGGAATTCGTTAACACTCCCATATTCTGTGATAATGCTGCTGCTCTTGAGATTGTGAAAAACCCTGTCCAACATTCCAAAACCAAGCACATTGATATCAAGGTACATTTTATTCGTGATTGCTTTGATCGTGAGCTGATTCAGCTACAAAAGGTAAGCTCCGATCAGAATGTTTCGGACATCTTTACAAAACCCCTTCCTCGTCCTAATTTTGAATCTTGTGTTGAAGGCCTGAAGATGATTGCCTTCGAGGAATGATCTGATCATCTATGTTTTTGTACAGAGTTTTTGATTTTTAAATTTTACTTAAAAAATTATATTTAAAAAAAAAAAAATAGAAAATGACTGAAAAAAATTGAGTCTTGTTTCAAAAGCCTCACAAAAACAGGGGAAGAAATGGTGCTGGTTAAACTGAAAGGTTTTTATGATGTCTTTTGATAGGACTTAAATGCTTAATGACGGTTGGAGACTGACACGTGTAAGGCTGATGTGAAAGACTGCTCGAAGATGATATGTCGGTAAGCTCAACCAAAACAATGATCATCTAAGTAAGTGCAGTAATCTTAAACTCTATACATGTTTAGTTTCCCATCCTAGTCTACATGGTTTAAAAAACTGAGTCCCGACAAAAACGGGTTGAGAGTGGTATTTACCTAGTATTCACTCTCTCACACGCCATGCTTATACTGTATAAGACAACACCACAGCAAAAAGGAAAAAGAAAAAGAAAAAGAATTCAAAAAGTGAATATTCTGAAAAAGAAAAAGAAAAGAAAATAAAATTATTCAGTTGGTCTTCTCTGCGTGCTTATGCGGCCGACCTGATCATCAACTGATAATGTATGAAAAACAGAAAATAAGTGGTAGTCAGAAACACTGTTGCATGGTTCCTCAAGTTGGGGGTTTGTGAATCCTCAATAAACTCTGAGGTTGGGTAGGTTTTGCTATGGAAAATTGGGTGTGGGGACGGTTAAACATATCGGTAAATCTGTACAATATTTAAGCACTTTACTGGATGTGAGTTTCTGTGTTCAAACCACCTGACAATTGTCTAGAGTGTCTAGTAACGGAAGCTGAAAAGGGTTCCTCAGTCAAAGACCTGTCTGATATTATCTGTGAAAAATATCAGCACCAGGTATGTGAATATTTTAAATTTCTGAGGTAAGTTTGTAAATATTTTAATTTGTTTTTGATTTTATCTGTTTTAAATTATATTTTTTTTTTATTATTGATCATGATCGGATACTCGGGTATGACTCTGAGGGGAAGTTTTGTAAAATTCTCAATGTTTTAAATTTTTCAAATCTTTTGAGAATTATCAATTTTGTTAAGTTTGGGGTGAACTTAATGTGTTTTTGAAACTTGAGGGGTCAAAGTGAAACTTTTTTATATAAAAACCCCATTTCCGATCCATTCCCTCATTTACGATTGCCTCTCCTCTCACCGTTTACGATCTCTTCCTGAAACCCTAGCTCCGCCTAAATCTCACCGGAAAACCATTTCCAACCACCTCCGGCCATAGTCTGGTCCAACCAAGTGCACCATTACCCTCGTCGTTCATTTCCGACCAAAAACCCCATCACAATTTCCTGATTACACAAGTTTTTGTCTCGATCTATTCTAGTGTGTTGTGATTTTGTGCCCTAACTCGAAGATTACTCTCGGATTTTTCTGCATTCGAGTCTTTATAGTGTAATTTGAAGTCGACTGTATTGTTAAGTCTCTTTAAAAGGTAGTCTTGGTTGTCTGCTTGCGATTAATTGAGTTTTCATGTGTGTCCGAGTTTATTTGCAGGTCTGTTAATGGTGGAATTTGAAGTTTACGATCTTCGCGGTGAAGGAGACGACGCTTCGGGTTTACGACTCGGGTTTACGACCCGGGTATACGACTCGGGTTTACGACCCGGGTCAACGATTCGATGTTTACGATTCGATGTTTACGATTCCTGTTTACGACTCAACGTTCACGATCGAGTTGATTACGATTGGGCCTTAACTGGTTATTCAGTGTTTACGATTGGTCTTATTTGATTACGATTGGACCTATTTTAAATCAATCGTGAACCCGATTAGCGAATCGTAAACCCATTGTTATGGATCGTAAACTCTTTGATTGAATCGTAAACTCACTTTTAATGAGAATTAATAAGTGTTTAAATCTTAATTACTTAAATATTTTTGAGATTTCATTAAAATTGTTTGGTATTGAGATAAAATTTAACGGTGTTTGTGAGCATGTACTTAATTCAATTATTTTCTCTAAAATGTTCAAATTGAATTTTTTTTTTGTGAAGTACAAAAGTAAAATGTGATCGTCAATTGAACACGTTAAGGGTTAATAATCACAATTGCTCATTAATGAACAAGTCTGATGCATGTGTCTTGTCTGTCTCAGATGGCGGAAGAAATGCTTATTGGAGACATAAAATATGAACCAGACCATTGCATGCCGGCATACCTAGAAGATCCGCCAGAAAAACACATGGAGTTATTTTACTCACTGGTGGCCGGAATGAACACATGCAAGATTAACCATGCATTGAGGACAAATGTACTTATCGACGAGATGCTGGTTAGAGAATTTTGGGGAACTGCCAGGGTGAATTCTGACAAGACTAGGATTACCGCAACGGTCAATAACAGGCGGATTGTCATTGAAGAAGAAGACATAAGGCAGGGCCTGAACATCACAGATGAAGCTTCTGATCCTATCACATACACAAAGGAGGTAGTTCTTGCTGGTGCTCAATCTATGGGGTACGAGGGGAAGTTTCCGCCAATTTTCAAAAAGCTTCTGCCGCACTACCTGGAGGTGCCTGGCACATTATATGCAGAAGTCTTTCCTAGGGAAGAGGACCAGTTTCGATCAACTGAATCAAATTCATGGAACTGCATTTGTTGCCCTAGCATTAGATTGGAAGTTTAATTTTTCAAAGATGATGCTGCTAGACTGGGCAGTCAATGCCATGCTGAGCGCCAGAGAGCAGTTTTTGATGACACCCAGATTTGTTCAGATGGTAGTGATGAAGAAGTACCCGATGATAGAGGAGAGAGTTGAGAAGCTTGATGTGAAGGTCATGGATTCTGGAGTCTTTGGTCTGCAAACCCAAGACAGACCAGGCAAGCAGACTTTTGAAGGAAGATTGGAGTGGGTTAAGAGAGGTGCATTTCCTGAAGTTGCACGGGAACAAGTATTGGATGACTCTGATCCAGAGGCAGATGTGCCCGAAGTTAATGCATCAATTGCCGAAGACCAAGACTTGACAGTAACTCAGGCTGTTAATGTTCAAGATGAAGATGTCATTCCATCCGATGAAGAAAATATCATGGATGACATCCTGGCTGGGCAGGACATCTCTGAAGAGGACATCTATAGAGATTTGGAGCCCCTCACTCATAAACGGTCGAGGGATGACATGATTGGGTCGTCTGGCAGTGATGAGACACCTCCTGAGCTGAATATAAACGCTGATGAAGCTTTTGTAGAAGAACCCGTCCCTGCTCGTGAACCATCTCCACGAAAGAAATCTGATCCTAGGAGCATACGGTTCAAGTTCACCAAGACAAGCTCAAGTCTTTTGGTTGTGCAACCAGCTGGACCCAGTTCTGAGGATGCCAGTGGTCAAGAAGAAACTGTTGTTGAAACCCTTCAAGAGCAACCGTCTCTCACACAGACTGAAGATGGTGATGATCAACCTGCCCCCGTGCAGCAAGCTAGTCCGATTCTGAACGTGCAAAGCCCTGTACGTGAAGATAGGCAATTTCTGGAGGTTGAGAGCACCTTCGTTGTTCCAAGTCCGGTTAGAGTGAGCCTCTCTACCGCGACCAGCCAACCACTCGCAGCTCCAGGTTTCCGCCCATTGATGGCTGCTGAGCTTCCAGTTGATTTGAGGATTAGTGCTGATCCTCAGATCAACTTCCTGATCTCTCAGAATAGGATCAGACAGAATGAGATCAAGGCTCTCATGGAAGAAAATCAGCGTTTGAGAGAGAAGGAGGAGGCAAGCAGCAAATATATGAGAGAGTATGAGGTGGCAGACAAGGAAAGAATGGAATATCTTTACAAGATGATAAAGGATCTGAGAAGGAAGGTTAATCAACTGACAGATGGTGCAGGGCCTAACATCACGGGTGCCTCTGGTCAGAGTTCATCTCAGGGAATTCAAGCTGATGATGCAATGGAGACTGACGAAGGTGATGAGAATATGGAAATGCCAGATTACGCCCGAAGTGGCAGAGTCATCTCTAAAGCCCCTGCAGGACACGACAACTGGTTCCGTGAATTCTATCAAGGACCAGCCCCCACAAAATACGCCCTCGATGTTGGTGAAAGCTCCATTGACAAAAGGGGGAGTCGTGAAGCCATCTTGTGCTGGCACTATGACACGGAGAAGAAACTGTTTGCTGTGATCCGTGACGGCTACAGTCCAGTTGAGTATTACAGAACTCGTGGACAATTCCACTCATGGACTGAGCCTGAGATCAGAAGTTTACTCCGAGCTCCTTTCATCAACAGGTGGAACAGCTCAGATGGGGATCTTATCAGAAACAACCTATTAAGCCATCTGGAAACAATTTTGCTGACTTTGACCTGAAGCAGGTGAGATGGGTTGAGACGGGAACTGACCCTGTGACTGGGGATACAATTGGTGAAGCTAGAAGACCACCTACCAAGCGCACAAGGGTGATTAACATGTTGGATGAAATCGAAGACGGTACGCTGGTCAAAAACTTTGACTGCTGGTGCTATGATCCAACAACTCACGAGGTGGTGGTTCTATGCAAAGGTTTGAGACAGTTTCGCTTCTATGATCCAGTTGATCTGCTGCGTTTTGGAGAAAGAGACATAAAGCTACTCGCCTCACAGCCTATACTTGGTGATGAAAATGATATGGAGAATGCTGTGAGGGTGGGAATCTTTCATGGGACTGCAGAGCGGATTGTAGCGAACAAGTGGTGGTCAAACAACGTTCAGAACACATTCGGATTTGACCTCCTGCTGCCATAGAAGAAAAGTTCAAATGGTTCATGCCTAGGGGAAGATTGTTGGGCTAGGCTTATTTAAGGCATGAACATTTGTAATTGGGCTTATTGTTTATATTGTTTTGGGCTTTTGTTAATGGGCTTATAGCCTTTATCTTGTTTACGATCAAGCCATGTGGGCTGATTATTAGATTACGATTAGGCTAGGGTTGTAGTGGGTACTATATAAACCCATTTTGTGTTTATGATTAGCAAGCTTTTCCATACATTATCAAGTTTACGATTTCTTTGTGTCTACTTGTTTACGATCAGCTTCATAGTAGTGATTATTCATTCAAGACTTCATCTTTCTCATAGATCTAGTCTCTTCTACTACTATTTCTCTTGAATAAATCTTATACAAGGATTCCGCACTTGTATTTGATTAGATATCGTGTGTTTGGGAGATTTCCGGACCTACAGGTGGCTATATAAGAACAAGAAGGATGACTCAGGAATCATTGTAAGAAACAAGGCGAGGTTAATAGTACAAGGTCACAGGCAAGTTCACGGGATTGACTATGACGAGGTATACGCTCCAGTGGCGAGATTGGAAGCAATTCGGATCTTTCTGGCTGTGGCATCGTATCTCAATTTTACAGTCCATCAGATGGATGTGAAGACTGCCTTCCTGTATGCAGAGATGAACGAAGAAGTTTATGTAACCCAACCACCAGGGTTCATAGATGAAGAAAATCCAGATCATGTTTATCTACTGGATAAGGCCTTGTACGGTTTGCATCAAGCTCCTCGTACCTGGTATGAAACGTTGTCCAATCACCTGGTGGAGAATGGATATACAAGAGGAGTTGTTGATCAAACTTTGTTTAGAAAGAGGGTGGATGAGGATATAATCATGGTAATAGGCCGATGATCAACTATAGACTTTTCAAGAACAATAACCTCAATATTTTACACCATATCTAGAAGAATTAGAGACTAAAAAATGATCCGATTTGCTAGCGCTCCTACAGTTAGTGATTAGCATTAGTGATTAGCATTGCTCCTCGAAAAAGACGACCCGGCTCTCTCCGATTCCGATCAAACCGAATTAAAGTCACCAAAAAAATGAAAATACTCGGGTTTTGAATCATAAATTCAAGAATAACGTTCCAAAGGATGATTTTTTGTGCTTAAGATTGAGGAGCATAAACTTTTACTATATAACACTTCAGAGAAATTTTAACCCACGATTCTTCAACGAAGAGGATTTGATCCAAAAGTGTAATCGAAGACTTCACGAAAATTGTCGGATCCCAAATAGAAGTAATTCCCTCGGTATTGCCAACCAAAGGGTATGTAATAATAATTATAATTATATATGTTTGTGCAGGCAAAGGATCATATGAAAACTAATATTATTTGTGAAAACTAAAAAACACCTATTAAGTAAGGGTTAAAATGTCATTTTGCCTAAAAAATAGTTTTTAACCCTAATTCCTAATTCAGCCGTCGTGCATAATATCGTATAATCTGTATCTCACCTCCTCCATCACGCCCCAGAGATATCCTATGCGATTTCTGCGATTTCTTCTTCAATCTCCTACGATTTCTGTGTATTAATCTTCTCAATCTCGCCTCCTCTATCACGAAATCGCTGCATATATGTCTTCATCTGAATCACGGTTCGATATCACCTACATCGACTCTCACAATTTGATTGAACAAAACCAGATCGCAAATTCAGACATTGACGCACCTGTAAACACTGAAATCGACACCAATTGCATAGAATCAACCAATCTAATTGATTCGGGATGCAGTGGAGGATCATCTTCTACCGTTGCAACATCATTCGTTGAATCGGCTCCACCTAATACTCCATTCACATTCAGTTGCATTGAAAAACATGGTATGGCTATATTTATTATTCAATTAGGCAGTATTCATGTATGTCTTTTAGTTGTATTCCTGTTTATGCGTTCTGTGGTACTAGTGCATCAATGCAACATTACCATTTGATATGTGCTGCTGATAAGTGATAACAGCAGCTGTTGAGTATTCATGTCTGTGTTTTAGTTGTAATCCTGTTTATGTGTTCTGTGTACTAGTGCATCGATGCAACATTACCATTTGATATGTGCTGCTGACAAGTGATAACATCAGCTGTTGATTCTACTAATAATTAACTATTTGTTTTATGTATTCTGATGTATACCTGTTTTTTTTATATATAAACATGTGCTGAAATCATAATTATGAGATTGTTGCATTGTGCAATATTACAATCAAGTTTATTTATGTTATATATTTGTTTATGTATCCTTTTTTGACTGTCCGTTACATTTAGTGTGTTTTTTTTTTCAACAGGTAGTGTGTATAATCGTGTCTTCATGTCTCCAAACGGGTCTAAATTTTGGAAACCCGATGTTCCTACTGAGTTTAAACCGATCGTTGACACTATTTACACCAAATGGGATGATGTTGTAACCATGTATGACACGTATGCCGAGAAGGCTGGTTTTTCGACACGTCTAGGAACTAACCAGCAACGTCCAGGTGCTATGAGTTACCGGTTTGTCCATTGCAACCGGTATGGAAAATCGAGTTTGGGAAACTATAGTATGTCTAAACCTTACGGAAACCCGAGAAAGAGATCCAGGCGTGTGAAACTATCAAATTGCCCGGCGTGTATTAGGCTAAAGATACTCCCCAATACAACAGATTATGTCCTATACAGTTTTGTTGAGGTGCATAACCACCCGCTTATTGGCCAAGAGTTTATGGATTTCAGTAAGAAGAAGCGTGATATTACTTTTTCTGAACAACACTTGATACACTCGCTTAGCATGCATAATCTTGGCCCAAACATATCTCATAAAGTACAATCTACGCTGAAGGGAGGGCACCACAACGTTCGTGGCAAGGCTACCGATTTCAAAAACTTTAGCCGTGATATCCGTTTGTTTATTGGAGACAGGGATGCCCAATTGACTGTTGATACGCTTACGGCTCGTACCAAAAATCTGCACAACTTTTTTTTTGATTACCATGTCGTTAAAAATGAGGTTAGAGCTTTGTTTTGGGCGGATGATATTTCGAGGTGTCTCTATGAAGCGTTTGGTGACGTTCTTGCCTTTGACGCGACGTACAAAACTAACAAGTAATGTTATCTTCATTGTTTTCATTACTGTGTATATACATGCTTATACGATATTTATAAATTAGATTTACTTGTCAACTATATAGTGTTGCATGTATGCACCACTCCAAACTTGATACGTTTTGCATTCTATTTAATCCGTATACATGTGTGACACATGTTTAGCTAGTGACTTTGTTAAATATGTGACTATCGTTTCAGGTATAAAATGATTTTTGCTCCGTTTACGGGCGTCGATCATCACAAAAAATGCATTACATTTGGTGCTGGCTTACTGTGCAACGAAACCACCGAATCTTATGTATGGTTGCTCGAAACGTTCCTAAAAGCTCATAGGAAACAACCCAGCCTTGTCTTGACTGACCAAGACGCCGCAATGAAGGAAGCCGTTGACCGTATTTTCAATGAGTCTAAACACCGCCTGTGCATGTGGCATATTTACCTTCACCTCTCCCAAGTCTATCGTCATTGTTATTGGGTTGAACTTGTCAACCACAAAATGCCCTATTTTTGTACAAATCCAATTATTTTACATAATGTAGCACAATGCATCGGTATAATGTTAAAACATTACAGTTATGTACTGGTTTATGGTGCATCATAAATATGATATAAAACTTTAATAGTGCATAGGGCATCATCATCCTGATGTAAAAATAATAATATTGCATAATGCATCATAAGTATGATGTGAAGAAATGTTGCGTATTTTCATCAGTACGATGGTAAGAAAAAATACAAATATCAAATCCTAGTGCATAGTTCACATACAACATATAATTAAAAAACATTACCGTCATCCCTCAACGTGACGTTCGGTTCCTCTTCTTCATCTTCGTCTTCCTCATCTTCATCTCCATGTTCGTCTTTCTCGTCTTCGTCTCCAGATCCATATTTCTCACTGTCATCTCCAGATTCATCTTCCCCTCCCGACAAGCCATCACCCATCTCATCGTCTTCCTCATCATCATCGTATTCATTGTCACCTTCAACACCATCCTCATTTGCTGTTTCATTCACCCTCCTCCTTTTCATCTCGAACCCTACGTTGTTTAGTTTACACGTTAACATATTAATACACTGTTGCATCGATGCATTAGTAATTACTTGAATATTTAATACCTGATGCGTCATCATCCGTATCAGTTTGTGTTCCATCTTCATCATTATCGCCATTCGAATTGTCATCTGACCCTTTTTGACTCCTAGTTGCCCGAACCGGTATTGACGTTTGTAGGTTTTTCATATTATCCTTGGTCATTATGTTACCGGTTCTTAAAATACCCTTCAACCCGGTATTTCGTGTGGTAACATGCGCTTCACCCACATTCACAGTTTTTTTTATTGATCAACTTTTCCTATGTCTTTATTATTGGCTTCCTGGTTCACTATAGTCGCTTTTGAAAGTCGTCTGCTTTTTCTTGCTGTTAACAATAACTAGACGGTTAAAAACTGTGAATATATATATATATATATATATATATATATATATATATATATATTACTATATATAATACATATTGCCCTAAAGGGCATTTTCGTCATGAAAAATGCTTAATCCTTAAGACGCGTACAAGGGTTATTGCATTGTGTACAAGTATTTTAAGCATCACATTTAAACAATTCTCAAGCTTAAACCATTTACAGCTTAATTTTAGGGTTATTTTTGACATTTACTTTAATCTCTTCAACAGGTGGCGCATGCTTCTCCTCCCTGTGGCCTCGATTAACATTCAGGAGACTCAGATCCCTCTCTTCGAGATCTGTATACGCATGCGTCTCCCTCGATTAACAGTATGCGCATGCTTCTCCCTTGATTTAGGCGCTTCTCCATAATCGAGATCAGATCCCTCTCTCTTCCGCTCACGCTTCCTCATAATCGAGGCCAACTCTCCCCTTCTCTTCTGATTTCTTCTAATCAATGGAACCAACCACTTCTTTGATCTTGTGAAAGGAGAAAGCAGACTCACATTATCCCCTCTTCAATCGGTGCTTTCAGGTATCTACAATTCATGATTTGAAGTTTTTGATTTGTGATTTGCAGACCTTATGTATCCTCTGCTATGTTTTTCACCTACAACACTGTTGCTACATAAAGGTAACATATTCTCTTGTAATTGTGTATGGGATGAGAGTTATCGCTTTATTTTAGTCTAGATGTGAATGTTGTTCCTTAAATGCTCTACGCTTCTGTTATCAATTCTTACAAACCAGGGTTTTGAATTGCAGGTTCATCAAGTGATCAGCTAACTCAAAGCCTTTTTATATATAACCATTGTGTTAAAATTTTAGTTAGTTTTGTTACTAATTACAACTTTGACTATCATTACTTTAGAGAAATTACAGGTTGTGTAAGCCATTTCTGCCACTATTTGTAGGTTGATCTTGCGATTCATTCTGGTATGCAACATCTTTTTGGGACATAGAAAGGAGCATTTCATCCACAAATACTTCAATCGACAAATACAAAATTTGGTTTTCACTCAGTTAGAAACGAGTTAACTTTAGGGTTGACTACACCCTGATTAGGACTGATTTAGTATTTGAAGTGGTGTCTTACATATTTTTCTAGCTTTACATCTATATGGATGCAATTTGTTGTTTGGTTTTATAAAATATATTGTTGTTTTACGTTAATGTTGTTCCCCAATTGTTGATTCGACTTTACGTGTTTGGCAATTTCAGATTGATTAGGCTGCGTTTTGTTTCTTTTCCAGTCTCCTATAAGCAGGTTTGATTCCTTTACTATAATTTAGCTACCATACATGTTTCCATTTTCCTTATACTATCTTTATTTTTGTCCAAATGAAAGTGTTGATTTGTTTGATTTGCCTCATTTTGGTAGTTCAAAGTCTCCTATAGCACCTCCATCTCCATCTATGTTCTGAACATGATCCGATGACCCCTTTTTTGGTTCTAAAGAAAATGATATATATATATATATATAAGTAAGTCAAACATTTGAAACAGAAGGATGCTTGAACATGATTAGTGTTAGTCAATGTAAGGTTTACAGTCCATGGTTCTATTAGATTGTGTACCATTTACTTTAAGATCTAAAGAAGATGACAGTGATGCTGGTGCGAGAGGCTTTGACGGTAGGATTCCATATCCCTAACTAATTACTTTGTTTTTTAATCTCTTTTGCTAAGTCATCGGATTTCAGGCGCAAATCTCATTCGATTTCATCCCTAATTACTTCGAATCATCCACCAGGCTTTGTTCGAGTGTTGTGTTCTCATGTGGTCAGTTTGTTTATGGATATTTCATCCCTAATTACTTCGAATCATCCACCAGGCTTCTGCAGGTATATCGGCTTCTGCAAGTAATATTTAAACCTCTTCTTATGATTTTTGTTGTTTTGTTCTTTGGTTGCAGGTTTTGAGATTTTCGTTTCTATTTGCAGGTATTTTTCTAGATTATTAGATTGTGTATGTGTCATTTATCGCGTTGTATGTATGTATTATTCATTGTATTATCTTAAAACTTGCAGGTTCTCATAGGAAGTCAGAAGAGGCTGCAATGGCAACTAAGAGGCTAAAGGAATTGCTAGAAGCCCAGAAGTCTACCCGTGACCAGCTAAGGTATATTCTTGCTTCAAATATAATTGTTATGAAAACATAAAAAACATATTGGTGACAGAGCGACAAGATGGTGACAGAGAGTCTGTTGCGAATCCTCTTATTTTTTATCCTAACTGCATTGGCTTGTTTGACTTCTTGCTTCAAATCTTATTTATATTATGACAGGTAGTTCTGGCTAACACCATTCAGTTTGACCTTTAAATCCAACCACAGTTAGTTAATCCGTACTTTTGAACCATGATGCAGCCTACATGTTTGTTTGCTCCTTTTTTATAGTCTCTACATATGGCATTGCATACCATTAGTTTTTTTTTTGTTTGATTGGCAGATTCTGATTATCTACATGTAAAATGAACTTTACTATATTACATTTAAAATCAAGATCCTTGAATTGGTGGTACACATATCAATATTCTGCCATGTTTTTTGTAATCATTATTATACATATTAGATCCCAAATTAACCTATTTTGTAAGCTTAGTATTTCGAGAAATAAAATAGGTGGAGCAACATGAGATCTGTTTTCTTTGGTGCTAGGTAGTATTTCCAATGAAATGATGTTTAATTCTTTGTGTTTGTTGACCTTTAATTGTTTTTTATTTTTTCCAGGTCAGATCTGTTTTCTTTGATGTCTGCAGTCCCTGCTCACATCTCATGTGTAATAAAGTTTATGCTTCTGTTATTTTTATATCATTTTACTTAATTTCTTATTTTGCTGGTAATAGAGAGAGGGATATGTGTGAATATGAAGGTGCGTTTAATTTTTGAAACCATACCCCAATTGCAAGCATGATTTATATGTATAGAAGGCTTCCAAGAGGTGTCGAATGACTAATTCTTATTTCTTATTTTTACAGTCATCACTAAATAGAAAAGTTGCATCAGGGGTTTATATAAGAAAATGAATGACTAATCCAATTCATTGCTGATACAAGAGGTGTCGATGAATATAGTCAGGTATTTGCTATTATTAGTTGGTTTATAAATCAATTTCTTTCATGATCTTCATCGATTGTTTATAAATCAATTTCTTTCATGATCTTCATTGATTTGTTATTTATTTTCAGATTATTTTGGTTCAAATGTGGCCTATGATTCTGTGTTTTTGTCAGTATTTAAGCATGTGTTTCTATCTATATTTATACGTCTCCTTTTTCGTTGTTTCATCACACAAGCACATTTTGATTTTGTGTTAGATTGTGTTTCGACAGAAATCCATCACGGTCAGGACTCAAGTCTCCTCCATCTGTAAGTATTTGTAACTTATATTTCCTCTTTTTAGTTATACAGGTTGATTAGGCCCATGAGTTAGGTTTCTTTGATGTTCTTCCCTAATCTTTGTGAATTACTATTTGAAGGTAAAAAAACACTATCGTTCATTTATTAATATTGATTTGGTTATGTCTGATTTTTATACCTTTTGTTTGGGTAGGAATTTGGCAACAAGCATTGTCAAAGAAAAACTTGCAGCTTGTGTTAACTGTGTACCAGGTATGGATTCTATTATAATATCTCAGCTGTGTATACACATAAATGTTTTTTTTTTTTGTGTGATTCTACTATAACATCTCAGTTGCATACTATTGATTGTATTACAACCTAATTGTGTGTATATTTGTGTGTTTTGACTATGATTTAATGGATATTGTGTATTATCAACTTTTTGAGTAGTTGCTTCTTTGATATTTTGTCTATTTGTTGGGTTTTTAATCAGTTTGTGAGTTAATTTGAAGTTTTGGAAATAATGATTTATTTGTATGTATCTAACTTATATAAGAGTTTTTGCAGGGATCTATCATACTCATGTAGCAAGAGATCAGTGGCGAACCTTCAAGGGCTTCATCATGAATCATTTGTTCTAGCTTTGGTTTTTGATCCGGGGAAGCATACATATTTTAGGTACTATTAAGCTTAATGTACACATTGGCCACCCAAGTATTCAAAAAATTTCACTATGGTGCTTATGGTGCTTATTCAAAAAATTTCACTATAGGTACTATTAGCTTTGGTTTTTGATCCGGGGAAGCATACATATTTTGATCCGGGGAAGCATACTTGTGGTGCTTATTTTTGCTCTGCAGCTTTCCAAGCAGTCCATGAATGTTAAGAAATGGAATACTTACATTAATAGAATATCTTATCCATGTAACTATGGTTTATGTAAACTTTAGTTAGAGTAATTTAGTTATGCCCAAACTGGTATATTTGTTTAGTTGTTTAAGATGTACAATGCTTTAAATTTTGAATGAGTTTTATTATATTTTTTACATACGGATACAACAAGCCGCTCGCCACCCACATTAAACAAGGTATAATCTTACCGGTTCTGCATTTGAGTTTTACCCTTAAGGATCACATATGGATAGCAAAGATGTTTGTTGTTACACTTAATTTTGTGTTCGTTATTATTTAATTGAGGGTGCATCGATTCTACAAATAAGAAAACTTACAAATATACAATACATTATATCACAAGATGATTGATAAAACTAACAGAAAACAAATACAACATTGGTTGATTGTTGTCGCCATATCGCGCGGGTTTCCCATAGGGGAGCCAACGAAAACGAATATGAAGAACGCGATGTACAACACAGATGAATTGAGAATGTACGCGTTCAAGATCAAACCATGCTTGAGAGCCTAATCTCACGATTGGACCGAATGCCCTTTTTTTCATCCCGGTGAGGACAAATTAAACTCGAGTACCGCGTTGCTTCTCTCATACAATACAATCGCGTATTGTTGCTTCCAATGAACGCACATATACTACATTATAACAAGCGAACAAATGACGAATAACGCCCTATAAACTGCCGCCGCCGCAACGCGTGGGTATACCCCTAGTATATATATATATATATATATATATATATATATATATATATATATATATATAAATAGGTAGAAGAATACAAATGATATGCAAACTATCTTATGTGTTTGTGTTTTTTGATGACTTACCGTATGTTTTGTCCATTGTGTCTTGACTTTGCTGCAAAAAAAAGGAGAAAAAAATATAAAATAAAACAATATTGCACAGTGCAATACAAACCAACTTGCTTATAAGTCGCCGATTTATATACTGATGCATTGTACATTACAAGTATAATAAAAAACAATGCACTATGCATCATTGTCAACAAAGTATGATACGAGTTTACATACCGATGCATTGTGCATTACAGGCAAAACATAATCACGATATTTTTATTGATGCACCTTGAATTGTCCAGATGTCAGTACATACAAGTATAATACACGTTAATACACTATGAATCATTATAAAGCATAGTATGATACTAGTTTAGATTACAACCAAACCGTAATCACAAAACTTTTATTTATTCACCATGCAGCATTTGGATGTTATAACATACATGTATAATACACGTTAATGCGCTATACATAATTATAAAACATAGTATGATACTAGTTTAGATAATGATGCATAGTGCATCACAATCAGAGCACATGAACATTCACACATATTACCTAATAATTTCAATAATAAAGCTCTAATAATCTCAATTTCAACTACAATTCAAAAAACACAACAAACAGCATTGTGGATTGTAGACTAGTAAACAAACACATGCTCATATATATAACAAGGATTCAGTTCTATGGTATACATTCGTAAGTTTGGGAAAATAGATTACCAACAATACATTCTGCTTTCTTATGGTATACAAACACACGCTCATATATATAACAAGGATTCAGTTCTATCATCAATGCGGATGAAGTGCTTATACATATGACTAACAAATGGTTAATATCATCAGACTACTGATATAATTTAGGACTACTAATCCATATATTAAAGCTAGTACCTCCACCTAGCTTTTGGATAACATAATTTCATCTCATTTAGCACATATCTTCTGATATAAGGTGTATAAACAAGGTGTAAAAGTGGAAATCAATCCTTTACTGAAAAAAATCATGAATCTGAACAGAATTCCAATAAAAAACCAGAAAAAACAACACTACTCATCATAAACCCTAGTTTAACATAACTAAATGCAGACACAAAGAGATCGACAACATATGAACAGTAATTGCCTTATCTAGATGAAATTACACGTAGATTACTGATCGGATTGCTAAAATTTCTGTTAACGAACAACAACGGGAGCACAAAACGATTGAACATCAAAATTTCAACATGGATTCTAGATTCCGCTGAATCGAGGTTTGAGATAGGTCGCCCGATTACAGATTGATTATAATGCGATTTAACGAATGCACTAACCTCCACCACTCGCCGCCGCATCTGATTTCTCTCCGTCGTCGCCTGAGAATCGACGCCGCTGGAAGTCGCCTGAGAACTCGCCCTGAAAATCGCCTGAAACGCTGGGAGAGGGGCTAGGGCTCGCAACGTGATTTTATGTTTTTTTGTTTAATTTTTTTTGTTTTGTGAACATTTTATTAATTCCAATTTAGCCCCTCTGTGATTTTTAGATTGAAACAATGTCTTAATAGCACTTTTAGTCCCTCCTCATATAAAATGTGCTTGTTTTTTAGTTTTCACAATATTATTAGTTTTCTTGTGATCCAACCCCTGTTTATGTATCACTGTAAAAGGGTATGTAATAATAATTATAATTATATATGTATAAGAGACCTCTTCTTGAACTGAGCAATGTCATCAATATCATCGTTTATGAATAGCTTGGATACCTCAAAATAATTACAAATAGAATGACTGTATATAAAAAGTTTATCAAATTCAGAATTAAAAATATTATTTTTGTTCAGTATATAAACGAATAAAATAAATTATTGGGATTTTAAGAAACTTACTTTTGTAAAACATCTTGTAAAACGACGAACATAGGAAATTGCAGTAAAATGGCAACTTGAGTTTGATCTCTCTGATTTTTAATATACTCAATCAATCTTTCCGCATATTCACCAAACAATGTAAGCCAAATTATACGACCCCTTTAAAAAAGTAAAAAAAATTAATAGAGTAATAAAGAATTAATAATATTAAAAGAAAATATGAACTAAATAAATTAAACAAACTAATTTAACGTGCAGCAAGGAAAAGTTAATTCCTAATCTTCGGGGTCCCGTCTTCCTTTTTCCCAAAAGTATCAGGAGGATTACAACTATTAATCATGCCGATGATATCTTTAACGATAAGAAGTTGAAAAAATTCAGTAACAAATAAATTAACAAATTAAAAATAAAGTGAAAGAGTTAATAATAATGTTACCAATAGAGACACTCTTATCAACCTCCATGTCAATTATGTTTTGAAAGTCTTTAAACTGAAAAACATTATTTGGGCAGCTCCAACAGTTACAACACTGAATATCAGTGTTGTTATTCATACACACCTTTATGGGGTTACTTATGACCTTGAAGTTCCCTTTATTATCACTCAAGGTTGGTTTTTAATGATAAGTACCTCATCCTCTTTGAAATACTTTTCAAAACGACCAAACCATTTGGCCAAACAATATGATTGAATTCTGTCACCCTGAAAAATTAATATAGTATATATGTATAAAATAAATAAAATACGTTGAATAAAAGCAAACATGCAAAAATATTACCTCCCCATCCACCATTACCATCTCAATTGAATAGGGTTTAGTCTTATCCCTATACTGGCTTCTTCTCCAGACCCTGAATACACGAAGTTTAAGAATAAAATTCTCACGACTGAGATTCGGATATATGATGATCAGACCCTCAATACACGAAGTGAATAGGGTTTAGTCTTATCTCTATACTGGCTTATTCTCCAGACCCTCAATACACGAAGTTTAAGAATAAAATTCTCACGACTGAGATTCGGATATATGAGGAGTTTATAGCTCTGATTTGCCATTAAATCTGTATGCAATAGTATATTTCAACGAATATATAAGTTGAAATGAGAAGTAAATTTAAACGAAGATAGAAGATGAACAACCGAAACAATTAACTATTTAAAAGGAGATAAAGAAACTCACAGCCTATCTTCAATTTGCAAATTGAGTGTGTATGATGATGTAGGGAATTGAAGAACAAAATTTTCAAATATATAGTTGGACAAGGAACTTATTTTCGGAAAAAAATAAATTTTAAACTAACATTATCATATTAATTAACAATAACGATAATATCATGTCAATTACCTAAATAAAACAATTATATTTTTGAATTAATATTATCATATTAATATTAATCAAAATTAATAGCTTAATAAAACAAAAAACGTAATTAAAGTTTGAAAATTTAGTTATTTATGGATAAGTTGATTTGATTTGAAATTCAAATCAACTAAAATCGCAATTTAAGTTAAAAAAATGGGTATTATAAATTTGATAAAATATGATTTACTTTAATTTGAGAAAAGATCTCGATTAATCGTATATTGACTTGATGATTTGATTTGTTAAATTCGAAACAAAATAGAATCTGCTACATATATGCAGATTTTATTGAATTCAAGAGAAGATGATGTTATATTAAAATTAAAAACTTTTTTTTTTTCGAACAGCAAAAAAAAAAAAAAAAAAAAAAAAAAAAACTTAGGCTTTTTATTTTCATGATAATTTCTTAACTTAAGGAAAATCATATTTGAATTTTATAATTTACATATATTTTTACTGATATCTATATTTAACAATTAAAGTTTATAATTTATAATTTTAAAAAATAGAATAATGAAATGTTTTATAACCACGAAAAAATTACATTTTTCTTACCTTTTGAAGTTATTATACGTGTACCTTCGATGATGGTAGTTCAAAAGTGTCGTCGTCAATGTGAAAACACTGTTAAATAAATTTTAAAATACTTATATAACTATGTTAATCTTTTTTTGAAGGTACCTTAATTATCTAGTAGCAAAATCTCCCATCGGGAGGAAAAAAAGATCAATGCGATTGCACACATCCTAGACTGTGAATATTGAATCTCCCCATCCATAGACTAAATCCATTTGTCACATTCTGCCCCAAAAACCACGTGATCAGCGACTCCGATAGGTCAGACATTTGTTCATGCTCAATGCTACCCCTCACAGACCTACGCCAAAACCAAGACCACAAAACACAGTCCCAATAATTGCAAATGAGACCCTCTTTGTTTAAAGATAAAGCGAATAAACGAGGAAATCTAATACGTAGAGGCTGATCACCAACCCAATTTTCTTTCCAAAACTTAGTTCAATTACCATTCCATACACGTTTTTGAATCGCATTGCTAGGAACATAATTTATCTCGTGACATTTGTCAATAGACTTCACAATACGATTCCACACGCTAGATCATTTGCCACTTCCAAACTCACCAAAACCACGGCCGTGAATAGCCTGAATAATCTAACCCCAGAGTCAATCCTCACTTGTCATGAAGCTCAATTCCATCTATAAAGAAGGGTCATGTTCATAGCATATAAGCTACGTACCAATGTCGAGGCCACCGTGATCATTGTTACCAAGAGTTAAAGGCCATTTGGTCCAGCTAGTTTTCCTATCATGCTCATCAAACCCCCAAAAGAATTTTGCCCGAATCAATTCAAGAATCTTGCTAACTTTAGAAGGAAAAAAAATAAAGAAAATTAATTATGAACCAACCGACCCCAAGAACAAAGTAACGATAGTAGCCAGACTCCTGATCGAAAGTAAGCTCATTTTCCAATTATTTAATCTCTTCTTGAACTTGTTAACATCCGTATCACAATTAGAGATTCGACACATATTAGAACCGACCACCAAACCAAGATAAATGAAAGGGATACAATCCGATTTACACCCGACAATGCTCGCCAAACGATTAACATCCTTCATCGTAACACCGACACCAAAAATGGAAGTTTTTTGCAAGTTAATCGTCAGACCCGAAACCACATAAAAACATCTCGAAATCTCAACCATATGTAGAACATTTTCCTCGGGCCATTGACAAAGAAAAATATTGTCGTCCACATAAAATAAATGCAAAATACTAACTTCCTTGATAAGAATATTTGTGAAAAACCCGGCCTTAATATCATCTTCAATTTCATAACCAGGATAAACAAAAAACGAATCCATTGGGTCGCCTTGGCGCAAACATCTACCAATATTAAATTTTGAAGACGAGCTACCATTAACTAACACTGAGGCTCTAGTCAAGAAAAGGTAAGCTCTAATACATCCAAGTCATTTGACACCAAAACCCGTAAAATCCATCACAGAATCCAAATAGTCCCAAGAAACATAATCATAAGCCTTCGCAAAGTGATTTGAAAATTCAACATTTTTTTTTCTTATTATGAGCCTTCCATGAACAATCTTGTTCAACATCAACCGGCAATCCAAAATTTGTCTTTCAATTATGAAAGCGGACTATTCCAGACTAACAACTTGATCAATCACACCCGCCAAGCGATTTGTAAAAATCTTGCATGAATCTTTTATTGAAGCCAATCAAACTAATAGGATGATAATCCATGATAAAAATGGGACTTTGGACTTTGGGAAGAATGATGATAAACGAGGCATTACAACCAAAAAGGATGCAAGAATTATAAAAAGAAAAAAATCAGAAACAAAGTCCACAACATCATATTTTAACATATCCCAAACCACCTCTTTAATCTTTGACAAAACCGCCTCTTTAACAAAACCGAAAGTAAACCGTCGGGGCCCGGAGCTTTATCGGAACCACAATCCTAAACCGCCTCTTTAATCTCCATTATGGACGATTTTAATACTAGAAAATCACGAGCCGCTTCTCTGATGGCACGAAACCGGTTACTCCTCTGAACCACCTTTAACTCATAACCACATTTGAACTTACTCGAAAAAAAAAACAAACAAAAGCGTTTTTTATCGTATTGGGTCATTTAACCGAACACCATCCAACGTAAGATCTTTGATAGTCGTTTTCCTTCTTTTATAATTGATAACTTCTTGATAAAATTTAGAACTTTCGTCACTTTCCACGCCCCATTTGATCTTGACTTCTTTTTATCAAGATCCTCCGATATAGGTTTTTCTACGTCATCTAACTTTTTAAAAAATCTCTACGTTTAGCACCCATATCATCATCAATTAAGCTTGAGTCAAGCAGATCATTTAATTCATGAATCTCCTTTTTGATAGCCAAAACCTATTCATTTGGGTTCGGTCTCAACTTGCGCCACTTCTTAATCTTTTTTTGAGCAACTTGAACTTAGTTTTGAAATATATATTTCGAATCATGCGAGACGTTCTCGACCCAAGTTTTGTTAATTGAATCAAAATCGTGATCTTGAAGCCAAGAATTATAGAATTAAAAGGCGTAGGACCAAAATCCACCATGGATTGATGAAGCAAAATAGGCCGATGATCAACTATAGACTTTTCAAGAGCAATAACCTCAATATTTTACACCATATCTAGAAGAATTAGAGACTAAAAAACGATCCAATTTGCTAGCGCTCCTACAGTTAGTGATTAGCATTAGTGATTAGCATTGCTCCTCGAAAAAGACGACCCGGCTCTCTCCGATTCCGATCAAACCGAATTCAGGTCACCAAAAAAATGAAAATACTCGGGTTTTGATTCATAAATTCAAGAATAACGTTCCAAAGGATGATTTTTTGTGCTTAAGATTGAGGAGCATAAACTTTTACTATATAACACTTCAGAGAAATTTTAACCCACGATTCTTCAACGAAGAGGATTTGATCCAAAAGTGTAATCGAAGACTTCACGAAAATTGTCGGATCCCAAATAGAAGTAATTCCCTCGGTATTGCCAACCAAAGGAGAAAAAGCACAATCAAGATGGAACTTACCCCATAGAGATTTAATATAGAACAAATCCAATTCGACCATCCTTGATTCTGGGAAACCCACAAAATTCTCACCATGTTTAACTAGAATAGAACTTATTTTTTGTTTTGTTTTGTGGGCAACCCACTCCCACAAATGTTTAGAGACAAAATATTCATCGGTACACCATCATATTACTCATCTTATTCACAAAGTTTTCAAAATCAGCAACCGTTCATTGAGCCCCATAATTTTACCCATTTTGGTAAATTTAGAAGAGTAAATCACTATTTGTATCCCTGAGGTTTGGTCACTTTTGTCACTTGACTATGATTTCTAAATTATTACTAAATTATTTTCCAACGTTTACATTTTGTTACAATCTGAATCCTTGTGACTAACATTGTTAAAATTTTCTGTATTAGTCATTCCATATATGAAGGACTATATATAGGTTACAAAGTTCAAGTAATATTTTTGTAATTAGACAAAAATATATATCTAGCCAATACATATTTGTTCTAACAGAGAAAGAAATGCAGGGCCTTGGAGAGCCGCAGCTCCAGCGACCACGGTCCCTTTGATTTTTCCGACGACAACCACCACCACCGTCATAGTCACCGACAACCGATTTTGATCATTTCCACCGATCACCTTCGTTTGTGAACATCTGGGGCTTTGAAGAAAAAAAAAGTCAAATCGACTTGGTTTCTCCTTCATCTAACGTTCTTAACAAGAAATTTTGATGAATCTGGGCTAGATCTAGGGTTTTCAGATTACCGACCTTCATCCACCACCGATCGCCTCAAATCGCAACCACCATCCACCATGTACCGTTCGATTCGACACCTCCTAGTCTGCAATCTCCCGTCAATTTTGTCAAGACAAACGAGGCGACGACAAGAAGGCGACGGCGGACAGTTCTTCATTCACCCCAGACACACTCAATTCGACCGGCGGATTCACTTTCTCGATTCGAGGTTTTCAAGAGCCACTGCTCTTCAAGTGGACAGAGGATTGAGATCTGTTTGGGTCAAGAGTAGCCGGGTCAATCCCATTCAAATTTGTTATGAGATCTTTATGTTGGTATGTAAGGGGGTTGTTGCTGCTGAAGGGGTTTTAAATGGGGGAAGTTATATGGGTAACTGGGTTTCGATCAGATTAAACTTTAGATGATGAATTATTTGCCAAAAGTGTTGATTCTTAAGGTTTTGAAGGAACAAGGTTTAGTTTTGGCTGCACTTTGGTGAGTAGCTTCTAGGTCAGGTGGTGGCGTCGTTCACGGTGGTGGTGATGGTTAGCTTTAGGTTGGGTGATTTTTTTTTTGAACGGCGACATCCATTAACCACCCAACCGAGCAAGAAGCCGGGGAAGGGAAACAAAAAAACAAAAGACGGAGGAGGGACTTACATCGTGAATTTGTCCCAATCCTCCCACAAAAGACTTACCCACTTATCTCTATTTTTGACCCACAAAAAACTTACACATTTAATTTCTTACAAAGAATTATCGCATTCGTCTTGTCCCATTGAAAAGTCGCCTTATTCCTATGCTTCCACAAGGTCCAACACGTGGAAAGGATGACCGCATAGAAAACCATCTTTACCTTCCTATCGAAGTGGGAGTCTTCAATAATGTTGAGGAGATCCCCAAGCTCGAACGCAATAATAGGAGGGACCCGACACCAAGAAGCCACCAACTCCCAAACTTTAGCCGCAACTTTACAACCAATCATTAGATGATAAACCGACTCGGACTCTTCGCAACAAAGTTGGCAATCCAGGTTGTTGACCGCCACTTTCCTCTTAATAAGCGCTTCCTTAGTGGCGATCCGATCCTTGAGAATCTGCCAAAAAAGAATATTAACCTTGTTGGGAACAAGGGGGTTCCATGGCATAATAATCCCGTCAGCTCGATTATACCACCTTAGTAAGCTTTTCACGTTGGCCACAGAAAAGACTCCCTCCGAATTGCCCAGCCATATGGGCCTTTGGGCATTCCTACAAATAAGACCACATATATCCAGCCCTTCCAACCTTACATCCTCCATAACTTTCATAATATTTGACCAGACCCCACTATATTCTTTTCTTTTAGGCATACAGTCAACATCACCCTCCTTTCCATGCAAACCTTTAATAACCTTGCACCACATATCTTGTTGCTCGCTATAAAATCTCCATGCCCACTTTGATATGAGGCATTTATTAGAAACCCCAAACGGGACAAGACCAAGACCACCTTCCTCGATAGGCTTTGCGATATCCTCCCTAGCCACCCAATGAATATGATTTTTCTTCGGCTCCTTTCCGCTCCATAGGAACCGGTATCTTATAGATTCAAGTTTTTGGAGAACCTTGATGGGGACCTTGTATAAAGACATGTAATAGGTTAGGAGGCTTGATTTGACCTGAATATTTAAATATCTAACTTTGTAATTTTTTTTAATAAAGTTACAAAAATAGTACCGGTTTAGTAACTTATTAATTTACCTAAATAGTCTCTCGTACATGAAATGACTAATATACCCTTAGAGTTAACATAAATTTTTAACATTGTTAGTCACAAGGACTTAGATGGCAACAAAATGTAAACGTTAGGGAATGATGTGTTAGGGACTTAGGATGGGGGGTATGGTTGTTTCAAAAAAATTGAATCATACTTTTCAACCAATGGGAGGAGAGAGAAGAAGTTTGTAGAGATGGTTGTAGAAATGGAGGGTATGGTTGTTTCAAGAGTTTGTAGGTGAAATTTGATTATTTTGTGAAGTAGGGACCACCCAAACACACACAATCTTCTCGGCAATGTTTGGCGTAAACATGCCGAAAAGGGGTGAGGATGGTGCCGAGAAGGGGGATGCCGAAAGGGGGGTGTGGTCGCCGAGGCTATGCCGTGGGTATCACGAGGGGTATGCCGAGACATACCCTCAGCCTTAATAATTTGAAAATCGGATGTAGATGGCAAAGCTGGCCAAAGCTCAGAGATACAAATAGTAATTTACTCTTTAGAAAAATCATAAAGTAAAGAACAACCATTGCCTTTAGTACCTATGGAACCTGAAAATAGTTAGAACCCTCCAAGTTCTCAATGTTACCACATCCCACCTCAAGAGACTCGGATATATAGGTGTTGTAAGTAAGCTTCAAATGCCGAGGGTTCAAACGAGGAAGAATCTTGATCGATCAGTAACATCATCTTTAGGGACGCCCAAATGGTTAACAAAACCCGGCGACAAAGCTACTGGACTGGATTTTGTCCTCCAAAACTTTAACCATATTGTCTTTAATTTGTTATTGATAGACTCAACCGGCTTATCAATCTCATCCCCATCCCCGAACATCTTGAACTCACCACCATCTTTGAGCCTGTAATTATCTTCCGACTCCTCGAAGATGATTCATAGAAATGTAAAGAGGGAGCCTAATTTGAACCTTAACCCGAACCTCAAAAGAGTTACCCGCCACTTCCACCAAAATGGACTCGTTAGTCAATCAAAGACGTACGTGTTGAATAATTATTTAACATATGATATCAATTATACAAATCCCAAATAAATCAGAGAATACTTACTTGATGAAGATTCATTCTTTTGTGTGGATGAGGATGAAGCCATGGTGATCAATCCGATTAAGAGTCTCGTTTGCCTATTTGATGGATTTGATTTCTTCTTATGGTGTTATTAGTAATCTTCTCTTAGAGAGAATTTCATGGAGAAGATCAAGAAGAAGAATACGTAAGTTTCTGGCAAATAGACTCACAAATCTTTTAACCACCCATATTTACATATTAGCCTCTTAAGGTATTAACTTCCATCAAATTAGATACCTTAAGTTTTAAGGGGTTAACACATATAGTCCACATAAATGTCAAATGGTCAAAGGCCATATAAAATATTTTTAACATTCTCCCACTTGGCCGTTAGCTTGTTAGAGTTTATGATTGGCCCAAGGGTTTGTAAGAGGTGGTATAAATACCACCTCATGTTTATGATTAACTTAAGCCTTGGAAATAGAATTTACGATTTGCTCTCTCTCTTTGTGTTTCCGATCAGCTTCCATTGTTCAAGATAGTAGTTATTATTCATTCAAGATCCAATCTTTACCTTAGATTGAGTCTCTTCTTCTACTATTCTTCTTGAATCAATCACATACGAGGATTCCGCACTCGTTTGTGATTAGATATCGTGTGTTTGGTTAAAGCACGGACCTACAATTGGTATCAGAGCCAAGAATCAGTGATTCGAGGCTCACACGATATTGATTCAAGCTGTGTTTCTGGAAAAAGTGTTGGTTTTTGAAGATTTGAAGGCTTTCTGGAGTTTACGATCGCTGCTGCTACTGTTCATCGAGTTTCTGATCAATTTTCTGGGTTTTCTTAGTGTTTACGACTGAGCTGGTTGAAGATTTGCATCGGAATCGCGTTTCTGATTCCAAGACTGCTGCTTTATCGTGTTTACGATCCGCTGGTTTGAGATTATGACTTTTCTTGGTCGTAATTGACGTTTACGATTTTGTGTTTCCGGAATCACGGAGTCGTAATCGGTGTTCTCGACTTATTTTTATCGTAATTGGTGTTTACGATCTATTCTTATCGGAAACAGTGTTTACGACTATCGAAGTCGTAATCAGTTATCGTAATCGAGGTTTACGATATTTTGTATCGGATTTGGTGTTTGCGATTTCTGCTCGGATCGTAATCGAAGTTCCCGATCGTAATCTTGCATTTGCGATCGTAATCAAGATTTTGTAATCGTAATCTCTTTTGTTTGGACATTTGGACATTAATTAGTTTTAAGTTCCCTAAGCTTTCGTAATGGATTTCAAACCAAGTATGTATCAGAAGCTGGATTTTGAGATAGGATCCATCACTCGTCCACCTAGGCTAACATCGGCAGATAACGTTTTGGAATGGAAATATAGGTTTGAAAACCACTTGAAGAGTGTAGATCTAAGACTCCGGAGAGCAGTAATTCATGGACCATTCACACCTACTCACGCAGAAGGAGTTAATGCAGGGAAGGTTAAGACGGAAGATGAGTATGATGATGATGATTGGGAAAGATGCAACAAAGCAGAAAGAGCATTTGCCATCATGACTATGGCATTAACACCAGATATTGCTCAAGGATTTAAACACTGCAAGACCGCTAAGGAACTCTGGAACGCTTTGGTTGTGGCTTATGAAGGGAATCCTGACATAAAGGCAAGCCGCAAGCAAATGTTGAAGCAAAAGTTTAATCTGTTCAACCATGTACAAGGTGAATCCTTTGAAGCTCAGGTGCAGAGGTTTGTGTCTCTGATGGCTGAAATGTCCAGCTATAATGTTGAACCAGACAAGGAAGACAAGAATCTGAAACTGTTGAATAGTTTACCCAAATCTTGGAACACCAACATCTCTATCATTAAGGACAACAACAATCTGAGTGAACTATCTCTTGATGAGTTAATCAACAAACTCAAGTCCAAGCTAATCGATGACAAGCAGAGAGAGTTGAACCATATAAGCTCTCTTAGTTTGGCGGGAAAACTAAATCAAGCTCTGTTGTCAGAAGATGTGGAGACTAAACATGAGGGGAAGTCAACTGGGAGTGGAACAAGCTCTGTCGCAAAGTCAACTGCTTTTGTGGCACAACCTCAAGGAAGTTCAAGTGGAGGCGTCAACCCTGATGATACGAATGATCCCAATTTTGCTCTCGGTATGGGTTTTATGAACAGTTACCATGCTCTCATGGCCGGAACTCTTGTGCCTACTGATATGTTATCGGGTGAGCTGAACCAGATAAATCCTGAAGATGTTGAGATGTTGGATGTCTCATGGCAGATGGCCATGGCGGTCTTCAGAGCAAAGAAGTTCATGGCAAAGACTGGGAGAAACGTCTGGAAAGATCAAGACAAGATAAGGATGGGGTTTGACAAAAGCAAGCTGAGGTGCTACAACTGTGATGAGTATGGGCATTTTGCAAGAGAGTGTAGCAAGCCGAAGAGAGAAAGGGGAGAAGAAAGGAAAGCAGGTGAAGGAAAGGGAGAGGCAAAGGCATTGGTTGTTCAAGAAGGTGATGGTTATGATTGGACACCTCAGTTGAAAGAGTTTAGTATGTCTCATGCAATGATTGCTGCCATGGAAAGGGATGAAGAGGAAGAGCATGCTTTTGTTGTTACTGATGAAACTCCTGTGGAAGATAAGGAAGCCTTCGTTGCTGAAGCTGAAAACCTCAAGGTATGTTCTGATCCCACTTGTGCTCGTATAATTCCTGGTCTTAGACAAATCTGTAAAAATTATCAGATAGAATTGTTTGAAATAAAGTGTGAAAGGAGTTCATTTAAGGGTAGATGGCAGAAAAATGAGGAGAAGGTTAAAGCACAAAAGCTAGACATAGTAAAATAACAAAAACTGGCAACTGAGAAAACTCTCCTGTATAACAATGCTAAGTTAGAAATAGCTGACCTTAGGAATCAGGTAGATGAGATCACACATAAGTACAATGAGTTGCAGGTTAAATTTGATATGAATCAATCGAAAAGCAAAAGAATGTTTGAGGCTAGAAAATCTTTGAACTCCTGTATAACTGATGTTAGAATGGGAAAGGACAAGGGTGGAATAGGAATTAGTTTCTCAGACAAGGGGAAGAACAATGTTCCTCAAGATAACTCTAGAGATATCATAGGAATAATCTTTGAGGAGGACCAGATAGACAGATCTGAATCAGGAACATATGAGATAGGACCTCCCTTAGATAGTGTTCTGGTAGGAGTGACACCTTTGACCCCTCAGGAAATAGAAAATGAGAAACACATGTCTTATGGGTTGGGTAATCAGGATAAAATTATGACAGACACTTGTGAATCAAGTACTTCCCAGGAGTCATTAAACAATGATGTTGGACCTGCTGATAGTTTTGTTTCATGTGCAGATGAAGTAGGTATTGAAGGTGTATCTGGGAAGGATGCAGAATGTTTGAGAGTTAAACAGTGTCATGTGTCGAGTAGTGTAGTTTCTGATTTACCTAAAGATGATGTACTGGCATCAGTGTCTGAATTGAATGAGTCTAGGTCTATGCAATTAGTTGTGTCCAAGTCCTTAAAACATGTTTCAAATTCTAGTAATGCAATTCATGGTTTTAAAATTCGTGTGCCTAACACTAAAGTAGGACGTGAGACTAAACCCAAAGATTTTGTAGCTTATCCTTAGGTTGTGTCGGCTTTTAATAGAACAAACAAGTCTAAATCAGAACAATTTTGTTTAATCACACAACCTGAAAAGGATACAAAACATGTTATACACAAATGGGATGATAAGCCAGAATGGAAGTCGTCTTACCCAAGACGTTCATATTTGTGTAGTCATGTAAATGGGCCTAGACCTATGAATTGTTTTCAATGTGGAAAACCAGGACATTTTGCTGCAAATTGCTTAAATAGACCTTATCAACCATAATGTCCGTAAAACCCATGGACCAGTATGTTGCAGAAAATGATGGCAGGAGAAAACAAAAACCAGAAACAACAAGCTTTGTCTCAGGGGAAGCAGAGTTTAGAACCAATGAAGACTCAACAGTCTAAGGTTTTGAACACAAAAGCTCCAGTGACAAAGCATGTTGAAGAAAAGTGGAATGTGTCTAGACTTCCAAACTCATCTTACAAACCTAAGGGACTTTATCAAAGAAAAGACAAAATGAAACAAGAATTTGGTGAGAGGCAAATTGCCTAAAGTCAAACATGTTGTTAAACCTAAGGGCAAATCAGTAATTGAAGAAACAAAATATGTCACTCAAACGAAACAATTGGTTTATACAAAATTAAAACTTGAGTGGACACCTGTTGTCAAGCCAAAAGGTAAAAAGGTCACATCTCCACCAAAGAAACTTTCACCTGCACAGAACTCAATAAATAGTTCTAAATCTCAAAAACAACCTAATTGGAGACCAAAAGTCAACATTCAAAATGTGAATGTATCTGAACCAAAACCAGAAATGGTCCTTCAAATGGTTAATTACACTGACTCCAAAGGTGTGCCCAGATCTGTTATGGCCTGGGTACCTGAATCTCACTGATTTCTGGTTTTTGTAGGGACAGCCAAGTAGATCTATCGACAATCTCTGGTACGTTGATAGCGGTTGCTCCCGACACATGACTGGAGACTTATCCCTTTTGGAAGAGGTACAAGACTTCAATGGCGGAGGAGTATGTTTTGCAGGTGGGGTCGGTGGAAGAATCAGTAAGAAAGGGGTAGTGAAGAGTGGAAGTTTGACTTTTTCTGACGTGCACTACGTGGCGGAATTATCTCACAGCTTGCTCAGTGTGTCGCAAATGTGTGATAGAGAATTTTCTGTCTTGTTCAACAAAAAGGAATGCATCATCCTGAAGCCAGGTGTCAAGATTCCAGAGGAGTGCATCTTGATGCGTACTCCAAGAAGAGGAAATTCTTATCAGCTGAATTTGGGCAAACCTCCAACTACTGAAGAAGCCTGTCTTATCTCCTAGCAGAATGAGAATCTAGCGTTATTGTGGCATCGTCGCCTGGGGCATGCTAATATGAAGAATCTGTCTAAGCTGGCTAAAGGAGACCACGTCAGAAACCTACCAATCAAAGATTTCTCGTCTGTGGAGAAATGTGTGGCTTGTGCTAAGGGGAAGCAGCACAAGTTGCCACACCATCCAAAGGTTGCAAATTCTGTCTCATCTGTTCTTCAACTCTTACATATGGATCTTTTTGGTCCCATGCAGGTACAAAGCATCAGCAAGTTTTCTTACTGTCTCGTGATAGTAGATGACTACTCGCGATTCACTTGGGTCTTCTTTTTATCGAACAAGTACGAAACTCCGGCCCTTGTGAAACAGTTCGTCACACTTATAGAAAACCAGCTGAACAAGAGAGTGAAGGGTATAAGATCTGACAATGGGACAGAATTCAAGAATGCGGAGTTGAACATGTTCTGTGGTGAGAAGGGTATTGAAAGGCAGTTCAGTGCTCCCTACACACCACAACAGAATGGAGTTGCAGAAAGAAGGAATAGAACACTCATTGAAGCTGCCAGAACAATGATGTGTGAAGCTAAACTACCAATCTTCTTTTGGGCTGAAGCGGTGAACACAGCTTGTTATGTGCAGAATAGAGTACTTCTGAACAAGCGACATGAGCAGACTCCGTACCAGATTGTTTATGGGGAGAAGCCGAGAGTGGAGTACTTCAAGACCTTCGGGTGTCCATGCACGGTGCTAATTCAGTCCGATGTAGGGAAATTCGAACCTAAAGCTGATGAGTGCTATTTTGTCGGTTACTCAGCAAATAGTGCTTATCGCGTGTACAACAAAACCACCAAATTGATTATCGAGGCTTTTGATGTGGATTGGATGGAGGATAATCCAACCGATGCGGGTACTGGACCAGATTGGATCTTTGACTACGGGTCACTGTTTGAAGGTTTCAACTTCTCCAATGTTTTCCACAATCTGAGAGAAGAAGAAGATACCATTGCTCCTAGTTCTGAAGTGAGGCCACATGTGGAAAAAGCATCAACAGAGACTTCACGGAATTCTAATGCAAATATTCCAGAATGTTCAGGAACACATAATGCTCCAGTGGATTCTCAAGGACCAGGTATGTCTGATAATGTTATTAATGCTAACCTGCCTATTTCTGTTTCAGTGCCTGATGTCCAAGTGAGTAGAATAAACAGAGATCATCCACTCAGTAACGTGGTTGGGCCAGTGACAGCATGAGTCACCACTAGAAGCCGCACGGGAAACATTAACTTCTGCATGTATTCCTGTTTCATTTCCCAGATTGAGCCTCCTAATGTGATGGTTGCTCTCAAAGATCCAAGTTGGATGGAGGCCATGCACAATAAATTGAATCAGTTCTCAAAGCTGGGAGTGTGGCGACTTGTGAAGAGGCCAGAATACAAGAAGGTTATTCCTACGAGGTGGTTATATAAGAACAAGAAGGATGACACAGGAATAATTGTCAGAAACAAGGCAAGATTGATAGTACAGGGGCACAGGCAAGTTCATGGGATTGACTATGATGAGGTATACGCTCCGGTGGCAAGATTGGAAGCAATTCGGATCTTTCTTGCTGTGGCAACGTATCTCAATTTTACGGTGCATCAGATGCATGTGAAGACTGCCTTCCTTTATGCAGAGATGAATGAAGAAGTTTATGTAACTCAACCACCAGGGTTCATAGATGAGGAAAATCCAGACCATGTTTATCTGCTGGATAAAGCCTTGTATGGTTTGCATCAAGCTCCGCGCACCTGGTATGAAACTCTGTCCAATCACTTGGTGGAGAATGGATACACAAGAGGAGTGGTTGATCAAACATTGTTTAGGAAGAGGGTGAAGGAGGACATAATCATGGTGCAAGTTTATGTAGATGACATTATCTACGGGTCAACAAACGAGGAATTGTGCACTGAATTTGAAGAGATTATGAGGAAGAAGTATGAAATGAGTGACCAAGGGGAGATGGGTTTCTTTCTTGCATTACAAGTAAAACAGGATGAATCTGGAATTCTTATTCATCAGGCAAAGTATGTGAATGAGATTCTGGAGAAATTCAAGATGAAGGATTGCAAGCCCATTTCCACTCCCATGGCATCCAGACCACTTTTGTCAGCTGATCTCAATGGGGAATCAGTGAGTGAATTCCATTATCGGTCGATGATTGGATCACTTATGTACTTGACAGCCAGCAGGCCAGACATCATGCATGCAGTTTGTGTGTGTGCACGCTATCAGGCTAATCCTAAACTTTCACATTTATCTGCTGTTAAGCGTATCTTCAGGTATCTGAAGGGAAAGCCTAGGCTTGGTCTTTGGTACTCAAAGAACACTGATTTTCAATTGTATGCTTTTACTGACAGTGATTATGGAGGTAGTGACCTTGACAGGAAATCTACAACTGGAGGATGTCAGTACCTGGGAGACAGGCTCATTTCTTGGCAGAGCAAAAAGCAGCATACCGTATCAAAATCAACTGCCGAAGCTGAATACGTGGCAGCATCTGCCGGAAGCTCACAGGTAGTATGGATTCAAAATCAGCTCACAGATTACGGTATGGAATTCGTTAACACTCATATCTTTTGTGATAACGCTGCTGCTCTGGAAATTGTCAAAAACCCCGTCCAACATTCCAAAACCAAGCATATAGACATAAAGGTACATTTTATTCGTGATTGCTATGATCAGGAGTTAATTCAGCTTCAAAAGGTAAGCTCCGATCAGAATGTTTCGGACATTTTTACAAAACCCCTTCCTCGTCCAAATTTTGAATCATGTGTTGAAGGCATAAAGATGATTGCCTTCGAGGAATGATCTGATCATTTTGTTTTTGTACAAAGTCTTTGTTAAATAATTTAAAAAAAATGAAAAATGACTGAAAAACTGAGTCTTATTTCAAAAGTCTCACAAAAACAGGGGAAGAAATGGTGCTGGTTGAATTGAAAAGTTTTTATGATGTCTTTTGATAGGACGTACAAAAAAAATTGTTCAAAGACGGTCGGAGACTGACACATGTAAGGCTGATGTGAAAGACTGCTTAAAGATGATATGTCGGTAAGCTCAACCAAAACTATGACCATCTATGTAAGTGCAGTGATCTTAAACTTCTATAATGTTTAGATTCCAATCCTAGTCTACATGGTTTAAAAAACTGAGTCCCGATAAAAATGGGTTGAGAGTGGTATTTACCTAGTATTCACTCTCTCACACGCCATGCTTATATTGTATATGACAACACCACGGGAAAGAAAAAGAAAAAGAATTCAAAAATGAAAAATTGTAAAAAAAAAATAATAATAAAAATAAAATTATTCTGTTGGTCTTCTCTGCGTGCTTATGCTGCCGACCTGATCACCAACTGATAATTTAGAAAATAAGTGGTAGTCAAAGCAGTGTTGCATGGTTCCTCAGGTTGAGGGTTTGTGAATCCTCAATAAACTCTGAGGTTGGGTAGGTTTTGCTATGAAAAATTGGGTGTGGGACGGTTAAACATGTCGGTAAAAATTGTACTATATTTAAGCACTTTACTGGATGTGAGTTTATGTGTTCAAATCACCTGGCAATTGTCTAGAGCGTCAAGTAACGGAGGCTGAAAAGGGTTCCTCAGTCAAAGACTCGTCTGATATTATCAATGAAAATTATCAGCACCAGGCAAGTAAACATTCATTTTCTGCAGTAAGTTTGTAAATATTTCAATTTGGGGCTCTTATCTGTTTTAAATTTTTAAATTTTTATGATCATGATCAGATACTTGGGGTATGAGTCTGAGGGGAAGTTTTGTAATTTCTCAAAGGTCAAAATTATCAAGTTTTACGAGAATTATCATCGTTTTTAAAGTTTGGGGTGAACTTTGAATGTTTTTGAAAGTTTGAAGGGGCCAAAATGTAAATTTTTATGTTAAAACCCCCATTTCCGATCTTCTTTACCATTTACGATCACACATTCTCCTCTGTGTTTACGATTTCTCCCAAGAAAACCCTAACTCCGCCGCCTGTCTCGCTGGAAAGTCGTTTCCGACCACTTCCGGTTATCGTCCTCACAGTCTGACCTCACCATCCTTCTCGCAAGTCATTTGCCATCAAGAACCCTCATCTTTCCTACCGTTTCCACAGATCTATCTCGATCTATTTCAGAGATCTTGTGGCTTAAACCCTAAGTCACGATCATTTTCGATTTTGGTGTTTTCGAGTGGATTTCACACAGTTTTAAAGTCGGTTTCTTGTTTAGAACTCGATAAAGGTAATGGTCGTTGGTTGTGTTGAGATTATGAGGTGTTTTAACGTGTTTACGAGTTTATGCAGGTTTTGGCTATGGCGGAAATGGTGATTACGACTTTCTCGTTGGAGAAGATGACCTTTGGTGATCACGATCGTCGTTTACGACCCGGGTTTACGACTCGGGTTCACGAGTCGGGTCTACGATGCATAGTTTACGATTGGGCTTCGAGTGTTTATGGACGTTTACGATAGGACAGTTTGTTTACGATTGGGCCTCAATTAACCGATCGTGAACTCAATTAAAAAAAATCGTAAACTCAATTAATTGAATCGTAATCTAATAATTGAATCGTAAACATACTTAAAATGTGAATTAAAATCATAAACACCTAACATTTTTGAAATCTTGTTAAACTTAATTGTTTTTAAGTTAAAATTAATGGTGTTTGTGAATTTTGTGAGTTTAAATCAAATATTTCTCTTGAAAGTTTAAATTGAGATTTTCTGAACTTAAAATTCTTAATGTGATAATCAATTGAACTTCAAAAATAGGTTGACAAACATAATTGCACGTTGACGAACAAGTCTGATACATGTGTCTTGTCGTTCTCAGATGGCAGACGAGATGCTCGACGAAGAGATTAAGTTTGAACCTGATCATTGCATTCCTGCTTACCTTGAAGACCCACCAGAGAAGCACATGCCTTTATTTTATTCTTTGGTGGCAGGGATGAATGTTTGCAAAATCAACCATGCGCTGAGGACAAGTGTGCTGATTGACGAGCAACTTGTGAGAGAGTTCTGGGGCACAGCTAGAGCCAGTGCAGACAAGACACAGATCTCAGCTACTATTCAGAACAGGCCGATTGTAATTCTGGAGGAAGATATAAGGAAAGGGCTAAACATCAATGATCGTGCTATCGATCCGATTGAATATCCAAAGGAAGCTGTTTTGACGGGTGCTCAATCTATGGGATATGAAGGAAAATTCCAGCCTATCTTTAAGAAGCTGTTGCCACATTACTGGAGGTGCCTGGCTCATTACATGCAGAAATCTTTTCTGGGCAAAAGAACAAGCTTCGATCAGCTCAACAAGCTACATGGAACTGCATTTGTCGCATTGGCCTTGGATTGGAACTTTAACTTCTCCAGGATGATGTTACTTGACTGGATAGGCAATGCGGACCTGAGCGCACGTGAACAGTTCCTGATGACACCTAGGTTTGTTCAAATGGTGATCATGGAGAAGTACCCAATGATAGAAGAGAGAATAGAGAAGCTGGATATAAAGGTTATGGATTGTGGAGTATTTGGTCTTCAGACTCAAGATAGAAGGGGTAGAAATAGCTTTGAAGGAAGGCTTGAATGGGTCAAAAGGGTTGCATTTCCCGAGGTGGCAAGGGAACAGGAAGTTGAAGAGTTTGAACCAGAAGCCGATGTGCCAACTATTAATGCATCAATTGCTGAAGATCAAGATATAACAGAAACCCCAGCTGTAAATGTGCAAAATGAAGATGAGGTGATCCCTTCAGATGAAGAAAACATTACGGATGATATCTTTCCAGCTCATGAAAATGTAAATGATGATGACATATATGGGAATTTGGGACCCATCAGTCACAAGAGATCAAGGGATGACATGCTCATGTCTTCGAGCAGCGATGCAACCCCTCCCGAGCTAAGTCTGAATATAGAGGATGTTTTTGAAGAACCCATCCCTGCTCGTGAACCATCTCCAAGGAAGAAGACTGATCCAAGAAGCATAAGGTTCAAATTTACTAAGACTAGCTCAAGTCTGATGCTGATTCAACCAACTGGTGAAAGTTCTCAGAATACAACGGGTGAAGAAGAAAACCCTGAACAAACTGCTGAAGTTCAACCTGCCCAAGCACAGACTGAAGGTCCTCTTCTGACCGAACGTAGCCCTGTTCGGGAAGAAAGGCAATTTCTGGAAGTTGACAACACTTTTGTTGTACCCAGTCCAGTGAGAGTGAGCGTCTCAACTGTGACAAGCCTGTCACCGACCATGCCTAGCTTTCGTCGATTCCAAGCTGCTGAGCTCCCAATCGAAATGAGGATAAGCACTAATCCTCATATTAACTTTCTGATGTCTCAGAACAGAATCAGAGAGAATGAGATAAAAACTCTCCAGACTGAAAACAGAAGATTACAAGAGAAGGAGGTGGCAGACAAGAACAGAATGAAGTATCTGTATGAGACTTTGGTGGACCTGAGGAAGAAGTTTACTTATTTAAAGGTTGTTGTGGAGTCAAAAGCTTCAGGTGCCCCTGGTCAAAGTTCATCAAGGGGTGTGCAAGGTGCAGAAGCAGTGAATGTGGATGATGGAGATGACAGTATTGAAATGTCTGACTATGCCCGTAGTGGAAGGGTCGTCTCCAAAGCACCTGAAGGCCATGACAATTGGTTTAAGGAATTCTTCCAAGGTCCAGCCCCCACTCAATACACCCTTGATGTTGGTGAAAGCTCCATAGATAAAAGGGGGAGTTGTGAGACCATCCTGTGCTGGCACTATGACACAGAGAAGAAGTTGTTTGCCGTAATCCGTGACGGCTACAGTCCAGTGGAATATTACAGAACACGTGCCCAATTTCATACCTAGACTGAACCTGAGATTAGAAACTTGCTGAAAGCTCCATACATCAACAGATGGAACAGCACCGAAGGATATCTTATTCGAAACAACCTGATGAGCCAATTAGAGAACAGTTTTGCAAACTTTGAGCTGAAGCAAGTGAAATGGGTCGAGACTGGAACTGACCCAGTGACTGGAGAGCCAATAGGTGAAGCAAGGAGACCACCCACCAAGCGCACAAGAGTAATCAACATGTTGGATGAGATTGAAGACGGTACACTGGTCAAAAACTTTGACTGTTGGTGTTATGATCCAACAACTCATGAGGTGGTGGTGCTCTGCAAAAGGATGAGGCAATTCCGTTTCTACGATCCGGTCGATTTGCTAAGATTTGGAGAAAGAGACATAAAGCTCCTCGCCTCCCAACCTATTCTCGGGGATGAGAACGATATGGAAAATGCTATAAGGGTGGGAATCTTTCATGGAACGGCGAATCGGATCGTGGAGAACGGATGGTGGTCAAACAATGTGCAGAACACATTCAGATTCGATCTGCAGCTGCCATAGGTGGTCTAATGATTCATGCCTAGGGGAAGATTGTTGGGCTAGTTATTTTAGAGGCATGAACATTAGTTTTTGGGCTTATTTAGTTTATGTTTTAGGCCATGTGGGCCAATTATTTATGTTTATGATTGGGCTTGTTAGAGTTTATGATTGGCCCAAGGGTTTGTAAGAGGTGGTATAAATACCACATCATGTTTATGATTAACTTAAGCCTTGGAAATACAATTTACGATTTGCTCTCTCTCTTTGTGTTTCCGATCAGCTTCCATTGTTCAAGATAGTAGTTATTGCTCATTCAAGATCCAATCTTTACCTTAGATTGAGTCTCTTCTTCTACTATTCTTCTTGAATCAATCACATACGAGGATTCCGCACTCGTTTGTGATTAGATATCGTGTGTTTGGTTAAAGCACGGACCTACAACCAATAATACGGGAATCGAAACTAATAATACATTTTCCATTGCCAAAAGTAAATACATAACCGTCAATGTCTAGTTTTGGAACAGAAATTAAGTTTCTAGTAATACTTGGTACATATACAGTTTCAGCCAAATTTAAAATGAAGCCTCCTTCCAGAATTAATGAAAGAGTTCCTACTGCTTCAACTTCAGCAACCAAGCCATTTCCCACTTTAACCGTTCGTTGGTTTCTTGCCAGCCTCCTTATCGTATGGAATCCATGTAATGAGTTAGAAATGTGTACAGTGGAACCAGAGTCAAACCACCATGTATTACAAGGTACATTAATATGAAATGATTCATAAATTGTGAAGTTTAGGGCATTACCTTTTTTCGCAAGCCATTCTTTAAACTTTGGGCAATCCCTTTGAGTATGCCCCTTTTTATGGCAGAAACGACATTTGGGAGTGCCTTTGAATGTGCTAGTACTTGCTCCAGGAGTAGAGATTTTATTGGGTTTTGATTTATTCCCCATTTCACCCTTGCCTTTGAATGATCCCTTTTTCTTGTTGGGATTAGAAGTGGTTAAGTGAGCAACATCAGGCTTTTCAAGTTTTAAGCGTTCTTCTTCCTGAACGCACATGGCAATCAGTTCGCTCATCTTCCATTTCTCCTTTTGAGTGTTATAGTTAATCTTAAAAAGATCAAACTGAGGAGGGAGAGATGTCATTATGAAGTGAACTAAAAATCCTTCACTGATTTCCATGTCTAAAGTTTTTAATTGATTAGCCATGTCATTCATCATCATGATGTGCCCACGCACACCACTAACCCCATTGTACTTGGTAGTTAACATTCTGAGGATTAAGATACCAGCATTGGTTTTTGAAGTACCTTTGAATTGCTCCTCAACCAAGTCTAAGTAAACCTTTGCATTTTCAGAATCTTTTATGGCTCCTCTAATGGTAGGGGAGATTGAATTCTTGATTACCATGAGTGACATTCTGTTAGAACGCTCCCACTAATCATAAATTTTCTTTTGTTCTACCGTAGAGTTATCGATAAGAGGAGGGGGAGCATCATGTCTAAAACAGTAATCAAGATCCATAAACCCTAAGGTCAACTTAACTTGTTCTATCCAAGTACCGAAGTTATTTCCGTTCCAAGGTTCGATTCCGTGCAAATAACCGGAACCTGCTCTAAAGGTAGATGTTGATGCATGTAAAGAATAAATGTCATGCTCAATTATAGCTATACGAAAATATAGAAGGATACAAATATAAAACATATCAGATATTGAATAAAGACCTATTACTAACACCAAATAATAGGCAAAATACACATCATGCTCAATTATTAACATCTTGTTGGTTCAGTTAAAAATTGAACTTAAAATGTTATTTATTATGTAATTTATTAAACATACTTATTGCAAAACACCGTTGGTAAGATGCAATAAATATGTTTATTTCCATTGTCTAAATCATTAAAACACTACCCTTGGGTTCATGAAATATAATTTAAACAATGTATATGAAGTGACTTAGTATTAATGCTTGTATTAGTTTGAGTAACCTCCCGTTGGTTTGGTCATTCAAATTATTAAAGCATAAGTCATTAAAGATGCAATAAACTAACCACTAATTCATGTTATGGCTAAGGTTCATACAGTAGGTCATATTCATTTATTTTATTTGTTACATCTTTAAACTAATTTTCATACAGTGGGTTACATCTTTGAACATGTAGTACCACATATGTTTTTTTTTTCTTTTCTTTTGATACAGTGGCCTTAAACTAATTTTCATAAAGAAGTCAAAGATGCACTATCATAAACTTGAAATCAAATAAATATATAAATATATGATTCAATTAACAGAGTGGTCATGAGACTCTCATTGAAGTAATAGTGAAAATTAAAATGGCAAAGTATACTGCACTTTCATTTTCTTTTCTTCAATTTACTTGGCTTATCAAAATTTGCACATGACAACATCGAAAATTACATTAAAGACCAGAAATTTTCCATAAATAATATTCAAGTGGTTGAGTATTAGGGATCAGACACTTTAATTATGCATCGAAATTGATGCATCCAAAATTACATTCAAGGAGTTCCAGAAAATTTTCGTAATTCATCAATATTGATAAAAAATTGATACATCGAAAATCATGTTTGCATAGGCATCGAATTATCGATTCAAAAGTCTGACTTTGTCGCAAAAATCATTTAGTTTTCTGATTTTCAACACCCTATTATAAGGGCTGCCACATCCATTATTTTACGAAAACGGTTTTCTGTTTTGATTGTGGAAACCATTTCGGTTGTGGAATTTTACAAACAAACACAGTGGATTTCAATGATAGTTTTAAACCTTGCTCTGATGCCACATGTTGAATAATTATTTAACATATGATATCAATTATACAAATCCCAAATAAATCAGAGAATACTTACTTGATGAAGATTCATTCTTTTGTGTGGATGAGGATGAAGCCATGGTGATCAATCCGATTAAGAGTCTCGTTTGCCTATTTGATGAATTTGATTTCTTCTTATGGTGTTATTAGTAATCTTCTCTTAGAGAGAATTTCATGGAGAAGATCAAGAAGAAGAATACGTAAGTTTCTGGCAAATAGACTCACAAATCTTTTAACCACCCATATTTACATATTAGCCCCTTAAGGTATTAACTTCCATCAAATTAGATACCTTAAGTTTTAAGGGGTTAACACATATAGTCCACATAAATGTCAAATGGTCAAAGGCCATATAAAATATTTCCAACAGTACGTCGACTTTGTAAAGATACAAACTTTACTGCTAGCCAAAAGCTTACCTTTTACCACTTCCAAAGAAAAGGCCAACCCCTCCCCCTAAATGTTTGAGAGCCACTGGTGTAGCATCCACCATTGGAAGACCAACAAAAATCCAACCAAACTCATCTTTCATCCGGATGGATAAAGAAAGTCGATAGAAGTTGCAACGAGGAGAAATATTTGTTAAGCTTCATACAAACATCAAACTTCAAAGTCATATATATCCGTATTAGTAAATGTTAGGGTTCAAAAGTCACCTCTCCATTATCTTTCAAACGTATATATAGTTACATATATTACATCGACACCCCTATACTATTTCCGATATACAAACTAATGCGAGACTATCTATACATGCTAATATACCCCCTCAGTCTAAGGGGGAGTACGACGGACACTTAGACTGTCACGAAATTCGAGAAAAAGATAACGCGGTAAGCCTTTTGTGAAAATATTCGCAAACTGATGGCGGGATGGTGCATGAAGAACTCGGATATGGCCCTGCCGAACCTGATCTCGAACAAAATGAATGTCGATTTCAATGTGCTTAGTTCTCTGATGTTGAATGGGATTGCCGGTCATGTAAATAGCACTAACATTATCGCAATAAACCAACGATGTCCGTCTAGGAGGTGCGCCAAGCTCTAACAAGAGGTTTCGTAGCCAACAAATTTCCGCCACCACGTGGGCTACGCCACGATACTCCGCCTCTGCACTGGATCGAGAAACAACAGTCTGACGTTTCGACGACCAGGATATTAGATTATCACCGTAATAAACACAATAGCCAGAGGTAGATCTTCGTGTATCTGGACACCCCGCCCAATCGGCGTCCGTATATGCAATCAAAGATGGAGAAGGTGAACCCGTCATATATAAACCCAAATCAAGAGTACCTTTAATGTAGCGCAAAATCCGTTTAAGAGCCAGAAGATGATCGGTACGTGGGGCATGCATGTACATGCAAACCTGTTGCACTGCATAGGAGATGTCTGGGCGAGTGAAAGTAAGGTACTGGAGAGCCCCGGCGAGACTCCTATAAGACGTGGGGTCCTCGATGAGATCCCCTGCTGATGAACTGAGTTTCCCGTTTGTGTCAACGGGTGTCTGCACGGGATTACAGTCGGACATATTTGCCCGAGCCAAAATGTCAGCCGCATATGAGTGTTGAGACAAAAACATACCATGAGAGTCCCGCCGTACCGAAATGCCCAGAAAATATGACAGAGGCCCGAGATCTTTCATTGCAAATTCCGAGAATAACTGTGACATGATTTGCTGATGAAGTGCAGATGATGAGGCTGTGAAAATAATGTCGTCGACATACAGCAATAAATAAGCGACGTCTCTGCCATGTCTGTAAACAAAGAGGGAGTGATCCGAAGAGCTGTGTCTGAACCCCAAAGTAGAAACAAAGTCTGTAAACCGCTGGTACCAGGCTCTAGGTGCCTGTTTAAAACCATAAAGAGAGCGGCGTAAGCGACAGACAAAAGAGGGATAATTAGGATCTCGAAAACCTGCAGGCTGATGCATATAAACTGTTTCTTCCAGGTTGCCATGTAGGAATGCGTTTTTGACATCCAACTGATTGATTCCCCACCCATTAGCCAACGCCATGCTTAGAACAATCCGAATAGTGGCCGGTTTAACAACCGGACTAAATGTCTCGTGACAATCGACCCCCACCTGCTGAGACCTGCCATCACAAACTAAACGCGCTTTGTAGCGCTCAAGTGTACCATCAGATTTCAATTTGTGCTTAAAAATCCAAATGCACCGAATTAAATTCATATTAGGCTGTCGAGGCACTAACTCCCATGTATTATTATCGATAAGGGCATTAAACTCATCAGTCATCGCACGGTGCCACACGGGTGAGTTTAAGGCGTCGGTTACGTTTTTGGGAATGGGTGTGAGTGCGGAGTGATGAAGGTTAAACAGTTTCTTGGGTTTGGTAGTGCCTACCATACTACGGGTTGTCATGGTGCGGGTCGGGGGTGGAGGGGGGGGTAGGATGGGAAGGCGTCGGTGAGGGATGGGGAGAGCTGATGGAACCGGAAGTTTGAGTGTGTGGGCCGAAGGTGGTGGGAGAAGCTGGGCCAGGAGATGGTGGGCCGTAGGTGTGGGAGGGGGGTGGGCCAGGTGGGTTGGGCGTTGACGGGCTGGAGTTGGTAGGAAGAGTTGGGCCGTAATCGGGTAGAGGAGGTGGGCTAGGTGGAGCGAGGGGGGTGGCTGGTTCATGTGAGGAGGGTCCAGGCGAGTTTCGAAGGCCTGCAGACGTCCAGATCGAGGGATGGAGCCCGCTCTCATGGGCTGGAACAGAAGAGGGGGAGGACGGATTGTTGGATTTGTACGGGAAGACACGTTCGTCGCAGACGACGTGTCGGGAGATGATAATCTTTTTGGTAGAGAGGTCAAGGCATTTGTAGCCTCGGTGGTTTGTGGGATAGCCAAGAAAAACGCAGGCGGAGGAACGGGGTTGGAGCTTGTGAATGGTGGTAGAGGGAAAAAGCGGATAACAAAGACAACCGAAGACACGAAGATGAGAGAAGGATGGATGTGTGCCGTAGAGAAGGTATGTAGGAGATAGAAATTGTTTTGTTTTTGTGGGGAGAATGTTAAGGAGATAGGTTGTCATTTGAAGTGAATGATGCCAGAAGGTGGTGGGTAGAGAAGCTGTGGTGAGAAGGGTCCGAAGAATATTGTTTATGGATCGAATTTTCCTTTCAGACTTGCCATTTTGGGGAGAGGTATGAGGACAAGAGAATCGAAATTGCATTCCCGTTTGTTTACAAAAATTGTGAAACTGATTGTTATTATACTCAGTGCCATTATCGCATTGTAAAGTTTTAATATTTTTATTGAACTGCGTTTGAATCATTTTATGAAAGTTACAGAACACGGAGAAAACATGGGATTTGTGAGTCAATGGGAAAGTCCATAGGTAATTCGTGTAATCATCAAGAAACAAGACGTAATAACGATGCCCACCCGAACTGGTGACGGGTGAGGTCCAAAGGTCACTGTGAATGATATCAAAAGGCAAAGAAGTATGAGTAATAGATTCAGAAAACGGCAATTTAATATGTTTGCTAAGCACACAAGGTTCACATAAACCAATATCCAAAACAGAACCAACGTCAATCAGTTTTCTATTATTTAAAATACGCAAAATAGAAGAACCAGGGTGGCCTAAACGGGAGTGCCATAGATCTTGGGAGATAGCAGCAAAAGTAGAGGGGCTGGTGAGACGACTTGAAGGTGTAGAGAGCGGGTATAGATCCCCCGAGCTGTCACATCTGAGGATAGGAATCTGCGTCTGGTAATCCTTCACAAGAAAGCCAAAGGGGTCAAATTCAATAGAAATTTTATTATCGGTGGTTAATTGACGTACAGAAAGAAGGTTTTTAATTAGATTGGGGGCCACAAGTATGTTATTTATTTTTAAAGGTGGGAAAGGTGGGGGGAGTATGGTGTTACCGGTTCCATGTATGGGTATGTGGCGACCGTTACCGACAACTATATGGTTTTTATTACCATTATTGACATAAACAGAGAGGTTACCTGACGTGTTAGCCATGTGGTGAGTTGCCCCGGTGTCCAAGACCCACTGTTGCTGTTCCGGATTCATCGTCATTGTGGGATTAACAGTTTGAGGAATGTAAGTTGGCATGTGATTCCCATCCATAGTGTATGCTTGAGGTGCAGGGCCAAGTATACCAGCAGAGTTAGACGGGCGAAATTGTTGCTGTGGGCGTTGCTGCATCTGCATGGTCGGATAAGGACAAGGTGGTGCTTGCCATTGAGGAGTGTAAGACCAAGGCCCGAAGCTTTGAGCATTCCAAGGGGAGGAGTTGTTGTACCCGCCACGGTTGTTGCGTGGACGTCCGCGATTAAAATTGTTGTTACCCCCTCGACCCCGACCGCCTCGATAGTTATTGTTTCGACCTCCGCGAGAGAAGTTGTCGTAGAAGGGACGGGGAGGCTGCTGATATCGCGGCTGATGGGGCTGTTCGGTCGGCTGCGGCTGCTGTTGAGAGGGCTGACCGCCGCCGCTAGTGGCTGTTCCGGCAGTTCCGGCGGCAAAGGCTGCTGCCGGCGGCGGTGGTTGGTTCTTTTTCCTTGTTTCTTCGAGAATCAACCGTGAGCGGGCGGCAAAAAAATCCGGGAGCGGACTGGTTTGTTGTAACAACATCGCGACCCCATCGAACTTGTCATTTAAACCTGCAATCACTTGAAGAACTAACATATGATCAGTAACGGGAGCCCCCACATCGCTGAGTTGATCAGACAACGATTTGAGGGCTTGACAATAAGATGCAATATCAGAGAAATCATCCAAACGGGTATTAGCAAACTTGTTTTGCAAGTGAATCGCTCGTTGATTTTGGTTGTCCAAAAAAATTTTCTTCAAGAGAGACCAAGCCTCAGCCGCCGTCTTGCATGAGCGCAGAATCGTCTTCATCAGATCTTTGTGGAGAGTGCCGTATATCCATTGCATGACGACGGAATCGAGACGAGTCCATAAGGCTTGTTCTTCGGGTGTTTTAGTTTTGGATGAACCGGTAGCCTCCGATGGAATAATATGATCGAGCACGTCATAGGCGGTGCAGTGAATGGTAAATAACTCTGTCCAAGCGTTGTACTCGTCATTGGCTAGATCGAGGGTGATGGGAACCACGGTTTTGATGTTCGTTACAGTGAGGGCAGGATGAATGTGTTTGTAATCAGTGGGAGGAGAGGGGTTGGTTTTGTTGGGATCGGTCATGACAGTGATCGAGAAGGGAGAAAAAGGGCTGGGAAACGGCCGGAAAATACGCCGGCAGAGGGTGGCAGAAGACGGCAGAAGGCGGCAGAAGGGAGGCGCCGCTAGGGTTCGGTTCCTTGGAGGAGGGGCTGTCGAAAATAGAGGAGAGAAAAAGGCAAAGAATTAGGGGCTCATGATACCATGTTAGGGTTCAAAAGTCACCTCTCCATTATCTTTCAAACGTATATATAGTTACATATATTACATCGACACCCCTATACTATTTCCGATATACAAACTAATGCGAGACTATCTATACATGCTAATAGTAAACGCCATGCTAGCTAATCCACCGTCCCCCAATGTAACGAAAACAAACATAGGAGAATCCCTCCCTCTTTAACAAACAAGAAAGGAAGATTAGGAATACACAACGAGCTGAGTCAATGACCTTACCTATGAGAAAATTTGATGCCTTGGTGTTAATACAATCTTCCAATTGAATAGAGGCTTTCTTCTTGACCGTTGAACTTGCACCCACACCTTTGTTAGACTCGATGATAGGTTTCAATAACTCGACGAACTATTCCTTCATCTCCTTTCCATGACCATTGTTAACGTTAACCAGAACATGCTGTTTAGGCTTAGATTCCTCATGAACATGATCTGCAAACATGTTATACAAACCGACCAAATAGTATGAATTCACTACTAGAAAAAAATAAATTTGTTATACAAACCGACCAAATAGTATGAATTAATATACACTACTAGAAAAAAATAAATTTGCGACACCAGATTTTGTAGCAAATTTGAAGCAAACAAGATGTTGCGACACTTTTACCACCAAAAGTGTTTATAACAAAAAACGATGCCGCAAAATTTTTGCGACTCATTTGCTACAAAGCTAGTAACAATTTTGCGTCAAAAAAGATTGTGTCGCATATTTCTCCCGTAATCAATTTAACATCTTACTTAATATTATTACGTTAATTAAAAGCATATATAACTTTGCGACACATTTGTGTCAATTACATAAAAGAAATTTTAACTTCTATTGCGACGCATTTGTATCAAGCCGTAATTATTTATAAAAAAATTATGCGACACAGTTGTGTTAATTAAACTAATAAAAAAAAACAAATTGCGACATATTTGTGTCAATTGTATATTGTAATAAATTTTGTTATTTTGCGATAAGTTTGTGTCAACACAATCATTTTTATATAACTTCACTATATGTCTAATATTATAATTTAAAGGTGTTTAAATATTAAAAAAATTAGAAACATATATGTCCATCTTTACAAATGTACATCGAACATATAACAGACTTTAATACAAATAATGAACACAAATGTACATAATTATACTATATGTATAATTTTTTGTAATGAAATCAATTGAGATTTAATGAAGTTATATAAAATATGTAATGAAAAACATAACGTTTAAGTATCGAAAAGTTAAAAAATAGTTTGACTTTGTTACAAATGTGTAGCAAATCTAGAGAAAGATGCAACACATTTGCTACGCTTTCCAAAAATCTTTATTTATTTTTTTCAATTTTCAAAGCTTAAACGTTACTTTTTTCGTTGTATCTTTTGTATAACTTCACTATATGTCTACTATTATAATTTAAAGGTGTTTAAATATTAAAAAAATTACAAAGATATATGTCCATCTTTACAAATGTACATCGAACATATAACAGATTTTAATACAAATAATGCACACAAATGTACATAAGTATACTATATGTATAATTTTGTGTAATGAAATCAATTGAGGTTTAATAAAGTTATATAAAATATGTAATGAAAAACATAACGTTTACATAACGTTTAAGTATCGAAAAGTGAAAAAAAACAGTTTGACCTTGTTACAAATGTGTAGCAAATCTAGAGAAAGTTGCTACACATTTGCTACACTTTCCAAAAATCTTGAATTTATTTTTTATGTTTTCAAATCTTAAACGTTATTTTTTTCGTTGTATCTTTTGTATAACTTCACTATATGTCTAATATTATAATTTAAAGGTGTTTAAACATTAAAAAAAATTAAAACATATATGCCCATCTTTACACATGTACATCGAACATATAACAGACTGTAATACAAATAGTGCACACAAATGTACATAAGTATAATATATGTATAGTTTGTGTAATGAAATCATTTGAGGTTTAATGAAGTTATATAAAATATGTTATGAAAAACATAATGTTTAAGTATCAAAAAGTTAAAAAGCAGTTTGACTTTGTTACAAATGTGTAGCAAATCTAGAGAAAGTTGCTACACATTTGCTACACTTTCCAACAATCTTAATTTATTTTTTCAGTTTTCAAAGCTTAAACGTTATTTTCTTTTCTCTTCTGTTGTTATTGTCATCTGATGCATAAAGTGTATGCATTCTTGTGTGATGATCCAGTCATTGGTGTACATTTGGGTCTTTCTTCTTTAGGTTCTCCAGAACCTGTTATGTGAATGGTAGATTTATTCATTGTTGTAATAGTATGTTCGAAGGAGGATTAAGTAGAGTTTTTTGTTCTCACCGTGAGGGGGTGGTCAATTGAGTTCCTCTTTTTCATGTGGGTGGGTTGCTGATGTGGTTTTCACTGGTGTTGGGGGAACACTTGATGAGGATGAAACTTGGGTTGTTGTACCTTCAACCTTTCTTGTTATCGGATTGAAGTAATTGATAGAATACAAACTTAAACAAACAAATTTTCAAATACTACATAAAGAGAAACAATGAATATTAAGTATTTGACATACACAACAACCTAAAGCACATATATAGATAGAAAATGTTTTACCTGATAAAAGCTATGAAGAAACTGAAAGTCCTTGTAACAGTTTGCAAATCCAACAAATTAACATCCTGCAAAGAAGTAGATGAGATAAATTGTTATTTGGAAGTTATAAGTGAAAGAAGAAAGTTATTGCTATACTGGTTAGCCCATCAAAACCAAGGTTAATTTTCTTGTTTCTCTTTCGATCTCTTTGAAGCTGGTTGCATTTCATCTGCAAGTATTTAGCTGTTTGTTATTGCTGGAATAATATATGCAGGATGTGGTTTGCATTAGTAAGTTTATAGATTTGCACCTGGTGAACCGTGACTCTGCTTCCTCCTATTTGGCTTTCTGGTTGTCTTTGCTTTGTTATGTTGGACGCCCCTCAACTCTGACACAAAATTAAAAATAATATTGAATAAGAAAATGTATGCAATATAAAAAGTTAAATCCAGTAAATCAGCATAACTACCACCAAGGCCTAGCTCTAGTAACGCTAAATGAATATGCCACCACAAAAGTAAATGAATATGGTAGCTCGTTACTCACTACTATGTTTATACTATAAACTCATCTTATTCCTCAACTGGGTTTATGCTAAGATATAAAATTAATGAACTTTGTCTATGAAAACAATAGAGTTTAAGAAAGTTAACATATGGAGATAGATTAAATTAACTCATATTTGTAGAACGTGTGAAATACTCCTATAGCAGAAATCAATTTATGTGGAAGAAAAAACACATACATACTTCAAAAGCATATGGTCACTGGTCATTATATCCTTCACCATAACAACAGTGATGCCCAAGAAGGTTAAAATCCAAAGGAAAATTTTGTAGATGATTTAAAATTCATTAACGTAGGCATTAATTTGTTAATATATTATTTCATAAATATATTAAAATTCTGTTTTCTCTCAGAAGATAAATATAACATTTAGTAAGTATAAAAATATAAAATGTAATACAACGAAATATTAAACATAATGACTAATATTTCATATACCACGTGATGGGACAGACAGTCTGTTTGATTTTCCATAATGTAAACCAAAGAAATAGTAAAATGAAAAAAGAGAAAACCTAACTTCAAAAGCCTAGATGCACAACGCGAGGAAAAGGAGAATTTGGGAACATGCATCAAAATGGTACCTCATTCAAAAGTGGCAAGTTCCAAAACCTCTTTGCAACAAACCCACACACAACTAATCGTTTCCGCCAAAATCATTGCAAGAACCTGCAAATTCGAAGAAAACACAAAGAGAATCATCTTACCTGATCCAGGATTACATCGTTGTGAAAGATGATAATGAAATAATCCACTAATATCAAAAGAGAAGAAAGAAAAAAGATCACATAAACAGGTCCATGAGAGCCGCAAGCATCGCCCATCGTTAAACATCGGCAGTCAGAAAACTCTCTCTCTCTCTCTCTCTCTAGTATAGAAAACCTTTTACAATCATTATAGTTCAACATCCTTATTAACATTTCACAGGTCTTAAACTTGAAATTCATTTTAAAAAGTATAAAAAAATCAGTCAATTACTTGTATGATCCTATATTTCCCATAATAAAGCAATTGTTAACTTCCGTTTAGTCGCAATTAAAAGCAATACAAAAACTTCAACATGCAGGAAATATAACCTAATCATAGATAGGACTAAACAACATTAGCAAAATTGAGCACAAAATCATAGTTAGATTAACAAATTTCTACTTTTATAACTCAGAAATTGGAACAATTAGAAATGGGAAATGACTACAACTCATCAAAAAGGGAAACCCCAAACGCAAAAGCACAAAACTAAAATACTTCAAAAAATACACATGCAGTATGAATATACCTATTGGAACACCAAAAGGCAAGGAGCATAAAGCCGCAGAATATAAAAAACAGCTACAGAGGAAGCCAAAACCTTAGAAAGTCAAAAAGAAACAAACCTGAAGTAGACGATGGGAAAAACAACGAAAACATGATTGTCCAAAGGCAACCACTGCAATAGAAGACAGTAAATATGAAGGAGTAAGTGAGCGACAAAGGAAATCAAACTTCCAGTTTACAAATTAGATGACACTATAGCTGAATCATCAAATGAGAATGAGTTGAAACAAAATCACCCAAAAACGACCAAAGAAACTAATTTGTGAATAACTGATTTACACATGCAATGATTTCCAACGAAAACCCCCAAATTTAATCAGAAATGCAACAACAGAACCTTAACAAAAACGCCACAAAACGTAATCAAAAGCCCAAAAAGGAAAGAAAACAATACCTGGAACTAAGAAGAAACCAAGCTAACGTAACAGTCTGCTTACCGAAAAACGGATGACAAATCAGACGACAATCAAACATTTAGATTATAATGGAACATAGAAATTAGAAACGAAGAAGATGAGAAACGTGGTTACCAGACTCTCCTTCCAAACGCATCAAAAGTCACACACATAGCAGTGGAAAGTAAGCCCTTTACAATGTACATCACTCCATCCATCTGTAAAAACAAACCAGTAGTAATTATTCAATATTCATACACAAATCAGATCATACAAAAATTCAAAAAAGTAATATGCGTCTCATGAATCACAGTCTAAAATCACCAGATTCTAATCTTCTATGCATATTGGCGACTAAATTTGTTGACAACGAAGAAAACAATTGAAATTAGGTGGAATAATCGACTTGCTTTGAAGTATGATCCAAATATTAAATTCATGATTTCAATCATTACTTAAATGTTTACAGCGAAAAAAAAACGCAAAGATGCTTTGAATGTATGCATAATTGCAGATCCTTCCGATTTTCGTTACATGAATCTATGCAAAACTGCAGATTCGTTCCGATTGTCGTTTCAGAGCTCGTTCGTGCAGAAACGAAGTGTGTGAAGAGAAAATATGTGTAAGGAGTAACAGATCTGAAAATATACGCGTACTGATTCGAGATCGAAGAGGATGAGCGACGGCACAGATCTATCTAATCGATGTCGCTGCCGCTGCTGCTACCGCCGTCGTGGTGATCTCCTTCCTTCTTCTTCTTCTTCCCCTTCTTATCCTTCTTCTTCTTCTTCTCACCTTTGCCGCACTTTTCCTTGCTTCCGCCGTCTCCGCCGTGGATTTTGTCCTTGATCTTATCAACGATTCACCGGATGAAGACGAAGAGGCAAAGCAGTAGCCTCGATGGTGACAGAACGGAGATATGATAAAGATCGGAAGCTCGACGCACATATATGGAGACCAATCGGAGATCTGATGAAGATCGGCGCACCACTCTTGAGAGAGAGAGAGAGAGGAAAAAGAGGAAAAACAGTTTGCCAGAGAGAGAGGTGAGAGAAGGTAAAGAGGAGGAGACGGTGGTAATAAAAAACCTATGGGCAGGGACTAAAATGTAAAAGGAGTAAAAATGTTGTGGCCAAAACCTAAGAATCCTAAAGTTCACTATTCATCTTCAATTTGTGTTGTATATTTTATAATTGTGTAGCAAATCTAGAGAAAGTTGCTACACATTTGCTACACTTTCCAAAAATCTTAATTTATTTTTTATGTTTTCAAATCTTAAACGTTATTTTTTTCGTTGTATATTTTGTATAACTTCACTATATGTCTAATATTATAATTTAAAAGTGTTTAAACATTAAAAAAATTAAAACATATATGTCCATCTTTACACATGTACATCGAATATATAACAGACTGTAATACAAATAGTGCACACAAATGGACATAAGTATACTATATGTATAATTTTGTGTAATGAAATCAATTGAGGTTTAATTAAGTTATATAAAATATGTAATGAAAAACATAACGTTTAAGTATCGAAAAGTGAAAAAAAACAGTTTTGACTTTGTTACAAATGTGTAGCAAATCTAGAGAAAATTGCAACACATTTGCTACGCTTTCCAAAAATCTTAATTTATTTTTTCAATTTTCAAAGCTTAAACGTTATTTTTTTCGTTGTATCTTTTGTATAACTTAACTATATGTCTAATATTATAATATAAAGGTGTTTAAATATTAAAAAAATTACAAACATATATGTCCATCTTTACACATGTACATCGAACATATAACAGACTGTAATACATGTAGTGCACACAAATGTACATAAGTATACTATATGTATAATTTTGTGTAATGAAATCAATTGAGGTTTAATGAAGTTATATAAAATATGTAATGAAAAACATAACGTTTAAGTATCGAAAAGTGAAAAAAACAGTTTTGACTTTGTTACAAATGTGTAGCAAATCTAGAGAAAGTTGCAACACATTTACTACGTTTTCCAAAAATCTTAATTTATTTTTTCAATTTTCAAAGCTTAAACGTTATTTTTTTCGTTGTATCTTTTGTATAACTTAACTATATGTCTAATTTATAATTTAAAGGTCTTTAAATATTAAAAAAATTACAAACATATATGTCCTTCTTTACACATGTACATCGAACATATAACAGACTGTACTACAAATAGTGCACACAAATGTACATAAGTATACTATATGTATAATTTAGTGTAATGAAATCAATTGAGGTTTAATGAAGTTATATAAAATATGTAATGAAAAACATAACGTTTAAGTATCGAAAAGTGAAAAAAAAACAGTTTTGACTTTGTTACAAATGTGTAGCAAATCTAGAGAAAGTTGCAACACATTTGCTACGGTTTCCAAAAATCTTAATTTATTTTTTCAATCTTCAAAGCTTAAACGTTATTTTTTTCGTTGTATCTTTTGTATAACTTAACTATATGTCTAATATTATAATTTAAAGGTGTTTGAATATTAAAAAAATTACAAACATATATGTCCATCTTTACAAATGTACATCGAACATATAACAGGCTTTAATACAAATAATGCACACAAATGTATATAAGTATACTATATGTATAATTTTGTGTAATGAAATCAATTGAGGTTTAATGAAGTTATATAAAATATGTAATGAAAAACATAACGTTTAAGTATCAAAAAGTTAAAAAAAAACAGTTTTGACTTTGTTACAAATGTGTAGCAAATCTAGAGAAAGTTGCTACACATTTGCTACACTTTCCAAAAATCTTAATTTATTTTTTATGTTTTCAAATCTTAAACGTTATTTTTTTTCGTTGTATATTTTGTATAACTTCACTATATGTCTAATATTATAATTTAAAAGTGTTTAAACATTAAAAAAATTAAAACATATATGTTCATCTGTACACATGTACATCGAACATATAACAGACTGTAATACAAATAGTGCACACAAATGGACATAAGTATACTATATGTATAATTTTGTGTAATGAAATCAATTGAGGTGTAATGAAGTTATATAAAATATGTAATGAAAAACATAACGTTTAAGTATCGAAAAGTGAAAGAAAAAAAAAACAGTTTTGACTTTGTTACAAATGTGTAGCAAATCTAGAGAAAGTTGCAACACATTTGCTACCCTTTCCAAAAATCTTAATTTATTTTTCAATTTTCAAAGCTTAAACGTTATTTTTTTCGTTGTATCTTTTGTATAACTTAACTATATGTCTAATATTATAATTTAAAGGTGTTTAAATATTAAAAAAAATTACATACATATATGTCCATCTTTACAAATGTACATCGAACATATAACAGACTTTAATACAAATAATGCACACAAATGTACATAATTATACTATATGTATAATTTTGTGTAATGAAATCAATTGAGGTTTAATGAAGTTATATAAAATATGTAATGAAAAACATAACGTTTAAGTATCGAAAAGTTAAAAAATAGTTTGACTTTGTTACAAATGTGTAGCAAATCTAGAGAAAGTTGCTACACATTTGCTACACTTTCCAAAAATCTTAACTTATTTTTTATGTTTTCAAATCTTAAACGTTATTTTTTTCGTTGTATATTTTGTATAACTTCACTATATGTATAATATTATAATTTAAAAGTGTTTAAACATTAAAAAAATTAAAACATATATGTTCATCTTTACACATGTACATCGAACATATAACAGACTGTAATACAAATAGTGCACACAAATGGACATAAGTATACTATATGTATAATTTTGTGTAATAAAATCAATTGAGGTTTAATGAAGTTATATAAAATATGTAATGAAAAACATAACTTTTAAGTATCAAAAAGTGAAAAAAACAGTTTTGACTTTGTTACAAATGTGTAGCAAATCTAGAGAAAGTTGCAACACATTTGCTACGCTTTCCAAAAATCTTAATTTATTTTTTCTTTTTTCAAAGCTTAAACGTTATTTTTTTTGTTGTATCTTTTGTATAACTTCACTATATGTCTAATATCATAATTTAAAGGTGTTTAAATATTAAAAAAATTACAAACATATATGTCCATCTTTACAAATGTACATTGAACATATAACAGATTTAAAAATAAATAATGCACACAAATGTACATAAGTATACTATATGTATAATTTTGTGTAATGAAATCAATTGAGGTTTATTGAAGTTATATAAAATATGTAATGAAAATCATAACGTTTAAGTATCGAAAAGTGAAAAAAAAACAGTTTGACCTTGTTACAAATGTGTAGCAAATCTAGAGAAACTTGCTACACATTTGCTACACTTTCCAAAAATCTTGAATTTATTTTTTATGTTTTCAAATCTTAAACGTTATTTTTTTCGTTGTATCTTTTGTATAACTTTACTATATGTTTAATATTATAATTTAAAGGTGTTTAAACATTAAAAAAAATGAAAACATATATGTCCATCTTTAAACATGTATAACGAACATATAACAGACGGTAATACAAATAGTACACACAAATGTACATAAGTATAATATATGTATAGTTTGTGTAATGAAATCATTTGAGATTTAATGAAGTTATATAAAATATGTTATGAAAAACATAACCTTTAAGTATCAAAAAGTTAAAAAGCAGTTTTGACTTTGTTACAAATGTGTAGCAAATCTAGAGAAAGTTGCAACACATTTGCTACGGTTTCCAAAAATCTTAATTTATTTTTTCAATTTTCAAAGCTTAAACGTTATTTTTTTCGTTGTATCTTTTGTATAACTTAACTATATGTCTAATATTATAATTTAAAGGTGTTTGAATATTAAAAAAATTAAAAACATATATGTCCATCTTTACAAATGTACATCGAACATATAACAGGCTTTAATACAAATAATGCACACAAATGTATATAAGTATACTATATGTATAATTTTGTGTAATGAAATCAATTGAGGTTTAATGAAGTTATATAAAATATGTAATGAAAAACATAACGTTTAAGTATCAAAAAGTTAAAAAATAGTTTGACTTTGTTACAAATGTGTAGCAAATCTAGAGAAAGTTTCTACACATTTGCTACACTTTCCAAAAATCTTAATTTATTTTTTATGTTTTCAGATCTTAAACGTTATTTTTTTTCGTTGTATATTTTATATAACTTCACTATATGTCTAATATTATAATTTAAAAGTGTTTAAACATTAAAAAAGTTAAAACATATATGTTCATCTTTACACATGTACATCGAACATATAACAGACTGTAATACAAATAGTGCACACAAATGGACATAAGTATACTATATGTATAATTTTGTGTAATGAAATTAATTGAGGTGTAATGAAGTTATATAAAATATGTAATGAAAAACATAACGTTTAAGTATCGAAAAGTGAAAAAAAAAACAGTTTTGACTTTGTTACAAATGTGTAGCAAATCTAGAGAAAGTTGCAACACATTTGCTACCCTTTCCAAAAATCTTAATTTATTTTTCAATTTTCAAAGCTTAAACGTTATTTTTTTCGTTGTATCTTTTGTATAACTTAACTATATGTCTAATATTATAATTTAAAGGTGTTTAAATATTAAAAAAAATTACAAACATATATGTCCATCTTTACAAATGTACATCGAACATATAACAGACTTTAATACAAATAATGCACACAAATGTACATAATTATACTATATGTATAATTTTGTGTAATGAAATCAATTGAGGTTTAATGAAGTTATATAAAATATGTAATGAAAAACATAACGTTTAAGTATCGAAAAGTTAAAAAATAGTTTGACTTTGTTACAAATGTGTAGCAAATCTAGAGAAAGTTGCTACACATTTGCTACACTTTCCAAAAATCTTAATTTATTTTTTATGTTTTCAAATCTTAAACGTTATTTTTTTCGTTGTATATTTTGTATAACTTCACTATATGTATAATATTATAATTTAAAAGTGTTTAAACATTAAAAAAATTTAAACATATATGTTCATCTTTACACATGTACATCGAACATATAACAGACTATAATACAAATAGTGCACACAAATGGACATAAGTATACTATATGTATAATTTTGTGTAATAAAATCAATTGAGGTTTAATGAAGTTATATAAAATATGTAATGAAAAACATAACTTTTAAGTATCGAAAAGTGAAAAAAACAGTTTTGACTTTGTTACAAATGTGTAGCAAATCTAGAGAAAGTTGCAACACATTTGCTACGCTTTCCAAAAATCTTAATTTATTTTTTCTTTTTTCAAAGCTTAAACGTTATTTTTTTTGTTGTATCTTTTGTATAACTTCACTATATGTCTAATATCATAATTTAAAGGTGTTTAAATATTAAAAAAATTACAAACATATATGTCCATCTTTACAAATGTACATTGAACATATAACAGATTTAAAAATAAATAATGCACACAAATGTACATAAGTATACTATATGTATAATTTTGTGTAATGAAATCAATTGAGGTTTATTGAAGTTATATAAAATATGTAATGAAAATCATAACGTTTAAGTATCGAAAAGTGAAAAAAAAACAGTTTGACCTTGTTACAAATGTGTAGCAAATCTAGAGAAACTTGCTACACATTTGCTACACTTTCCAAAAATCTTGAATTTATTTTTTATGTTTTCAAATCTTAAACGTTATTTTTTTCGTTGTATCTTTTGTATAACTTTACTATATGTTTAATATTATAATTTAAAGGTGTTTAAACATTAAAAAAAATGAAAACATATATGTCCATCTTTAAACATGTATAACGAACATATAACAGACGGTAATACAAATAGTACACACAAATGTACATAAGTATAATATATGTATAGTTTGTGTAATGAAATCATTTGAGATTTAATGAAGTTATATAAAATATGTTATGAAAAACATAACCTTTAAGTATCAAAAAGTTAAAAAGCAGTTTTGACTTTGTTACAAATGTGTAGCAAATCTAGAGAAAGTTGCAACACATTTGCTACGGTTTCCAAAAATCTTAATTTATTTTTTCAATTTTCAAAGCTTAAACGTTATTTTTTTCGTTGTATCTTTTGTATAACTTAACTATATGTCTAATATTATAATTTAAAGGTGTTTGAATATTAAAAAAATTAAAAACATATATGTCCATCTTTACAAATGTACATCGAACATATAACAGGCTTTAATACAAATAATGCACACAAATGTATATAAGTATACTATATGTATAATTTTGTGTAATGAAATCAATTGAGGTTTAATGAAGTTATATAAAATATGTAATGAAAAACATAACGTTTAAGTATCAAAAAGTTAAAAAATAGTTTGACTTTGTTACAAATGTGTAGCAAATCTAGAGAAAGTTTCTACACATTTGCTACACTTTCCAAAAATCTTAATTTATTTTTTATGTTTTCAGATCTTAAACGTTATTTTTTTTCGTTGTATATTTTATATAACTTCACTATATGTCTAATATTATAATTTAAAAGTGTTTAAACATTAAAAAAGTTAAAACATATATGTTCATCTTTACACATGTACATCGAACATATAACAGACTGTAATACAAATAGTGCACACAAATGGACATAAGTATACTATATGTATAATTTTGTGTAATGAAATTAATTGAGGTGTAATGAAGTTATATAAAATATGTAATGAAAAACATAACGTTTAAGTATCGAAAAGTGAAAAAAAAAACAGTTTTGACTTTGTTACAAATGTGTAGCAAATCTAGAGAAAGTTGCAACACATTTGCTACCCTTTCCAAAAATCTTAATTTATTTTTCAATTTTCAAAGCTTAAACGTTATTTTTTTCGTTGTATCTTTTGTATAACTTAACTATATGTCTAATATTATAATTTAAAGGTGTTTAAATATTAAAAAAAATTACAAACATATATGTCCATCTTTACAAATGTACATCGAACATATAACAGACTTTAATACAAATAATGCACACAAATGTACATAATTATACTATATGTATAATTTTGTGTAATGAAATCAATTGAGGTTTAATGAAGTTATATAAAATATGTAATGAAAAACATAACGTTTAAGTATCGAAAAGTTAAAAAATAGTTTGACTTTGTTACAAATGTGTAGCAAATCTAGAGAAAGTTGCTACACATTTGCTACACTTTCCAAAAATCTTAATTTATTTTTTATGTTTTCAAATCTTAAACGTTATTTTTTTCGTTGTATATTTTGTATAACTTCACTATATGTATAATATTATAATTTAAAAGTGTTTAAACATTAAAAAAATTAAAACATATATGTTCATCTTTACACATGTACATCGAACATATAACAGACTATAATACAAATAGTGCACACAAATGGACATAAGTATACTATATGTATAATTTTGTGTAATAAAATCAATTGAGGTTTAATGAAGTTATATAAAATATGTAATGAAAAACATAACTTTTAAGTATCGAAAAGTGAAAAAAACAGTTTTGACTTTGTTACAAATGTGTAGCAAATCTAGAGAAAGTTGCAACACATTTGCTACGCTTTCCAAAAATCTTAATTTATTTTTTCTTTTTTCAAAGCTTAAACGTTATTTTTTTTGTTGTATCTTTTGTATAACTTCACTATATGTCTAATATCATAATTTAAAGGTGTTTAAATATTAAAAAAATTACAAACATATATGTCCATCTTTACAAATGTACATTGAACATATAACAGATTTAAAAATAAATAATGCACACAAATGTACATAAGTATACTATATGTATAATTTTGTGTAATGAAATCAATTGAGGTTTATTGAAGTTATATAAAATATGTAATGAAAATCATAACGTTTAAGTATCGAAAAGTGAAAAAAAAACAGTTTGACCTTGTTACAAATGTGTAGCAAATCTAGAGAAACTTGCTACACATTTGCTACACTTTCCAAAAATCTTGAATTTATTTTTTATGTTTTCAAATCTTAAACGTTATTTTTTTCGTTGTATCTTTTGTATAACTTTACTATATGTTTAATATTATAATTTAAAGGTGTTTAAACATTAAAAAAAATGAAAACATATATGTCCATCTTTAAACATGTATAACGAACATATAACAGACGGTAATACAAATAGTACACACAAATGTACATAAGTATAATATATGTATAGTTTGTGTAATGAAATCATTTGAGATTTAATGAAGTTATATAAAATATGTTATGAAAAACATAACCTTTAAGTATCAAAAAGTTAAAAAGCAGTTTTGACTTTGTTACAAATGTGTAGCAAATCTAGAGAAAGTTGCAACACATTTGCTACGGTTTCCAAAAATCTTAATTTATTTTTTCAATTTTCAAAGCTTAAACGTTATTTTTTTCGTTGTATCTTTTGTATAACTTAACTATATGTCTAATATTATAATTTAAAGGTGTTTGAATATTAAAAAAATTAAAAACATATATGTCCATCTTTACAAATGTACATCGAACATATAACAGGCTTTAATACAAATAATGCACACAAATGTATATAAGTATACTATATGTATAATTTTGTGTAATGAAATCAATTGAGGTTTAATGAAGTTATATAAAATATGTAATGAAAAACATAACGTTTAAGTATCAAAAAGTTAAAAAATAGTTTGACTTTGTTACAAATGTGTAGCAAATCTAGAGAAAGTTTCTACACATTTGCTACACTTTCCAAAAATCTTAATTTATTTTTTATGTTTTCAGATCTTAAACGTTATTTTTTTTCGTTGTATATTTTATATAACTTCACTATATGTCTAATATTATAATTTAAAAGTGTTTAAACATTAAAAAAGTTAAAACATATATGTTCATCTTTACACATGTACATCGAACATATAACAGACTGTAATACAAATAGTGCACACAAATGGACATAAGTATACTATATGTATAATTTTGTGTAATGAAATTAATTGAGGTGTAATGAAGTTATATAAAATATGTAATGAAAAACATAACGTTTAAGTATCGAAAAGTGAAAAAAAAAACAGTTTTGACTTTGTTACAAATGTGTAGCAAATCTAGAGAAAGTTGCAACACATTTGCTACCCTTTCCAAAAATCTTAATTTATTTTTCAATTTTCAAAGCTTAAACGTTATTTTTTTCGTTGTATCTTTTGTATAACTTAACTATATGTCTAATATTATAATTTAAAGGTGTTTAAATATTAAAAAAAATTACAAACATATATGTCCATCTTTACAAATGTACATCGAACATATAACAGACTTTAATACAAATAATGCACACAAATGTACATAATTATACTATATGTATAATTTTGTGTAATGAAATCAATTGAGGTTTAATGAAGTTATATAAAATATGTAATGAAAAACATAACGTTTAAGTATCGAAAAGTTAAAAAATAGTTTGACTTTGTTACAAATGTGTAGCAAATCTAGAGAAAGTTGCTACACATTTGCTACACTTTCCAAAAATCTTAATTTATTTTTTATGTTTTCAAATCTTAAACGTTATTTTTTTCGTTGTATATTTTGTATAACTTCACTATATGTATAATATTATAATTTAAAAGTGTTTAAACATTAAAAAAATTAAAACATATATGTTCATCTTTACACATGTACATCGAACATATAACAGACTATAATACAAATAGTGCACACAAATGGACATAAGTATACTATATGTATAATTTTGTGTAATAAAATCAATTGAGGTTTAATGAAGTTATATAAAATATGTAATGAAAAACATAACTTTTAAGTATCGAAAAGTGAAAAAAACAGTTTTGACTTTGTTACAAATGTGTAGCAAATCTAGAGAAAGTTGCAACACATTTGCTACGCTTTCCAAAAATCTTAATTTATTTTTTCTTTTTTCAAAGCTTAAACGTTATTTTTTTTGTTGTATCTTTTGTATAACTTCACTATATGTCTAATATCATAATTTAAAGGTGTTTAAATATTAAAAAAATTACAAACATATATGTCCATCTTTACAAATGTACATTGAACATATAACAGATTTAAAAATAAATAATGCACACAAATGTACATAAGTATACTATATGTATAATTTTGTGTAATGAAATCAATTGAGGTTTATTGAAGTTATATAAAATATGTAATGAAAATCATAACGTTTAAGTATCGAAAAGTGAAAAAAAAAACAGTTTGACCTTGTTACAAATGTGTAGCAAATCTAGAGAAACTTGCTACACATTTGCTACACTTTCCAAAAATCTTGAATTTATTTTTTATGTTTTCAAATCTTAAACGTTATTTTTTTCGTTGTATCTTTTGTATAACTTTACTATATGTTTAATATTATAATTTAAAGGTGTTTAAACATTAAAAAAAATTAAAACATATATGTCCATCTTTACACATGTATAACGAACATATAACAGACGGTAATACAAATAGTACACACAAATGTACATAAGTATAATATATGTATAGTTTGTGTAATGAAATCATTTGAGATTTAATGAAGTTATATAAAATATGTTATGAAAAACATAACCTTTAAGTATCAAAAAGTTAAAAAGCAGTTTGACTTTGTTACAAATGTGTAGCAAATATAGAGAAAGTTGCAACACATTTGCTACACTTTCCAAAAATCTTAATTTATTTTTCCAGTTTTCAAAGCTTAAACGTTATTTTTTTCGTTTATCTTTTTTATAACTTCACTATATGTCTAATATTATAATTTAAAGTTGTTTAAACATAAAAAAATTACAAACATATAGGTACATCTTTACACATGTACATTGAACATATAACAAATTGTAATACAAATAGTGCACACAAATGTACATAAGTATACTATATGTATCACATTGTGTAATGAAATCATTTGAGGTTTAATGAAGTTATATAAAATATATTATGAAAAACATAACGTTTAAGTATCAAAAAGTTAAAAAGTAGTTTGACCTTGTTACAAATGTGTAGCAAATCTAGAGAAAGTTGCTACACATTTGCTACACTTTCCAAAAATCTTGAATTTATTTTTATGTTTTCAAATCTTAAACGTTATTTTTTTCGTTGTATCTTTTGTATAACTTCACTATATGTCTAATATTATAATTTAAAGGTGTTTAAACATTAAAAAAAATTAAAACATATATGTCCATCTTTACACATGTACATCGAAAATATAACAGACTGTAATACAAATAGTACACACAAATGTACATAAGTATAATATATGTATAGTTTGTGTAATGAAATCATTTGAGGTTTAATGAAGTTATATAAAATATGTTATGAAAAACATAACGTTTAAGTATCAAAAAGTTAAAAAGCTGTTTGACTTTGTTACGAATGTGTAGCAAATCTAGAGAAAGTTGCTACACATTTGCTACACTTTCCAAAAATCTTAATTTATTTTTTCAGTTTTCAAAGCTTAAACGTTATTTTTTTCGTTTGTCTTTTTTATAACTTCACTATATGTCTAATATTATAATTTAAAGTTGTTTAAACATAAAAAAAAATTACAAACATATATGTCCATCTTTACACATGTACATCGAACTTATAACAGACTCTAATACAAATAGTGCACACAAATGTACATAAATATACTATATGTATAATTTTGTGTAATGAAATCAATTGAGGTTTAATGAAGTTATATAAAATGTGTAATGAAAAACATAACGTTTAATTATCGAAAAGTGAAAAAAAACAGTTTGACCTTGTTACAAATGTGTAGCAGATCTAGAGAAAGTTGCTACACATTTGCTACACTTTCCAAAAATCTTGAATTTATTTTTTATGTTTTCAAATCTTAAACGTTATTTTTTTCGTTGTATCTTTTGTATAACTTTACTATATGTTTAATATTATAATTTAAAGGTGTTTAAACATTAAAAAAAATTAAAACATATATGTCCATCTTTACACATGTATATCGAACATATAACAGACGGTAATACAAATAGTACACACAAATGTACATAAGTATAATATATGTATAGTTTGTGTAATGAAATCATTTGAGATTTAATGAAGTTATATAAAATATGTTATGAAAAACATAACCTTTAAGTATCAAAAAGTTAAAAAGCAGTTTGACTTTGTTACAAATGTGTAGCAAATATAGAGAAAGTTGCAACACATTTGCTACACTTTCCAAAAATCTTAATTTATTTTTCCAGTTTTCAAAGCTTAAACGTTATTTTTTTCGTTTATCTTTTTTATAACTTCACTATATGTCTAATATTATAATTTAAAGTTGTTTAAACATAAAAAAATTACAAACATATAGGTACATCTTTACACATGTACATTGAACATATAACAAATTGTAATACAAATAGTGCACACAAATGTACATAAGTATACTATATGTATCACATTGTGTAATGAAATCATTTGAGGTTTAATGAAGTTATATAAAATATATTATGAAAAACATAACGTTTAAGTATCAAAAAGTTAAAAAGTAGTTTGACCTTGTTACAAATGTGTAGCAAATCTAGAGAAAGTTGCTACACATTTGCTACACTTTCCAAAAATCTTGAATTTATTTTTTATGTTTTCAAATCTTAAACGTTATTTTTTTCGTTGTATCTTTTGTATAACTTCACTATATGTCTAATATTATAATTTAAAGGTGTTTAAACATTAAAAAAAATTAAAACATATATGTCCATCTTTACACATGTACATCGAAAATATAACAGACTGTAATACAAATAGTACACACAAATGTACATAAGTATAATATAAGTATAGTTTGTGTAATGAAATCATTTGAGGTTTAATGAAGTTATATAAAATATGTTATGAAAAACATAACGTTTAAGTATCAAAAAGTTAAAAAGCTGTTTGACTTTGTTACGAATGTGTAGCAAATCTAGAGAAAGTTGCTACACATTTGCTACACTTTCCAAAAATCTTAATTTATTTTTTCAGTTTTCAAAGCTTAAACGTTATTTTTTTCGTTTGTCTTTTTTATAACTTCACTATATGTCTAATATTATAATTTAAAGTTGTTTAAACATAAAAAAAAATTACAAACATATATGTCCATCTTTACACATGTACATCGAACTTATAACAGACTGTAATACAAATAGTGCACACAAATGTACATAAGTATACTATATGTATAATTTTGTGTAATGAAATCAATTGAGGTTTAATGAAGTTATATAAAATGTGTAATGAAAAACATAACGTTTAATTATCGAAAAGTGAAAAAAACAGTTTGACCTTGTTACAAATGTGTAGCAGATCTAGAGAAAGTTGCTACACATTTGCTACACTTTCCAAAAATC
>JBCNJP010000017.1:30644171-30666171 GCA_039602395.1 Deinandra increscens subsp. villosa | reverse complement strand
AGTAATTCACGAGTGGAAGTGGGAACGTATTGCAATGGATTTCATCACTAAGCTGTCGAAGAGCTGAAATGGTAATGACACCATTTGGATCATCATCGATCGATTGACGAAATCTACGCATTTCTTAGATATGAAGGAAAAATTCCCCATGGAACGGCTAAACAAGCTCTACCTGAAAGAGATTTTTGCCCACCACGGAACCCCCATATCGATCATTTCTGACAGGGATAGTCGTTTCACGTCAAGGTTCTGGAAATCATTGAACAAAGCCCTGGGTATCAGTTCGATATGAGTACTGCATATCATCCGCAAACTGACGGCCAGAGCAAAAGGACAATCCAAACCCTTAAAGACATGTTACGCACTTGCGTAATCGATTTCGGTTATAATTGGGATGATCACTTTCCCCTCTGCGAGTTTTCATATAACAATAGTTATCATACCAGTATCCAAGCTACCCCGTTCGAGGCACTTTATGATCGAAAGTGCCGATCACCCATCTCTTGGTTCGAAGTTGGAGCCAAATAACCGACCCAGATTTAGTCATCGAAACGACTGAGAAGATCTTCCAAATTCAAAACCATTTAAAAGCCACTCGTGACTGTCAAAAGAGTTATGTCGATGTTAGACGAAAACCCTTATCATTTGAAGTCGGTGATAGAGCTCTACTAAAGGTATCTTCGTGGAGAGGTGTCACCCGTTTCGGGGAAACATGGTAAGCTAAATCCCCGATACATTGCTCCCTTAGAGATCCTCGTGAAGATAGGACTAGTTGCTTATAATAGCTACAGATCGAGCATGACACTTTTCACGTCAGCAATATGAAGAAGTGCCTTGCCAACAAATCACTTGTTATTCCCATAGACGAAATCCAAATCAATGAAACCCTTCACTTCGTGGACGAACCTGTCAAAATCATTGACCGCGAAATCAAGAAGCTGAAGCGAAGACGTATCCCGATTGTCAAGGTCCGATGGAACTCCAACCGAGGAATCGAGTTAACATGGAAACGCGAAGATCAGTTCCGGTCTAAATATCCCCACCTTTTTCCTATCGAAGCTCATGCGTCTCTCAACTAGGGGAGAATGTGACACCCCGTAAGTTTCGTAAGGCAAACTACATAATTAACTGCTCGAACTATCTGTATCTTGTCACACCCCAATTTTTCTTAATTAAGTGGAAGCAACACGTAGCGGTGATCAAAAGTTGGTAACCCATGGTGTTTTAGTAAACGATAGTTCAAAACATTGAACATATTATTTATTTATTGATGGATGATAAATCACCCATACAGTAGGTCCCTTCGAAACATAAGTTCAAGTTTACTAAAACAAAATTCATTTTAAAAGAAACCACGACAACTTCTTCTTTATTTCTCCCGAGCCGAATACAAGCCACTAAATACCTGAAAATGCATTAAAAGATTTTTGTCAACCAAAAGGTTGGTGAGTTCACCAAATTTTTATATCAAAACCATATTCTCATTTTCACATTTCTACTTTTTCAATATGTGTGGTTATTTTGAAACCACCAAATCGTCTCCTTTTCTCTTTTCTCTTTTCTCCATTAGGTGATTTATTTTGAAACCACCAAATCATTTCATTTTCTCTTTTCTCCATTGGGTGATTTATTTTGAAACCACCAAAATATTTCATTTTCTCTTTTCTCCATTGGGTGATTTATTTTGAAACCACCAAATCATCTCATTTTATCATCGAAAGCAAAGATATACATAAGTTTTTCAAACAACGTATGGTTCATGAACTAGCTAGGGACATGATGTATAATTAGCAACATAAGCTCTAAATCGATACGTAAACCACTATTTGAAAGTATTTCCCACCATGTTTCACGACCGGAGCGACCGATCAGTGGGCTAGGGTTGGTCATTCCCGATAGATCTATCAATACTTCTCTCGTCTATTCCATAGTTAACGATTTAGACGGCCGGATTCTATATCATACACTTTTCTTTCTATTTATGGCCAGGCTCATCTTTTCATGAGCGTCCGCGCCCTTACTTATGTCTAATCATACCCATACATTGGTTGTCAACTTATAATATCCATACTATTTCATTATATGCATTTTCAGCCTCAAAACATTTGTAAAATATTTAAGAAAAAGGGGAATAGTGAACTCACCTTTGCTTTCTCGTGTAATTTGTGCTTCTAATTGTGTAATTTCAAATGCCTTGGTCCTATTTCCCATTATATCAGACGAGATGGTGACCCGCCTGCTTTTTTAAATTACGCTCAGAACCGTATGACTATTTTTCAGTTTCGTCATACTTGGTCGGAGACCAAAAGAAGTGATATTTTTACACGGTTCGATTCCATTTTCGCGTAATTTTCAGTAATTCACCACTAACCGAATATAAAACCTTTTACAAAGGCTCTAACTTATATTAAACTCAACGTTCAAGCAAAACGAAATATTTTATTTATTTCGTTGATTGGTTCATAGTGACAAGACTTTATCTAATTTAAAATATCCAAATAATTCACATAATCACTATCAATTCTAATTAAATCCAAATAAATCCTAAGTTATCATTTTTAACCTAAAATTAAAGTGACGGGTGTCACAGTCTCCCCTGGTTTAAGAAATTTCGTCCCGAAATTTCAATGTAACGTACCTTTCTGCCTTCAACGAAATAGCTGGGGATATTTCTTTTCCATCTGATCCAATCTTTCCCATGTGAATTCCGGACCATACTTGGAATTCCAGCGAACTTTTACCAGCTTAATACGACTTCGTCGAAGCTTCTGAACCTTCCAATCTAAAACCTCAACAAGTTCCTCACTGAACCTAAGTTTGTCATCGATTTGAACCTCTCCTGCGGGTATGATCAATGTTTCATCGGATAAACATTTATTTAAGTTGGACATGTGGAATACGTCGTGTACTTCTTCCAACTCAGGAGGAAGTAATAGTCTATATGCCACGGGGCCTATACGAGCTATTATTTCAAAAGGTCCAATATAACGAGGACTCAACTTACTTCTCTTACCAAATCTAATGATACCTTTCCAGGGAGAAACTTTCAACATGACACGATCTCCTACATTAAAGATTAAGGGTCGACGTCTATTGTCCGCATAACTCTTTTGTCTATCGGCCGCCGCCTTCAATCTTTCTCGAATCAATGCTATTTGATCATTCGTTTCCTGAATAACTTCCGGGCCTGTTAATTGCTTTTCACCAATTTCAGCCCAACACAGAGGAGATCTACATTTCCTTCCGTATAAAGCTTCAAATGGTGCTGCTTTGATGCTAGAGTGGTAACTATTATTGTAAGAAAACTCCGCCAATGGTAGGTGAGTATCCCAATTACCACCGAAATCAATAGCACAAGCTCTTAACATGTCCTCCAGGGTTTGAATTGTTCTTTCACTCTGACCATCAGTCTGGGGATGATAAGTCGTGCTCATATCTAAATGAGTACCCATTTTCTCTTGAAACGATTGCCAAAAACGAGCGGTGAATCGACCGTCCCTATCTGAAATAATAGATACTGGAACTCCATGGCGAGCTACGATCTCTTTCAGATACAGTTTAGCTAAAGTTTCTGCATCAATTTTCTCTTTTATGGGTATGAAATGAGCTGACTTGATCAATCTATCGACAATCACCCAAACTGTGTCATTTCCTGCTGTCATACGGGGCAGTTTTGTTATGAAATCCATTGCGATATTCTCCCATTTCCAAACTGGTATCTTAGGCTGTTGCAACAAACTAGGTGGTTTCTTATGCTCTGCCTTTACCTTGGAACAGGTGAGACATTTATTTACGTATATCGCAATATCACCTTTCATGTTGGGCCACCAATAGAATTCTCGAAGGTCTTTGTACATTTTTGTAGCTCCATGATGAATCGAATATTTCGACTTATGCGCTTCATGAAGGATTAAGCTACGAAGATTTGTGTACTTCGGGACCCATATTCTATTCATGAAATAGCTAATGTTGTCTGCTTTAGTTTCCAGCTCACATTCTAAGCCTCGAAGTCCTTTATTCCTCAATTGATGCTCCTTTAAGGCTTCTTGTTGAGCAATCCGAATCTTCTCTGATAGATTCGTTTGTATTGTTAATCCTAAAGCACATACACGCAATGGTTTAACTCTTTCCTTCCTGCTTAAAGCGTCAGCAACTATGTTGGCTTTACCCGGATGATATCTAATTTCGCAATCGTAATCATTGAGTAATTCCATCCAACGTCGCTGCCTCATGTTAAGATATTTTTGATTAAATATATGCTGCAGACTTTTGTGATCGGTGAAAATCACACACTTGGTGCCATATAAGTAATGCCTCCAAATCTTTAGAGCAAATACTACAGCTCCAAGTTCCAAGTCATGCGTTGTGTAGTTTTTCTCATGCACTTTAAGTTGTCGTGACGCATATGCTATAACTTTGTTGTGTTGCATAAGCACGCAACCAAGACCCAATTTAGACGCATCACAATAAACAACAAAACCATCTGTTCCTTCTGGTAGGGACAAAATGGGTGCATTACACAAATTTTGTTTCAGCATTTGAAAAGCGTCTTCCTGTTTCTGAGTCCAGTCGAACTTCTTATCTTTTTGGGTTAGCAAAGTCAACGGTTGAGCAATCCGAGAGGAATTCTCACTGAACCTTCTATAGTATCCTGCTAAACCCAAAAATTATCGCACTTCCATCGGAGCCTTTGGTGCTTCCCAATTCTTTGTTATTTTGATCTTTGTTCGATCTACATGTATGCCTCATTCATTGATGACGTGGCTGAGAAAATGGATTCTCGCATCCATAAGTCACACTTAGAAAATTTTGTATACTATTTCTCTTTCCTTAGCCATTCAAGAATTAACTTCAGATCAGTCTCATGATCTTCCTTGGTTTGTGAATATACTAAGATATCATCAATAAAGACTACCACAAATTTATCCAAGTAGGGTTTGTATACCCTATTCATGAGATCCATGCATTTGGCCGGTGCATTTGTCAATCAGAATGACATTAAGAATTCATAATGACTGTAACGTGTCCGAAAGACGGTTTCGGAACGTCCTCGTCCGCTATTCTTAGTTGATGATACCCGGACCTTAAGTCAATCTTCGAATAGTAAGTAGATCCTTGCAACTGATAAACAAGTCATCAATTCTCGGTAATAGGTAACGGTTCTTGATAGTTAGTTTATTCAGTTCTCTATAGTCTATGCACATTCTGAATGAACCATCATTCTTTTTCACGAACAATATTGGTGCTCTCTATGGCGAAAAGCTTGTCCTAGTATATCCTGAAATTCTTAAAGTTGTTTCGACAACTCTTGCATCCGTTGACTTCTTACTGAGCTCGCCTTTCTTCACCAATACGCTCTCACGCACGGCGTTATCAGTCAACGATCTAGTCAAAGACATTGTATCCTGAATAGCAGCTGGCTTAGCCAATGTGGCCATGCCTCGGATTTGAGGTGTCGGACCTCAAATGTAGTGCTCTATTCGGACATATTCAGGATTGACTATGCGAGGAACAATCGTTGCTAATTCGGTAATCCAAGAGGTGTATTCTCGAATTCAGCACCTTCCATCTTTAGGTTCCTAAATTCGGTCTCTAGCTGCTGAAGCTACAGCTTTGGGCAGTGCTCTCTCAATAGCATTTCCTTCAACTCGTTCTAGGAGAGTTGATAAGTCGCGCCTTCTCCCGGACTCTTGACTTGCGTGCTCCATCAAGGTAACGCTTCATCTTGGAAAGAGCATGTTGCGTACATAACCTTTTGCTCAACACTACACCGATATCTATGACGGGTTCCATTTTCTGTATCCATCTTATGATTTCTAACGGACCTTCGAGTCCGTTAATTGACCTAGGTTACACCCTTTATATGAGCACCCATGTACTCGATTTTCCGATCACATAGTTATATATCAATCTATGGGTATTGATATAACCATTTATCGTGACACATGGAATTTTTAACAAAACATTTCGGTCATTTTCTACTTGATCCCTGACCACCAATGCCTTGCTTTCGCCCGCGTCCAACACTGGTGTTGTGTTGTTCAATAGCATCAATCACATGTTACGAGATTGAACGTTCTATCTCATCAGGTGTCGAGGGTAGTCTGACTCTATGGCCACTGGTATTTTGTCGGGTTTCAGATGCCATTCTTGACAATCATTATAGGGTAACAATGAGACAAAAATTCTAGATACCAGTATTCACATAATGGTTCATAATCCAGAACATTCAGTATAACAAATCAGTAATTATCTCGGCCGGTACATAATTACTCATCTTTTATACGTTCAGGTTCCAAGTTACACCCCTTTACGTTTCTAACTAATATCCGCATCGCTCTTTCTAACTTACTGATCTAACCTTGCTCCAACATACTCTTGACGCACTTGAGGTATTTATATATGGTGAATCATAACACATCCGCCACACCTTCATTACATGAAGAGTATACTATGTGCTATTATTTAGGGATTGGATCTGGCCTTAACCGATATCTGATCGGACATAAGGCTCTCTTATCATTTCCTAATCACTTTGGTCACTATAAGTGCCGAACCACTTATCTTGGTGTCCGTTACTTAATAAACCAATTTTTATTATTATCTATTGATCTTTCGATTCTTCTACTTAATAGGTCTTTCAGCATCTAGGCCACACAACAAATGATACTCTAGATACTTTTCGTATGAATGAATACCTTATGGCAGTAGCTAATTGCCCTAACGTATTCACCAAACTTACATATCCAAAGTCCCTCCTATTGTGTGCCTATTGCTTTTACTAACTATCTTTCACTTCCTTTGGCGTGTATAAACGTCCAATCGGGCCTCAGACTCTCACCAGGTAGGGAGGGTCATTAGGGAAGGGGTAGAACCCACATCTCGTTCCCACCATTCGAATCATGGACATTACTATCGGTATGAGGATTACGTATGTGACAAAGCTCGTTCGTACTAAGTTAATGGTTTCACTAAGTCAAATAATTAAACACAAATTTTACAATATATTATAATACCGCACTTTAGTATTTTCTTGGCTTCGTGAATCGGGGTACTCTGCGTTGTCGTATTTCTTTTTGTAAAGTATTTGAAAACATTTTGAGTTATAGTCTAGAATTTTATTTTCAAAATTTCTAGTTCACTATAACCAATGGCTCTGATACCAACTTCTGTCACACCCCAATTTTTCTTAATTAAGCGGAAGCAACACATGACGGTGATCAAAAGTTGGTAACCCATGGTGTTTTAGTAAACGATAGTTCAAAACATTGAACATATTATTTATTTATTGATGGATGATAAATCACCCATACAGTAGGTCCCTTCGAAACATAAGTTCAAGTTTACTAAACCAAAATTCATTTTAAAAGAAACCACGACAACATCTTCTTATTTCTCCCGAGCCGAATCCAAGCCATTAAATACCTGAAAATGCATTAAAAGATTTTTGTCAACCAAAAGGTTGGTGAGTTCACCAAATTTTCATATCAGAACCATATTCTCATTTTCACATTTCCACTTTTTCAATATGTGTGGTTTATTTTGAAACCACCAAATTGTCTCCTTTTCTCTTTTCTCCATTAGGTGATTTATTTTGAAACTACCAAATCATTTCATTTTCTCTTTTCTCCATTGGGTGATTTATTTTGAAACCAACAAATCATTTCATTTTCTCTTTTCTCCATTGGGTGATTTATTTTGAAACCACTAAATCATCTCATTTTATCATCGAAAGCAAAGATATACATAAGTTTTTCAGACAACGTATGGTTCATGAACTAGCTAGGGACATGATGTATAATTAGCAACATAAGCTCTAAATCGATACGTAAACCACTATTTGAAAGTATTTCCCACCATGTTTCACGACCGGAGCGACCGATCAGTGGGCTAGGGTTGGTCATTCCCGATAGATCTATCAATACTTATCTCGTCTATTCCATAGTTAACGATTTAGACGGTCGGATTCTATATCATACACTTTTCTTTCTATTTATGGTCAGGCTCATCTTTTCATGAGCGTCCGCGCCCTTACTTATGTCTAATCATACCCACACATTGGTTGTCAACTTATAATATCCATACTATTTCATTATATGCATTTTCAGCCCCAAAACATTTGTAAAATATTTCAGAAAAAGGGGAATAGTGAACTCACCTTTGCTTTCTCGTGTAATTTATGCTTCTAATTGTGTAATTTCAAATGCCTTGGTCCTATTTCCCATTATATCAAATTAGTTAGGCCATTCTTCTTAACTCATGTGATAAATTCTGAATTTTTAAACTATTCAAGCAAAATGATGATTTTACCCTTATTCGACTAATTCTAACATATAAAGCAAAAAGAACTAATCTTTATACATGAAACTTTATGCCAAGGCTTAATATAAGTTGTTAAACTTAATTAATATTATTCCAAATATTTTAGCACTTATTTTCTATTTTTTTTTTCTATTTTATGCTAAATTACCCATTTTTATGGCTTTTCGGCTACGGTTTTTATCCAAATTTTCTTCAATACTTAAGTTTTCACTTTACTATTACTTCCATATGTTTCCTATACATTATTAACCTGTTTCAAACCTTTAAGCCACTGATCTAAATTGTTTTCCTAATTTATACCTTATTTTACAAATTTTTATATGTTTTAATGCATAACTTTTACCGTTTTAAGGGTTCGGGTGTCATTTTCACCTAAGTTTTCAATTATTCTCACTTATATTTGTTACTTACTGTCCAAAATAAGTCCTCATTTTATTTCATATTATTTCTCCAATTTATTCTATTTTTAAGCATTTTTAGTCATTTTTAAGCACATAATTCCATTTTAATTATTAAATAAATTCCAAAAATTCCCAAATATTTTCTAGTCTTTTTTTTTTTCTACTGATTACCAACTTTATATTACTGACCTAATTTAAATTTTCGGATTTTTGCTATATTTTCACATTTTTTTAACCTTTAATGCATTTAAAACTTCTAAAAGTCTAACTCTAATCATTACTTTATTCCCATTCATTTACTCCAAGTTTTTATTACTAGATTTGATTACTTTTCATCATAGACATTCTGACCTCAAATCAACTTTTATAATCTTTATTTATTTTATATAAAAAAAATTCACATTTATATAACAATTATTCATATATTACATATTAATCGTGTACCGCTCGTGTGTTCCCATAACCGACCATTATAGGCGGAATTACTTTGAGAAATAGTCACGGGTTTAATTTAGTGACAATCGTTACCGACCGTGTAGGCGTCATTGACGACCATGAGGCGGGTTTACTACAATTGTAACACTAAATCTTGATTTTATTTAACATTTTTGTCTCAAATTCAAGTATATATATATATATATATATATATATATATATATATTTAAAATTTTCAGATTTTTATTTAAAATCCAAGGGTTTCATACCCTAATATCTTTTATACATATCATTTCATATGACAAAAATCAAATATTACCAAGTTTCTAGAGTAAATCATCATCATATACACATAAAATCACATAAATCACAATAATCATAGATTTTAGCTCATGCATGCATCATCTAACTCACTAGTTTTTATTTTCATCCATGAAACTTGAGTTTTAACTAGAGATTTCTCATGGATCTTTCTTTGAAAGTCATCATTTGAAGTTAGATCTTACATGCATGTGGGTTTTTAGATGATCAAACCCTAATTCAAAGTTCAACACACACTTTCACACACTAACACACACTTCACGATTTTTGTGTGTGTAAGTGGGGTTTTTCACTCAAATCTTTGTGTGTTGAAGCTTAATCCTTCCAAATCTACCATAACTAATCAAGAATTTGATGTTGGATCTTAGATTTGGAAGTGGGTTTTTCGAAATTTAAGATGAAGATGAAGTGGGTTTATTACCTTGAATCTAGAGAGAGAAAGTAGTGTTCTTGTGTGTTCTTGATCTTGAAAGAAAATGGATGAAGTTTGATCTTGTGTATGTGTTTGAGAGAAAGAAGGTTGAAAGAAATGAGAGGGGGGGGGGGGGGTGGGGGGTTTGAGTCGTAAATATAGAGAGGGAGAGAAGAGAGTTGGGTTTTATTTATTTATTTATTTTTTTGTCTCATGTGTGATGTGTATGTATGTAAGTTAAATTTTAAAAATTATGTCATGATAACCTACACTTTTATTACTACATGCATAACACATCAATTAAATGAAACACAAAAGCACACTCCACTTATATATATATATAGGGTGAGGTTCATTGTAGACACTTTCGCATGTGAAATGGCTCCTTTTCACATGTGAAATTTTCTGAAAAATGAGAAAAAAGAAAAAAAGAAAAAAACAAATTAATCACAACCATTAGATCAAGAGATCTAATGGTGAAAAAAGGTGTCTACATGTCTACACTTATGAGGGTGTCTACAATGAACTTTTCACTATATATATATATATATATATATATATATATATATATATATATATCACGACATGTATGTAAACACCCACCAACTTCTTTCAAATTTTATAAACTTTTAGTAATATCACAGTGTATGTCGTGTTTTACGGGTATTTTTCCGAATCTAATACTTTCAAACAATTATATCAAAATTCATAATTTTAAATTACGCTCAGAACCGTATGACTATTTTTCAGTTTCGTCATACTTGGTCGAAGACCAAAAGTAGTGATGTTTTTACACGGTTCGATTCCATTTTCGCGTAATTTTCACTAATTCACCACTAACCGAATGTAAAACCTTTTCCAAAGGCTCTAACTTATATTAAACTCAATGTTCAAGCAAAACGAAATATTTTATTTATTTCGTTGATCGGTTTATAGTGACAAGACTTTATCTAATTTTAAAATATTCAAATAATTCACATAATCACTATCAATTCTAATTAAATCCAAATAAATCCTAAGTTATCATTTTTAACCTAAAATTAAAGTGACGGGTGTCACATATCTGTGCATTTATATGTGTTTAAATATCGTAGATAACGAAAATGCCAACCCTTTGTTAGTCTTGACGTAACCCCGCGATAATCTGGTAATCATACTTTATTAAAAATGAAATAATATTTAGTATTATTGGAACATTAATAGCATGAAATAAAATAATATAAAAATAATACTTTTATATTTACCCGTTGCCTTTGTAGTATTTCATAAATATGTAGAGAACCGTAAACATTGGACGTAAAAATATTCTATAAATAACGTCGTTTATTTAATTAATTATCGATTTTGTCGAATAATTAAAACCTTTTAACATTAAACTTCTATAACGAGAAATCTCAATGTTTTATTTAAAACATTCAACAAAAAACGTTTATATTCATCGAGCACCCTTCTTAACATTTGTTACTCAACACTTGTGTCATTTAATGCATTCGTAATCAATTCGTTTAATCCTCGTATCCGACCCGAACGAACCAACCTGACCTGACCCGTGTTGCATGACCCCTTCATCCCCATGCAACCACCAAACCGTCGCCACCTTCGACCTGACTCCCACCCGGCTTGAACCCGACGCCAACCTCCATCCTCCTATCGGTTTTCCTTAACCCACCACCATAATTATTACTTGATTTTATTTAATACTCCTAAATTAGTTCAAACCTAAAGATCCTCTCCTACATCTACCACCCTACACCATCCAATCACCCCTTACCCCACTTTGTACAACCATCACTTCCACCATCCTACAACCTAGTACCCTCCCATCATGTCCCATCCTCTCTCCTTCCCTCTTCTCGGTCAACCAAACACCCCGTTCCCCTTCTTTTTCTCTTCAACCGCACCTAAGGACACAAAACACACCAAACCCAAAAACCTATAACACTTAGCTTACATTGAATCATCAAGAAACTCACCCCCTAACACCCTCCTCCCTCTCGGTTCTATTAACCCGACCCCCCCCCCCCCCCAAACCTACAACCAAACACCCATGACTAGTTAACATCCCCATATATAAACACTTTTATCTTTCTCCAAACCCTAACAGTCCTAATCTCCAACACAAGAAAATCACACACTTTACTCTGCCCCTACCGTTGACCCTCTCTCTCTCTCTGCACCCCCTCTTTGTTTTCTTCATCAAACACCACATTTCTTGAAGATTCTAGCTTGTGGAAGACTCAAGGAAGCAAGATCAAGACCCCACCATCCTCATTTTCGGATTTCTCTCAAGTTTGTATGCATTCTCTTAACTTTCTTTCAAATATTCAAGCGTATCTTAGTTTTCTTGACCATCTAACACTCCCATTTCAAGTCTCGGTGCATCTATGGTGATATTAACTTGCTTTCTTTAAAAACCACATTATGACTATGATAACCTAGAGTTTTGTTTATACTCATGTAAGATCCATCATGTGTAGTGTTTATACTAGTAATTTTACATGTCAAGAAGCCCCCATATGCTACATTGTAAATACCTAAGTGTTATGTTGGAATAGTATGTTAGTATGTGTACATAAATTCCATGGTTTTGTGGGTGAACCACCTAGTCCCATTTTTGACCCCTTAGAAAATAATTTCAACATATTAGGAAACTTTTGGTAGAAGCACATTGCTTAAGAAGATGTTTAAAGGCCCTAAATCATCAATATATCAAGTTAAAAACCCTACTTTAACCCTAGATTTGACCATAAAATTCGATAGAAAGTTTAGAGCTACAAACAGTGAATATTTAGCATGAGTTATAAAAACCTTGGTAAAAGATTCCTCTCGATAATAGCTAAATTTGGGGAAAACGGGACAAAAACGAACACTTTACGGACCTGGAAAACCCATTTTTATAACGATATGTAAAATAAAGTCGTGACTGATGTTGACCACTTTTAGGGACTTAAAATAACTTAGTATAAGTTTACAAAATGATTTGGGAAGTTACAAAGTCAGAAAACGAGTCACATGACCAAAACCGCAAAATCGAACGCGTACCGGCAAAACCGACAACTTAGGAAAATAAATTTATGAACTTATGTTTCTGATTTCTTATGATATGTTATGAAGAAAATAAATGTGTATTTATTTGTATAATCATATATTTTAATGATACCGAATAATGCCGCGAAATACGGCTAAACGGCAAAAAGTGTATTTTGGACTTCAACTGTTGAAAACGGTCGTCTAAGCTCCATAAGCCTACTAAACCATTTTGATAATTATTTGAGGTAATGATTTATCTCTAAACTAAGAATTATCATGGGAATACTTATGTCTTTCATATCGTTAAATCTCCGGATCGTTGATTGCATGATAAATATTTATTTCAATTATTATTTCTTTAAATTAACAATTACCAATCACATTATCGGGTTACTATATCGCCAAGACTTGACTAACAAAATTGGAGTGAATTAGATGTCAACCCAATTTCATAACCCTAAGATGTCTTATAACGTTGTACAGGATTGTTTACTTGTTCGTGTTGTGCTATATGTGTCACTTCACTCAGGTGAGTCTTCAGGGCCCCTTTCTTTTAACTGTCTAAATATTTGGGGGAGAATGCATATATCCATGATCATTTCATGACAATTAGATTACTTGTTACCTTATCTATCACATGAGCTTTTCATGTCCAAATCTTATTGTATCATGTTTGTTCATGCTATGATGAAATCCCACTATTAGTTGAAACCGATTAATTTACAGATATAAACGATGCTCGTGAATAGATCTATTGGGTTAATGCCTTGTCCTGATTGGTCACTCCAATCTTGACTTCTGGTTATATTTAGTAGGGTACATATAGTTATATTGGTCATGCGGTATTGTTGGACATAATACCATGAGTGGGTAATCAGTTATTTTCGGTATTCAAGGTTCATGGAAATTTATAATACAGTATCTAAACAAATTGTCAAACGATGGAATGATTAAATCAAACTTTGTTATCAAAGATTTACATGCATGTTATCTAAACCTGTGAACTCACCAACTTTATGTTGACCCGTTTTAGTATATGAATCCTCAGGTGTTTGATTTTCTGCTGCATATCTGGACCAGCCATAACATGTTAGGACCTGCACTTATCGTATCTAGAGTCATAGTAAAAAAACCGCTTTTGGGAGATTTCATCGCATAACACCTAACAGTGTGATGTCTTTAAATCTTTTTGAAATGAAATTGTTTTGTAAAAATTATGACAATATTACCTTTCACTACTATTCCGCTGTATTTGAAATGAAACTCCTAATTTATGTTTAACTTAACGTTTTCAAACGGCTCTACTTGTTTAATCATCCAGAGATCGTTCTATGTAACCTTAACTGTGATCCATCAAGTTTACACCTGACACGAAATACCGGGGTGTGACAGAAGGCCCTTGAAACATTGAAATTCCTTACTAGGACAGCTGTTAACCAGCAAGACGCCCTACCCGACACCAAGATGCCCCTGACCCATGACCTCCACTTGGCAGGGGAACCATGTGATAGGAAAGCATCGTCAAGAAAAGACCAATTAAGTGTATCATAGGCTTTCTCGGTGTCAATTTTAAATAGGAAGCCTTCCCCTTTGTCTTACAAAGCTACCCAATAATTCTATGTAAAAACTAGAGGGCCATCCAAGATGTTTCTACTTTCCACAAGGCGTCTGCTCCTCTGATATAATACCACTCAAAATCGGCTTCAAACGTAACACTAGCACCTCAGAGATGACTTTATTAAGGGAATTTACCAAACTGATTGGCCGGAAATCAAGCGGTGACATAGGATCAACGATTTCTGGAACTAGGGCAATAAAAGACGATAAGCAACCCATGGCGATGGAAAAAATTCGCTGAAGATATCCATTAAATCCATAGCAAATTATGACTGGAACTCTTTTAAGGAAAGTGAAATTAAATCCATCTGGCCTGGAGCCTTATCACCTTCACACGACCATACAGTCACCTTTATCTCCTCCGGTGTGAAAGGCATAATCAGTTTTGCAGCCACATCACAATCCAAAACATTAAAATTCAGACCCGAACCCTTGGTCTATTTATCACCGGTTCACTAAACCTTTCCTAAACATCTCATATATCACTTCCTTAACCTTATTTGGTTCGGTACACCAATCATTACCTAACATCACACCATTATAATAACCATTTTATTATAATAACCATTTTATTACATAAAGATTTTAGCAATTTTTCCTTGTATCTCTATCAATTTTTCAATCAAAACACTTGATTATTATAATAACCATTTTATTAAATAAAGATTTCAATTTTATGGAAGTGTTCGTCACCAAACTGGATTGAAGTATAAGTTTAGTTTCATTATGTTAAATTTGAACATCTTGAATGAGTTGCAAGCACCTAACTCTTCTTTTATATGTTTGTGTATTTCATGGTTCAAATTTCATAGTTTTGATTAGTCTTTAAAACGAAACATAAACTCACACACGCCTGCAACCCCACAAAATACATACTAACATATCGCGCAACTCGCATAGCAACATGACTATGAACAATTGAAACATGTTTTCATTGTTGGTTATGATATGCTGAGGTACCTGTTGCAGCCATTCTTTGATTTTGCTAATTAAAGTGTCACATTTGGTATATATATCCCTTTCAAACGACTAGAAGTTGAGCGAAAAAGGGTGACGTGGTGACACATATGACGTATGTTTTTCTTTTTTCACACAGGCACATTGTATACTGGTTGACCTATCACCTATAAATACTCAAAACCAGACACTGTCAAAAACACCCCAACAGGCACGGTTCGAACGACCACCCCAAAATGCCTTATAGGCGACGGTCTTGGTGATTTTGTTATAATATTTTAATTTTTGTCTCCTTGTACTTAAAGCTAAAAATTTCAAGATACAAAATGGATGTTTTAAAAACTTAAAGCAAACCATGAAGATAGCATGGTCATAATGTTGCATTTTGATAGCCAAGTCAGGTAAGTGAACAAACACAACCTTTGCTTCCCACCCTTTATAATGTGCTTGATTTGAAATGAATCATCACACTTAATCCTTCCCCAAATGATCTTCATGTCCTAGAATTCATGCCCCTGCATAAAGTTGATGATGTTTAACATATAACAAGCTTTATCTTTGTATCTCAGTTTCAGTTTCTTTGGTTATCAAGTTTGATATTTCTCGTACTTAAGGCTAAATACTTAGAATCTTTGAGTGATGGGTATGTGATGTGATTAAAAAGGGGTCATACATAGAGAGGTTTTTTTCCAACTAGTAATCAACTAATAAAAATATTGTATTATGTAGATACGTACCTCTTCTTGTTTGGTCTTCATAAAAGAGTTGAGTCCTCCGCTTACATAACACATCCCAAAAATGGCATCAATTACTTTCAGCTCAGGGGCATACAAATGTGTGGTGAAAACCGTAATTGCGGGACATTCCTTGATTTCTAAAGTATCCAAAGATGGCAATGAAAAACCCTCATCCCCTAAGCAAAATGCCTTTAGGTTTCGAAGATATTCTAGTTTTACGGACTTTAGACGAGGTAACATAATATCATTTACTTTGGCATCATATTCTTCTTCTTCTTTCTTGACGATTACCTTTACATTCTCGCAGTAACTTATATTTAGGTCTTGGAGTTGCATTAGACTACCAACCATGGAACATGTGAAAACATGTTCCAAACTATCGCATTGTTGAATAGACAGAGTTGTTAGGTTTGGGAACTCTAGTAACTTCCATTGGGTGCTCTTCCATAGATACTTGAGATGTTTTACCCATTGTAGGTCCACTTGTGTTAAGTTTGGAACTTTCACAACTATTTGTGATCCATTGAAACCACTGTTATCTGTCCCTTCTAACTCTACTTCAAATACCTCCTCTATGTTTTGACAATAATGTATAGTAATTTGTTCAAGCTTTTGCAGTTGTAGTAGCGCATGAGATGGAATAATGGTTCTAACATTAGCCGCCTTTATATTAATTTCTATCAAATTATGAAAAGAGGAAGACATCCCTTTTCGAAATGATATCATTTGAACAAGTTGGGAATGCAGCCTGCAACAATTCAACACCAAAATAAGTTTAAAACAAAAAGAAATGTTTGCTTCTATGACTAAATTAAGAAAAGAGAGTTAATGAAGACATCATAACTAATAATGTTGATAACTCATCCAAATTATAAAGTTTGTGTTCTCTTTGTTCCTCTAAAAAGAATTGTAAGAAAAAAAAAGTGTACCTGAAAGTTAAGGCCATATTCAAGACTACGTTTACCGAAGCCTGTGCGTATATACTTGAGTTTTTTAGTTTTTGACTCGCCATATGTAAACATAATCAATCCAGGGCAATCATCAATCACGACATCATCCAATGAGGGAAATCGGAAGTCATTCAGCCCCAAAAAGAAACCTTTGAGTTTTGGTAGGTTTTCAAGTTGGAGGCTCTCTAGACGAGGAAACACCACAACTTTTGATGAGGTTGTCTTTTCTTCTTTTACAATCACTTGTATCGCGTTGCATTTTTTTACTTTCAATTCTTTGAGTTGGTTGAGGCTTTCAAGAGTAGAAAACGTGAATATATGTGGTAGAAAGTCACATCCGATGATAGAAACACGTTTTAAGTTGAAGAGTTTAGGGACAACTACAGTAGTAGTGCGTTTTAGCATTGGACTAGTTAATGTTGTACCAGCACCATGACTTGCACTTCCTTCATCAACATTACTATTACTAGTACTGTAGTTGATTGATTTACTTTCAAATACCTCTATCATCCTATTGCAACTCTCAATTTCCAACTCTTCAAGCCTTTTCATATGTGCAACAGCATACCATGGAATTAGACTTTCCAATGCATCACATTTGCATATGATTATTTTTCTAGAGCATTGACAAAACCACCATGAATCACTAATAACTTGAGCACTGATCTGCAATGAATCATAAATCATTTTTTAACATCGTTTTATGTTTTTCCAAGCTCTCAAATGTTGCGATAATTAAAAGACCCGGACGCAGCAAGCGTATGGTGTGTAGAGTTGCATGGGATTGCATGCAAAATTACTTGGAGCCTAAGTGACTTGGAGAACAAGGAGAGCTTATTAGATTATAATTAATTAACTAATTAGTTAATTAATTATAGAGTTGTAGTCTAATTCAAATACCTTTTTGTTTTTTTGAACAATCTGGCTCAGTGGTGTATTGAAACTGGTTACGCCAGACCTTCCCATTGTCTCGAGTTCGAACCTCATAGTGAGGGAACCCAAGAGCATCCCTTATTTGCACCATTGGGCAGGAACTGGGCAAGCCCGTGAACCCTCCCTTTAGTTAGGGGGTCTCTATAACTATCTAGTTGGGGTATGCCTAGTAATCAGGTTTTAGAACTATTTTTTTCTTGGTTATGATAAAAGGGTTATTGGGAGTTATCCAGTATATATTTTCTTTGTTTTGTTTAAAACGGCCGGGACGTCAACAAAAACATTATATATTTTAAATGGCAATATATCCAAAATAATCATAATAGCATACCTGGAATTGATCATGCTGAATGGTATTAGTCTTGATATCACCACCATCAACACTCTTTAGACATAACAAAAATTCAAGCGCGAGAGTATCTAAATTAGGAAAGAATGTGATGTTTTTATGGGAAGATGCGGATGTGGTATTTGCTTCTTTTTCATCATCTCTACTAGAAATAACTTCTTCAATACCATTGCAACGATTTATGTCAACAAACTTTAAGTTGGATAAATATTTGGCCATAAGAGGTGAAAACAAGTACTTTATTTTGTGACTATACTTCAAAATAATGTGTGAGAGATTTTGGAATGGAAGTTGCAGAGGCTGATGTTGAGGAATTGTGAACATTTTCCAATTGCACTTCCACACATGATTTGTCTCCTCCAAAAAGGTTAACTTTAGAACCTCAAGGTAAGGAAGTAGTAGTGGCAGTTGAATTGCCTCTAATTGTTTACTACTTTGATCATCTATCTCAAACACCACGTCCCCCACTCTTTTATCTTCTCTTAAGTCAAGATATTGAAGGCGGTGACATTTGCGCAGAAGATAGGATGGGTATGTGACATTAGGAATATAATCATCCACCTCTGTTATCTCTCCTTTCGATATACCATCAATCTGCATGCAATAGAATTAAATGTAACAAACAATTTAATTCTCCTTTCAACACACACACCCTGTATGTAAAAGATACTTGCTACATATATTTTTAAAATGAACAACTAAAAGTTGGGTGGGGAGGGGGGGTGGTTTAAATAAAAGTAGGATGCATATGTGATTAGATGAAAATTGAGCGAGATGATGACATGAGATACCTCTTTGCCGATTTTCCATGTATTGTATGTAGTAAGTGCTTCCAAGTCAAAATTGGCTGTGATAGGTGTGAATAGATTTGTAAACCCCTTACAAAATCTTATCTCAATGCTTTCTACATTTTTAAATCCATTGATGAGGATATCAGAACCATTTACACCTCCTCTTATCCTCCATAACTCTTTTAGCTTATCTAAACCATAAACACTAATACATCTTAATCTGCAGGTTCTGTATCCATCCATTTCGCAAACATGTTCAAAGTCAATGTTGAATAACACTTCAACTGAACTACACTTTTCAACTTCAAGTTTTTCTAAATGATTCAATAATGGCAATGGATTTGTTGGAAAAAGATTGATAAGGCTATCACATCTTCGCACAGTAACTTCTTTCAAATTGCAAATATTATTATTCCCAGCAGAAATATAAGATGGCCATATTTGCTTCAAGCTCTCCATGCTAGAAATGTATAATTTCTCTAACTTAGGAATCACAACCTACACATAATTAACTTGTGTTAGATACATAAATAGCAAATTCATTACAAAAGGTTATAAATTATAGTAGTTTTAATTAGATGTTAGACTCGAAAGAAATTATGTACCTTTTCGTTCAATAATGATTGCGGTGCACATATATTACTATTCTCAGAGTAAATACTTGTGAAAATGGGAAGACCATCAAGTCTCAACTCCACCATTTCTGATAATTCTATCTTATCGTCACACAAACCTACCATCTTTGGTAGATCAACCAAAGACATAAAAGTCAACTTCTGAAATCCAATCACCCCAACTCTATTAATCCCACCAACCAGTGCTTTAAGAATAGGGCACCTAAAAAACTGTGAGCCGCTCAAGTTTCTGCAAACCACTTGCGACAACAAATGTGAAGAGGTATGTCAATTCTGCACACATGGAAACATGGAGGACTCTTAAATGAGAAAAGGTATGATGCAATGAAACGTCTTCAAGATTATTCATATTCTTCACTTGTAATTGAAGTTCCTCTGTTTCTTCAAAAAGGTCCATAATATTGCATTCTTGAAGCTCATTGCAGTCAGCAACAAGATCAAGTGTGTTTATAAATGAATATTTTTCTATGTATTTTGACTCACAACCGATAGATATCCTAAACCTTTCAAGGTTTTTAAAGGACACATATTTCGATTGGACCTTATTCTCAAACAACTCCAACTCTAACGCAAACAGTCTTGACGAAAGTATCTCCAACTCATCACAATTAGCATCTGTGAACCTAATAGGTTGACCTGGAGAAGCTCTCATATAAAGCTCTTCAAGACTCTCCAAGTTTTGAAAGACACCGTCTTCGATACAAAGGCTAACACATCCAGTTATATCTAGTAGCTTTAATTTTTTTAACTTTCCTATTGTTGATGGCAACCTTCTTAGTCCACAATTAGCAAAGCTTAGTGTTTCCAAATTACTAAGACTTCCAATAAAATTGATGTCATCATTTATTAAAGTACATGAGCGAAGACATAGTGTTCGAAGTTTAGTCGAGTGTACGAACGTTACCGGAAGCGATGGAAGGTACATATTCTGATAAGACACCACCTCGAGTTTTTCCATTGTTCTGTATAAATTTTTCGGAAACTTGAGAAGCCTATTCCCATCTATTAGAATTAAGAGTGAGAGGTCAGCATGCTTCGTAAAGTCCACTGAAAACTCAGACATATCTGTGCACTTTAACAGAATTCTATTATAAGACTCGTGTGCATCTTCTATGCGCCACTGCAAAGACATATCATCATGGTTGAAAATTGAAGCTTGTTTTAGTTTTGAAAAATTACTTAAAACAAAAGCACGTACGAGATCATGCATTTTGACATATCCCATGGATCCACTTTGTGTTAGCAAGTTTGCACGTATTAGGTTGTTAACACAAACATTGACCCGCCTTCTTGCTTCTGCTAAAGTATTCACTTTAGTAAACAAACTTAATCCCCATCCATACATCATTAAGTCCTCAAGCGGAATATTACAGTCCTCTGGAAATAAGCCACTAAGAAGAAAGATAGCTTTATCATCATCTTTTTTTAGATTGTTGTAGCTCATTTCAAAAACTTTATATATAATGTCATCAAGGTCTTGAAGGTCATTGTTCTGTAAATTAGAAAGTGTCTCTTTCCATGCCTCCTTTATGTTACCGTTAAGAACTTTGGCAATAGTTATTATGGCAATTGGCAAACCACCACATTTTTTCACAATATCTTCTCCCATCTTTTGTAACTCTGGATCGTTTCCTTCTGATCGACATAGTCCCACAATCCTAAAAAATAAAGTTTTTGCTTCTGCTTTTTCCAAGACACGTATATCAAAAATTGAACTAGTTTTAACACCCATCTGAGCGCAAACATACTGAGATCGTGATGTGAAAAGCAGCTTGAACCCTTTTGGCAAAGGAGTTGCCAGTCCAATATCTTTGAGGTTTACTTCCTTCCAAACATCATCCATTATGACTAAAATTTTCTTCTGGCCTTGTTCTGACATACCCTCAAATATCTTATGAAGACGATCAGCCCTTGCATTTTTAGATGTTTCAGATAAATCTTTTCCAACATATTCTGCTATAGCTTGTTGGATAGCAATTGGGTCAGGGTTTTCCCCAAGAACCAACTTCACAACCCAGTCAAACATTTTTGAATCTTCCACAACCTTCTTTAGTTGTTCCATCATTGTGGTTTTGCCCACACCTCCCATCCCACATAAAGCAATCATCTT